>JADRCH010000016.1:3479054-3658075 GCA_019843965.1 Rhynchomys soricoides | reverse complement strand
TCTGATCCCCTCAAGCTGGTTGTCAACTGCCCAGCACAGCTCCTGGGAACTGAACTCAGGTCCTTTGGGAAAGCAGCAAGTGTTCTTAACCACTGAGCCATCTCTCCTGGTCCTAGCAGTAATATCTCTATAAAACATACAATTGTTATACTTTTTACAAAGTTCTCACTAATGTATACTTTTGAGTGTTAGCTTTTTGTGACCTTTTGTGACGTTAACTTTTTGGTTTTGTCTTAATCTACTTTTACTTTGCATCAATCTTTAGTACAACATCTCCATACAAAATCCTCTTTCATCTAAAATAGTTCCTTTTTCTCTATAATTGTTTTATCAGAAATAAATTTTTTCATATAAGTTTTTGAAGCTCCTTTATTTATTGGTGGTTCCTTTTGGTTTATAATATAAAACATTTTATTCTTAATAAAACAATATTTGAGCAATCTCATAAGAAACCCTATCCTAAATGTAGACCAAACATGTTAACAATTCAAAAGACAGTAATTTTTTTAATCAACACATCTTTAAATAGTTTGTTTAAAATGTAAATATTTAGGTGTTTCATATTTAGCATCTACTTTTCATTTGAAGTGACTTCTTATTTGGACTCGACCAAGGCATCTGAAGCAGAACACAGCATGGAAACATATTCATTACTTAAAAGAAAGCCTTAAAAAGTATAGACATCAGCTGGTGTCCAAATGGTCACGCTATGAACTGAAAGGACTTGGACTAACCTAGGAGTTTAGCTTGAATGACTTCTAAGTCACTTTGGTACCGTGTAAACTCTGTAAAATCACAAACACATCGACAGCATACATTTGCAGAGTGTATGAGGTTCAGTTGTTTTTAGTTATCAAAGATTTTTGATAACCTTGTCAGTCTTAAGATAAGCTGTTAATCAAATCATTTGTCCCATCAGATTCAACAATCCTTCATCCAAAGATCTGCCCTTTCAAAGTCATGACATTTTCTATGAGTAAAGTAGAAGACTTTCTCAGCTTCGAGGGTACAGAGCCTGCCCTGATTATTGATAAGGCTTTACACAGGCTGGACATGCACCCACAGCTTGCTTCATAAGTCATTTGTTTTTAAGTCTAAATTGGACAAGATCAGAACCTTGCGAAGCCTGTTTTTGGAAGGAGGAGAACTTGGGCAGAATGGTTAGGCAATAGTGTCTCTATCTTGAGGTACATCTATAAGTTAAAGTTTATCGGGTTGCATCACCTGCAGATTTTATTGTGTGAGGCAGTTTAACAAAGATCCCTGAGAGATTTCCAGACCCATCATTCTACTTGTGTCACAGCCTTAATAAAGCCTTGTATTGAATATGCACTAAAAATATTCCCAATCAGGTGGTGGTGGCACACACCATTAATCCCAGCACTTAGGAGGTAGAGGCAGGTGGATCAACATGAGGTTGAGGCTAGCCTGGTCTAAAAAGTGAGTTTCAGGATAGCCAGGGCTAGACAAAGAAACTCTGTCTTAGAAAAAAAAAGAATATTCCTTAGCAGTTTATCTAATGAAAGGATTTTAATATATATTAGTCAGTGATATTTAAATTAACACAAAGCATTTTTATCTACTATTATAATTCTGTTACTTATGACTATTATGAAATTGAGACAAAACTTACTTTTAGAACTATATTAAAAAGGAATTATCAAAAATCTAAATATTCTATGTAATATTTCATACTTTCATGATTCTGATGAATTATACATTTAAACAAGTAATCATATATAATCATATGTATTATATAATCATGATAGAAACAAGTAAAATTTTAAAGGTTTTTGTTTGTTTGTTTTTTTGGTTGTTTTTTGGTTTTTCGAGGCAGGGTTTCTCGAAAACCTGTAGCCCTGGCTGTCCTGGAGCCCACTCTGTAGACCAGGCTGGCCTTGAACTCAGAAATCCACCTGCCTCTGCCTCCCGAGTGCTGGGATTAAAGGCGTGCTCCACCACTGCCCGGCATATTTTAAGGCTTTAATGAAACATTTCATAGATCAAAAATAGCACTTTAATGTGACTTAAGAAATTAGAGATGCTGAACAGATGGTGGCACACACCTTTCATCCCAGCACTTGGGAAGCAGAGGCAGGAGGATCTCTATGTGAGGCCAGCCTGGTCTACACAGAGAGTTCCAGGACAGCCAGGAGAGAACCTGTCTCAAAAAGAAAAGAAAAAGTAAAAGAAAGGAAAGAAGGAAGGAAGGGAGAAGAGAAGAGAAGAGAAGACCTCAGTGAAGATCTGCAGGCCACTGCCTCCCGAGTGCTGGGATTAAAGGTGCATGCCACCACTGCCCAACTGACACACACACACATTTTACGTAGGCATATAAATAAATAAAACATAATAATTTTAATGTACAGTAAAAATGAATGAAAAAGAAAGATGTGGCCACAGGTTTTGCTCTTCAGTTGTAGGGAATTCTAGAGCTGACTGGGTTTCCCCATGCTGTCTTAATTCAGAAAGAGGTACAAACAACTACATGGGAACATGAATACTCTACACAGTTGCATCAAGTTAAACAGTTCCTCTTTGGAGGAACAGAATTAACTCTTGGGGACCTGGAAGGCTGCCCTTTGCATTCTGTATGACAGCCTGTCTCCTAAGGTCCCGTCGATCCTGGAAGCAGGTCATGTCAGGCAAGGATCCCTTCTTTCAGATCTAGACTGAACACCCAGAAGCAACATCAACAGCCAAGTCTGTGGAGCAAGTACTTCCTGCGTAGTGTTTGGTGCTAACGTGGTTATTTAACGTGGTATTTATCTTAGGAATAATTTTGGGCAGTAAAAAGAAAATGAGCAATTGTCTTCAAATGAGGAAAACCTTTTACCTATACGGGAGGATAGCAGGAAGGCAAGAGCCAGTAGGATCATGAGAGCAAAGAATGTGGGGTTTTAGAAGTCCCCATAAGGCAAGAGGAGACCAAGGTGACAGGCTTAGGCGTGGTCCATTAGGTGTCTGTGACCTTTGGGGTAGGACTTCTTTTTAATTAACCCCGGTTGTTATCTGAATGGCTGTCCTTGTAGGTCTTCTCAAAAAAGCTCACAAGCTGAGGTTAATGTCTGGGAGTTATTGGTGAATTAGAATGGATCCTCAGAGACCCTTCCATGCATCGTTGATAGTCTGCGGTTGAAAAAATGGGTGTGACCTTTATTTGTCCCTAGGGGTCTAGGTTCTTCCCTTAAAAATGCTGCAGGGGTGACTGACTGATAGGAGGCCCCACTCCTTGTGTACCCTACAAGCTGAGTTCTTTTTTTCCCATGATATTGCCCCTTATGCTGGTAGAGTCATAAAGGCCCGAACATAAGGCACTTGGGGCTATTTCCCTTGGTTCCTACTACCTTAGTGATCTTGTCATTGCTGTGATAAAGCCAAGAGCAGAGAGAGAGTCTGTCATGGGGCAGGAAAGAGGGGCATGTGGCAGGGCAGGGGCTGCTCACATTGCATGTATACTCGGGATGCAGAGTATTACCCTTTTTGATTCTCAGCATCAACTCTTTTCCAGTTCTTGATCCCGAGGGTCTGTGATGTATTGAGAAGCATCCTTCTTACCTACCTCTAGTCCAGAGGAGAGCTGATGATTTAGCATATTCCCATTAATTCAACCTGGGTATCCCTGGGGGAGACATTTGGGTGAAGCTAGAGAGTCAGAAACACTCGTGCAAATCCCGTTTACCTTCTAAATTTCAATACTGCTAACATCCATATTCATTTGTTCTCAGTCTCTCTGTGTGTCTGTCTGTCTGTCTGCACCACTACTCCTTTCGAGTCCCACATACTGGAATACTACTAGAATGAAGCCACTCTCCTTTGAAGTTCTTTTAGGAGGTGGAGGAAGAGAAAGGAAAAGAAAAAACCCACCCTGAGCCGTTAGGCTACTAGATTGAGAAAAGAGGTCCAATCATATGAATGAGTTTGGTTTTGGTTTTAAATCTCCATTTAGGGTCAAAGCACAACCGGGCAGGGGTTTTTCCTTTTGGATCTCATGCTGAAGGGATGTCCTGTCATCTGGGGGCTGTCTTCATACCCTCGGCACTAGCACTGCCTACAGAAGTGACTAGAAGGATTTGAGAGCAGTTATGTTTGGCAGAGCAGGAGTTAAGCAGAAGAGTCACACCAGAGAACAAAGTTACTTAGGGTCATCTGGTGCAGTAAGTCTGAGAACCCAGCAGAAACTCTGTGGGTACCAGATTCTGTGTCTGCAGTGCTGTACCTGGAGCTGGCAGGCTGTTGTTTGAGAGGAAGAAATAAAGACATTGGGACTGTGCTAACAAGTACCCATAGTACAGGAAAACTGGAGGGTATGTGATACTGGGGCTCCAGGCTTGGTGCACTGAGGGCCTGGAGCAGTCACATGGGCAGCCATATTTGCATTTGCATCAACATGGCCGTCCCCATATGGATTACCCATTTGGTTGGCAGGCAGCTCTAGTAATCGAGGGTCTGTTTACTTACAGAGCATACTCCTTTGGTAATTATGAGTGCTGGATGGCTGTACATCTGCAAGGGGCTCTTATTAAGTGTGGGCTCTCCTGAACAACTGCCTCACAGCATTCAGTGTGGGCTTGGAAGCTACCACCCAGTGCATACTTTTTCTCCCCAAGGTTCATCACAGGTTGGTAGGGTAGGTAAGGAGGTCCAGATTTCCTGCCCCCACCAGCTGTGGGGCAATATAAGCCTAGAAAAAATGAGATGTTGGGCATGATTCTCCCAGACTCTCAGCCTCCTGTAGGAGTCTGCCCTTCATTCCCAAGTGCCCGAGGAAGGAGAGAGTAATGCACAGTGGGCATCCATGCTGACAGATAGGAGCTCAGAAGACTTCATGCTTCTCCCCTGCCTGGCTCACCAACCATTGTAGGTTTAATCAGAGTTCCAGCAGGAGGCCCACCAGAATTTCCAGGTCCTTATGTCCCCAGACAATGCGTAGGACCAGGGACACTTGAATCGTGATAGGCATCAAAGTGCTGTGTTAAGAAACAAATAGGAGAAGGAACACCTGAGGATGGAGTGAGCTAGTGAGATGGAAAGACAGACGCTCAGCACAAATTGGTGTGCAGGGGGCACCCACTGAGGCATATGCTCACAGAGCACACGCTCACAAGTATCATGGCCCTGCCTAGATTAGTGACTTTCTTCCTCCTTCATGAATCATTTGTACACAGTGGCATTTTTTCTTGAATACTCTGCTTGTTGCATATAACCCAGTTATGAAGTGCTTCCTTTCCTTCCAACTGGTTTCCACCTATTAATATTGATACTGATCTCCTTCTGTCTCCTCCCCCCCCACACACACACATACACACACACAAGAGACAAGGTTTGTCTATACTATAGCTCTGGCTGTCCTGGAACTCTATACCAGAGCAGGCTGACTTTGAACTCACAGAGATTACATTCATGTGCCACCATGCCCAGCTTGATGCCCCTCTTGATAATAAGGTAGAGTGGCACACAGCTCTAACCCTAGCACTAGGGAGGGGGATGCAAAAGGATTGGGAGTTCAGCAACACCCCCAGCCACATAGTATGTTCAAGCCCAGACACAGGACCTTGTGTCAAAAAACAAAATTAAAAAAACCACCACCAACATATGTTAGTGAGGAATGATGCATGCAATAGGCCAGCCGTGGTTATGTATACACATGTTAGTAAGTCTACATTTCCTATTGAGTATGACACTGAGTGTCTTGGGTGTTTCTCCCCCTTAACATGAATAATATAAAGGCTTTGGAGCACGATTGCAGTCCTTCTGCGACTCGTTGAGGTAGTTCTAATCTTTTACTTGTGAGTTCTTTAGTGTACATGTAGATTGTCTTCAGTGTTTGCTTGTTTGTTTGTTTGGTGTTTGTTTCATGACAGGGTTTCTCTGTGTGGTCCTGGTCCTCCTGGAACTGACCACCTCTGCCTGCTGGGATTAAAGGTGTATGCCACAACCTTCTGGCCTCCCCAATGTTTTCATCTGGGACTACATCTTTGACTACAGAGAATATTTATTGTGTGACTGTTTTCATGGGCTCCGTCCCACTGGTAGAATTGTTGGATCATGGATAGTCAAAGCTGTCTGAACTGTCAAATCATCTTCCTGGAAGTTTGTCCCAGTTTATCAGGCTTCTGACAAATGTTAGCCAAATGCTGTAGCTCTGTTCACTAGGAAGCAATCAGCCCCTAGTTATCATTTTGACCACAGATACTTTCTCAGTTTTACATTTGCATAAGATACTTGGGGGAAGGAGTGGGTCTCATGTAGCCCAGGCTGGCCTCAAACTCACCAGGTAGTTAAAGATGACCTTGAACTTCTCATCTGTCACCTCTATGACCCAAGACATAGATGACAGATTTGCTTCAGCACACCTAGTTTATGTCCCACTAAGGATCCCACGGAGGCTGTGGGCAAGCTAGGGAAGTACTCTACCCATGGAGCTAAATCCTCAGTCGAGCATGTAAATTTATAATCAAAATAAAAACAGAAGTTAAAGTTCTGTAAATGGAAGAGTCTGTTACACTGTCCCTTTCAGGTGTGGTCTAAGAATCATTTCTTTTCCAGAAGTATTTTAAATATCTCATATTTTTTCTACCTGGACAAAATACATCTTGTGAAAATCTTAAAACTATACATAGCTGAACATGGGTGACAGGCCATGGTTTTGATTTTAAATTGCACCTCGATGCTTAGTTGGTTTCCCACTTTTGATGCCTGCTTTATTGTATATTAGGTGCTATTTCTGGTCACATATTCTGGCTTCTCTGCCTGCCAGTCTTTCTGCTGGTGCTTCAATGCTCTGGCGGTGTGACTCTATGTCACTCCTCTACTACATGTGGACATGTTATGGTGAATTTACAAATGATTTTTTAAAAAAACAAACAAAACAAAACAAAAAACAAAAAAACAACCCATTTGGAATTGTTAGTTATTGCCATTGACACATGACAGGATGTGTGCATTTACTTATTTTTCACAAAAGTTTGGAGGTTTGGTTAATTAGTCTGCGCACATGGTTATTGTTAGTCTTACTTATTTTGTACTGTGTTTTGATCTATTTTTTTTTCAAATTATTTCCAGGTGTGTGTGTGTGTGTGTGTGTGTGTGTGTGTGTGTGTGTGTGCTCGCTCTTTAACATAGGGTCTCTCTACATAGCCCTGACCTGGAACTCACTATGTAGACCAGGCTGGTCTTAAACTCACAGAGATCCACCTATTTCTCCCTCCCAAGTGCTTGGATTAAAGGTGTGAACCAACACGCCCAGGGGTAACTAGTATTTTGACACACAGCATCTTGGTCTCAGCACTTTGGTTTGTGTGAGAGATGAAGCCTCATTGTAATCTACACTGGCCTTGAGTCCTTGATACTCCTCCTGCCTCAGCCTCCTTAGTCCAAAATGACAGGAATATGCTACTGATGCCTGGTTTACCTAGTCATCAACTATATCAGACAGCTTCCTGTTCCTAATTATAGATTAAATCATCTAAATATATTTTACTATTTTCCTTTTTTAATTCTTATGCTTTGATCACTTGTCTTTCATCTTTTTATAGAGATCGAATTTCCTGAAAAATAATTTAACTTTTATTTTTAAAGACATTAAAGGCAGATGTGTAATCTAAGCTAGTCCCTAACTGATCATCCCAGAATCATAAGCCTGAAAAATTTTTTTTTTTTTTTTTTTTTTTTTAAGACAGGGTCTTACATATCCCAGGCTAGCCTTGAACTTGCCAAGTAGCCAGGGATGGCCTTGAATTTCTATTCCTCCTGCCCCCCACCCATTTCCCCAGCCCTGTTTCCACAGTACTAGTATTACATGTGTGGTCCATCACAACCAGTTTTGTTGTGTTGTTTAAAAATGTTCCTTTTTTTAAATTTTTCATTTTTATTCTATTGTTATATGTATGGATGTTTTACCTGCATATATGTCAGTGTACCATGAATGTGCCTGATGCTTCTGGAGACCAGAACAGGATGTTGAATCCTATCTATAACGGGAGTTATAGGTGTTTGTGAGCCACCATGTGAGTGCTAGGAATTGAACTCAGGTCCTCTGGAAGAGCAGCCAGTGCTCTTGACCACTGAGCATCTCTCTAGCCCTGAAGATTTTAATTTTTATTTACGTGTATGTGTGTGTCAGGGTGCCCACAGAGCCTGGAAGAAGGCATCAGATCCTCTAGAGCTGGAATTACAGGTGTTCGTGAGCTGCCTGACATGGGTGCTGGCGACCACACTCAGAACCTTTGCAGGCTTGGTATGCGTAGGGGAAGGGGTTGTGGGGTTGAACCAGGGGCTTGGTACTTGCTAGGCAAACCTGGTGCCACCTGAACTAAGACTCTGGTCATTAAAATAATTATTTCAGTGTGTGTGTGTGTGTGTGTGTGAGAGAGAGAGAGAGGGAGGGAGAGAATGTGAGCGTGTGTAGTGGTCAGAGGACAATGTTTAGGATGACCCTGACCACGTGGGTCCTGGGAGTCATGGCTTGGCAGCAGCACATTTACCCACTGAGTCATCTCACAGGTCCTAAAATAATTTTTTTAAATGGTAAGATTGCAATCTAATGACTCGGGTTGATTAATGGCATGCTGGCTTTTAAAGGAAGCACCAATCTGTGCAGTGAGCCTGTAGCACCTTGAGCGGGGAGCATCAACATGGCACCTGTGCAGCTGGTGTTCCCATTGATGCAGCACATGGAGTTTTAAATTGCCATCTAATTCAACCTGCGCCCCTTAGTCACTCCCCCAGCCCAAATTCTCCTTGCTAAGTCAATAGAATCGCCTTGTTTGAGGGAGACCTCTCAATAACTAAATTCACCTGACAACCTTTGAAAAGTTTCCTAATTCTGGACATGTTCACTTTACTAATGGCATCATAGGAGAGTGCCACAGCAGTGGTGACTTTATTACTTAGCACAGAAGCCTAGGAAGCTTCATGTAAAAATATGCTTTTCCTTCATAAGCCTGAGCTGTAAATATTTGGTTAATAATATATGTCCACAAACTCCAAAAGGTTTATAAAGTTGGTATCAGATCTGCGATTCCTTTTACCACTATAGTTCCTTTGCTTTAGTTACAAAGAGGCTCTATCCTGATAATTATGACCAGAATTAGAAAGGAATACTCTTATCAAAACACGTTTTCTCCTGTTCCATTTGGTCTTTTTACCCAAAGGCTTTGACGGAATAAAAGATCCTACAATGAAAAGGAGGAAGGGAACTCAGCAGTATTTCTCTGCCGCAGCCATGTGTGAGGCCTGCTCCTAGATTCTGTAAGTCAGCTTCCCAGGCAAGGCACAAAAGCCAGGATGGTTCACCTCTGAGTTAAGAGTGAACTCTCCGCATTCCCGACATTCTTGAGCACATTACACAAGGTCCTCAAGCTTTTCCCTGAGGTCCTCAATTGCAAACTTCTTAAGCCGAAGAAAACAGACCCAGCCTCAAGGAAGTACAGTCCCAAAACAGGCTTTTCATGTGGATGAAGAGACTTTTAATTCCAAGTGAAATCCCTCAACAGTAGTTGGACAGAGCAGACAAGTTTTCTGGGGCATCAGATGGCATGAGATGAACCAGAAGTCTCTTTAGCATGGGCAGCTTGGTAAATGTCCATCTGGGCCAGGGGTAATGGATGTTTCCAGTAAGCCTAACACTTGGGAGGCTGCAGTAGGATTGCTGCGAGTTCAAACATTAGGAGCTATGGGATGAGACCCTGTCTTAAACAAAACCACCAATATACTAAATAAACTATGATAAAACTTCAATGTCTTAGCCGAGCAGTGGTGGCACACGCCTTTAATCCCAGCACTTGGGAGGCAGAGACAGGTGGATTTCTGAGTTTGAGGCCAGCCTGGTCTATAGAGTGAGTTCCAGGACAGCCAGGGCTACACAGGGAAACCCTGTCTCAAGAAACAAACAAACAAAAACCTTCAATGTCTTTTGCTATCAGGAATGATGTCTTGAATACTTGGGGCATTTTTCCCCCCCTGGGAAATAGTTCATCTCTTCAAACCACCCTTCTCAAAGCGTTTACTCAGTGTTGGAGTGAGTCCTGGAAGTAGCTGGATCGAAATACTCATCATTTGGGGAAAGTACCAATGGCAAGAAGCCGTCAGAGGCTTTGTCAATGGGAGCTTTACTGAGGAACCTATAGAGTGCTTGGCTTCCTAATTTAGGGGGCTTCATTGGCAAGGGGCTCTCATGGCAAAGGCGAGCATAGCTGCTCTTCACTGTGCCCAGGGCCTTTAATCCAGCCACCTCCACCAATTAGAAATTTTTTTATTTATCCCAAGTGACAAATTGAATTCTGGTCCTGTTCCCTGTTGTACATGCTATCTGTGCCTCCTGGTCATCTCATGTCCCATTTTCTACAGTCTGTTGAGTGATTTGTTTGTGGAGCCATCCAGGATAAAAATCACAAAATCATTTTTAGAAAGGTTATTAATGCCTCTGAAGTCTCCAAATGAGGCTGAAGTCCTTGGTTGGTGACAGGGACAGCGAGAAGAGGAGAACCATTGTACATTTTAAGTGTGCTCTAGGGGCAACTCGGGGTCTGTTGGCATCTCTTCTCTCTTTTCCAAAACACCAACACCACCAAAAGGCACATGGTGGAAACACTGACATGCCCCTGTTGAAATAACTATAAACCCTGGGACTCTGAGGAAATTTAGGGTTAACCTGGGCATGGATGAGGGGGTCATGTCACTGAGCATCCAGCACAATAAAACATCCATTAGAAGTTGTATTTGAAGTCCTGAGTTTGATGTTAGTAGGTGTCACAGAAATAAAAATTTCAAGTCATGACGCCAGTCTAGCAGGCTGAGGTGAGTCATTGCCAAATCAATGAACTATGAACACCAGTTACCACTATGGGACTTTGTGTGTGCAAATCAACACCCCCGAATGCCTAGCTGTCCTAGCACAGAAAATATTTCACGGCCAAAAGTATACAGTGTTAGGAAACAGATTGCTGCTAAAACTACATGTTTAGAAACATCTTTGAAAATCATTTCCCTGAATATCTAAGAAATATTGATAAATATCCATCAAGCTTCCTCAACAACGTTCATCTGTTCCCTGGACCAATTCTGAATCCATTGGGAGAAGAGAATAAAAACATTATTTGCATAGTTGTTGTTGTTTGTGTGTATGCAGTTCTGGGGACTGAGCCAGGGCCTCATACGTGCTTAGCAAGCCTGTTGCCACTGAGACACATCCTGAGCCTGTGGGTAACAGTTTTTTCTTTTCTTTTTTTAAAAATTAATTATTTTTTAAATTTATACCCCAAAAGCTACCCCTCCCACTTCCCCCTCTCAGAGTTCTTCACCCCATCCTCCCTCCCCTTTGCCTCTGAGAGGGGAGCCTACTATAGGTAAATTTTAGTGGACATTTGTAGGCAGAAATTTTTTTGCAACCTACTTTTAATAAGGGTTCATATCTCTCCTCTAGCCCACCACCCAGCAGAGGTAGTGGAAGAGACAAGTTATTAGGATATGGGGGAAGCGGACCTGCTCAGCAATACTTCTTTGTGGGTGAATTGATCTTTACCAGCAGTTCAGTTCGGTAGCAAACACCAAATACCACGAAGCAGGTGCAGACTAGTCCTCTAGGCAGGCAGACACCAGGCATGAACCAGCAGCTTCAGTCCAGTCTTTTCAGCAAGCACAAACCAGCAGCTGGAGTTCAATTCTGAAGGAACTGCCAGGCTTGCCAACCGGCATGAGGCAAGGCCGCTGAAGCAGCAAGCTGCTGCAGGAATCTTGGGTGAACAGTTCTTGGGTGAGTTTCTCTCAATGGTGTCATTACCACAAGCTGAGCTCAGCAATGCTATGTAAGGTGAAACAAGACAGGCCTGACAGTAACAAAGAATAGCGAGGCAGAACAAGCCAAACCAACGCTCAGTGCTCGTCTCCCACTGTCTGTGGGGTCATATTTATACGCCTGCATCATGGCCCTTTCACATGTTAGCTATATCAAAACATCTTTTCCCCTGTGTCTGCTTCAGGAGAACATTATTTCCCGTGTCGGCTTTAGTAAGACATCCTTTTACCTGTGTGCCCCAGCAAACCATCCTTTGACATAACTAACTTTCCAAAGGAGCTAGAAGTTTCCACTTCAGACATTATATTGTCTCTTCCAGTTAATGTTATCTGGGACTAACAGACAAGGAAGACAGACAAAAAGTAAGTCAAACCACGACATTGATAGGAGGTAAACTAGGGAAGTTAGGCTGTGACTTAGCTGTCTCCAAAGCATGCGCCTTTAATCCCAGCACTTGGGAGGCAGAGGCAGGCGGATTTCTGAGTTCGAGGCCAGCCTGGTCTACTGAGTGAGTTCCAGGACAGCAGGGCTACACAGAGAAACCCTGTCTCGAAAAAACAAAACAAACAAACAAACAAAAAACCAAAAAACCAAACTGTCTCAAAGGATGTAACCAATAAACAATGGAAATTATGAGCAGAGTCTGAGGTCAGCTTACACCATGAGAGAACATGCTGGCAAGCTATGTATCTAATGAGGTTAACTCCCTACATCTGAAGAATTGCCCATCAACTCAAGAGCAAAAAGGTCTGAATCGCCTGCAGCTGGGGCTGCCATTCAGAATCAGGTGTTTGCTACCATGTGTGAGCCCAGCACCACCGGGATGGGGGGGGGGGGGTGGCACACGCCTTTAATCCCAACACCTGGGAAGCAAGAGACAGGCAAATCTCTGTGAGTTCACGGCAAGTCTGGTTTACAGAGCAAGTTCCAGGACAGCCAGGGCTACCTGATTAAACCCCAGCAAAAGACTTAGCAAGCATTTCTCCCAAGTAGTTGTGCAAAAACCAAAACCAAAAGGAAGATGAACAACACTCAAGATACTCAGCATCATTATGACGATTTGAACATTTTCAGATCAGTCCCACAGTGAAGTAGGACCATGTTCCTGCCAGGGTAGACGGACTGGCTTTGTGTTTTAGGATTACCGATGTCAGTGAACATGTGGAGAAGCTGGAATTCATGTGCCTTGTTTGTGGGACTGTCAAATGGAACAGGAAGTAGGGAAAACAGTAGGAAATCTCTTTAGAAAATTAAACTGCTGCCAGATGGTTCAGCAATCCCACCGATGGATACATAACCAAAAGAATTGAGTTCAGCATCTTAAAGAGATCCCGTGTTTATTGCAACAATATTCCTGATGCATGAGATACAGCATCAACTGAAGTGTCTGTTAACAAATGGAAAGATGAATAAGTGGAGTCTGTACAACAATGAAATATTATTCTGCTTAAAAAAAAAAAAAAAAAAGAGGAAAGCTGCCATTTGCCACATAGATAAAACTGGAGACATTATGCATGTTGAAATAAGCTAGACACAGGGAGATAAATGCTATGCCGTTCCATTCCTGTGAGGCATCTCTGTTAACCAAACCCACAGAAGCAAAGATGATACAGTAGTGTTTGCCAGAAGCTGGAGTGCTGCTGCGGCTGGGAGATGGGGAGAGGAGAGCTGTTCTCCCCTGGGCGTAAGGTTTCAGCTGTGTAAGGTGGGTAAGTTGTGGAGATCTGCAGAGCAGCAGAGTGCTTACATTAACAATATGGTGTTGTGCTCTTCAAAAATCTGAGAGGGTAGATCTGAGGTTGATTGTTCTCACCACAAAAGCAAAATTGCAAAGCCAAAGGAGCTCTTTGGGGACTTTTGGTGAGAAGGTGCCAGATGCACATAATACCGGGTTGCAAGGACAATACGTGGCGATTTCTCTTCGGCTACACCTACCAAACTGTGTACTGCATATGTGCAGTTCTTTGAGTATTAGTTGCACCTTGGTAAAGTTGGGAGGAAGAAGAAATGGAAGAGGAGGATGTACCGTACCATGAACAAGAATGTTTATTCTTATTATAATTTAATGAATATGCACAATGAAATAGTTGGATTGTTAAAATATGTCATATCAAAAATATTGAAGATATGACAAAAAACAAACAACAAAACTTAAGTTACCAACACTTTTTTGATTTTTGACATTAGCTTCATACTACTAAGAAACAAGTTTGGGTTGGGGCTGGTCCCAGGGAAACATCTACTCTATCACTGAGCTGTCTCCAAGAAAGTTGATAGTTTTATTGTTGTTCAGGATTTTGAAACAGGGTCCCCCTGACTAGCCCAGTACTCACTATGTGTTACAGTTTTAGTCAAATGTCTCCCACAGGCTCCTGTGTTGGAATACTTGGTGCCCAGCTGGTGGGCGCCGTTTCTGAAGTTGTAAAACCTTCCGAAGGGTAAGTTTTGTTACTAGAAGTTCATTGTTGAGGGTAGGTTTTGATTTTTATACCCTAGCCCTGTTTTCTTTTTTGTCTCTGCCTCCTGTGAGTTTGTGACTTAATCAGCCGGTTTCATGCTCCTGCTTGTCATAGCCCTCTGGAAATGTAAAACGCAGGAAACCCTTTCTCCCCTAAGTTGTTTTTTTTCAAGGCATTCCATCATAGACACAGAAAAGAAACCAATATACTAAGTAAACCAACTGGCTTTGAACTCATGACGGGCCTTCTGCTTTAGTCTCCCAAATTATGGGATTACAGCTTTATGCTGCTGTGCCTGGCTGTTGAAAATTAATTGGGTTTCAGTTTTGTTTTACTTTTTAAAAGTGACTCTGAAAGGCTAACACAGTAAAAGCATTCTTCGTTGCACTTCTGATGGTCTATTCATTTAGTGCTGTAAATCGATCTGAACCATGAGCTTGATGTCAGAGCCCTGTCACTGTGGCTGAGTGGATTGTGGTTGACACAACTGACCTCAGGTTTGCTGTTGCTGGAGCAGACAAGTAGATGCTACCCAGAATACTCAGGTGTAGTTTGAAACCACTGTAAACGTTGACCCTGACAGTGTTACACTGGTCATGGATATAGCCTTAGAAAACAGACCTAAGAACATAGAAAAAAGGAAGACAGGTGAATGGCACTCTCAAGGCTCTGAGAGGCTCAGGGGATGTAGAGCCTCATGGAACTACAAGGAAGGGATGAAGAGAGAATCTCTAAGGCCTGGCTTTACCAACAGGTGAATAGAGAGGGCTATTCACCTTTATAGAGACCGTGGAGGGCTCTTCTCAACTGCAAGCTCTCCTTAGCCGTTCTTGCCCACTAAAAATGGTGTCCTGTTCTAACTGCTGGTATGTGAATCAGGGTGAGGGGACCTTGCCTTGGGCTTGAAGGCAAGAGTGAGTCATATCTTAAGTTCACCCCTAGTGCTTGTGCACTTCCCAGCCACAGGCCTTCGACCAGGCCTACCATATAGGCATGAACTCCCATGGTACTCCATGAGGCCAGTGCCTCCCCCACACCAGCTTCCTGTTGGTTGGGGCATAATGGCAGCATTACACAAGCAAGCGTGGAGCAGATGTATATACAAGAGAAGTCATTTTTCATGTCAGCTGTTTACATGCTTGATTGGAAATTATACAGCGCTGTGGAATGCTGAGCTGCAGGAGCACCTTTCAGAGAATACGTCCAGAGACTTCCTTCATTTCCTTCTGTGGCTTTCTATTCTGAGGATGCATCGTGGTCACATAGTTCTAAAACAAGGTTCTGTCAGAACGATCTGCCTTATAAATGTTAAAGGGTTGTTTGTGAACATTCCAGCTTCTTCCCAGGCCTTCATAACGGGTGTGGGGAAAGGGCAGAGGCTGGCTAGCCACAGACAATTCAGATTGCACTCAACTAGTCACTGGGAGCAGATTTTTAAAAATGGGACTTCACAGATTATATTTAAGTTTTTAAAGAGATTTTATTATTGATTCCAAGTATGCATCTGTATGGAGAGAGGTATATGCACATGAGTGCAGGATTGGGTGGGAGAGATCATGGAGGTGAAATGTAGGTGGCAGAGCCCCCCCCCGTTCAGGTGGGGGGTCCACTGGGATCTGCTACCAGAGGATTTATAACTTAGAATAGTTTACAAAGTAAGATGCTAGTTGCTGTGCCCAGGGATTGTGTTACCTATTGATTCTAAACTAAGATTGTGTGGCGTTTTCCTTCATGAGGTGACTCAACTGGGTTCCCCCTGGAACAGTGTACAGTGGCAGGGCACCCCAGCCAGCCACAGGAATTTGGAAGCATGGGACATACATGGCAGTGGCCCTCCATGGAGAGATGAGTGGAGAGATTTTGGAGCTCTGAGTCAGACTGAGAACAGGCAGGCCTGTCCACGGGCACCATGCTGTTGGTATCGTGGATTACCATATACTATTTCTCGAAATATAGTATATGCTTACAGTCCCAGATACTCAGGAGGCTGAAGCAGAAGGATTGTTTGAGCCTAGTTTGAAGCCAGCTACAGCAACATAGTTAAGACCCTGTCTCAACAACACATTAGTAAACACAAAGTCAATGGATTTGCTTCTTAAACAGTCTTCCAGACCCAGGTTCAGTCCCAGCACCCACACGGTGGTTCACAGTGTTCTGTAGTTCTGGTTCTAAAGGATCTAAGACCCTCTTCTGACCACTATGGCTGCCAAGCAAACACGTGACACATAGACATATATGCAGGCAAAGCACTCATACACATAAGTAACTCTGACAAGAAAATGTGCTTCTTATGATCCAGGAGTACAGACAGACTCATCTTTCATTTTGTGAGACAGCACTACCCATTGGAGCTTCCCAGACTGCTCAATGTGGACACGGCTAGCCACTACTGGTTTTCATGTGTCTGACATACAGAGTTTTGACTGAACATCTATTTTGGGTTCTTGGAGATGCCATCTCACAGGAGAAATGATGACATTTTCTTTCTAATATTAGAAAGAGCCACATCTCGTCCTGAAATTGGGGGAGAATTCAGGGCCTTGAGCGTGTCATCCCGAGGATAGATACTTCCCAAAGCTTGCACAGCTGACTTGCTCAGCAGGGCAGAAAACCCATTGAGCTGACCTTAGCTCGCAGTGACAGCAGAGTCATTTAGTAAGAGAAAATCCAACAGATAACATAAAAACAAAGTCAAGAGCCTGGCAGTGGTGGCACACACCTCAAATCCCAGCACTCTGGAGGCAGAGGCAGGTGACTCTCTGTGAGTTGGAGGCCAGCCTGGCCTACAGAGCGACCTACAGGCCAAACACTGCCTTGAAAAACAAACAAACAAACAAACAAACAAAAAGCCAAAATCATGTTTTCAAAAGCTCTTAGTGGGGAGGGAATGTAGCTCACTGGTAGACATCTTGCCTACCATGTGTTAGGCCACAGGTTTGATCCCCAGCATCCAACAACCAAATATGCCAACAAGCAAAAGGCCCTTGAGCTTTGGCTAGAAAGTCAACCAAAGGCTTGCCTTGTCTGTGGATGGTTCTGGTGCTTGTCAAGGCTACACTTAAGTGAAAGGAGTGGAAGCTTTTGCTGAGTCTCTGTGAGTAGTCAGGCTTGGGTTTAGCATTCCTTATAGGAACTGCTGGGTGTGAGCCTGCACTGAAGATAGGACTGGTGCTACCTTTAAGAGTCAAACCTTCCCCTGTAATCAGTCTCACCAGTTCATCAGCCAGCTTTCACTTACTCCAAGCTATTCTCCAAGGAGAATAAAAACCCAGCACGTTTAAAAGATCATGTCCGTTGGTATTATTGCTTCTTCTAGTACCTCTATATTCACCCAGTGGCTTTGTTTTATGTATGTAAATTTATGTATGTAGATTTTTATTCAGATTTAATTAGCAATCCTTTCAGCATGACGTTTGCTAATTTTCATTGGAAGCATCAGTGATACCAGTAGATGGAAGACTGCTGATACAGTGGGCTAGAGAGATGGTTTAGCTGTTCAGACAGCACTGGCTGTTCTCTTAGAACCTGGATTCAATTCCCAGCACACAAGGGAAGGCTCATAATTGTCTGGGATGCCAGCATTACACAAGTGTGGTACACAGACAGACATGCAAGCAAGACATCCATACATACACAATTTTAAAAATTAAAAAAAAAAAAAAAAAGTGAGCATGAGAAAGCTATGCATTTTTTGCTTAAAAGCCACTTTCTGTTTCATGGAGAAATTAGATGGGTTTTGTCTTAAAAGCCCACAATCAAGCTGAGAACCGTAAGTAAAAAAATATTTAGCTTTATTTAAAATCAGGTTTTGGTCACTCGATTTTTACCCAGAACTTCATCTGAATGGACTAAGCCACTGTGCTCACTGCAGGACAACATTGTCAGCTCACAGAACACAGAACACAAACAACTTGCTGAGGTTTCTTCTAGTTCACAATGGGTGGCTTCCTCTTTCAACCCAGGGCATTGTCTCTGACTCCAGCACCGGGGAGGCTGGTCACGTGGTCCATGATGCCAGTCTCAATCACATCCTGAAACTGCAGTACGCTGCTTTTGCCATTCCCACCCCTCCCCCTCTCCTCTGTGGGGACCGAATTCCTGTAATCCTGGTGACTGACTCTGACTGTCCACAGCAGGGACTGTGCTGTGAGGTGCAGCCTCATCTCTCACCCTGTCCCTCACTGTCATCCTGGGGGCCTTCTATCCCCAGTGCCTCCTCTTCCGAAGGAAGGAAGGAAGGAAGGAGAAGCCATGGCTCAACTCCCGTATTGCCCTGGATCAGACCCTGTCTTTGTTAGTGTGACCACACTTCTTTTAGCATTATTTCTTGTGGTAGTTACCACCATTCAAAGAACATGGAGTAATATTGTCTTATTCTAAAAACCACATTGTGCAACAGAGGAACGTCCTGAGGGTGGCACACTTGGGGGACACAAGAGGAGGTGGAATAGGGAATGGCTTTTCTTTCTATCCCCGTGTTTTCTTTTTTGTTTTTATTTGTCTGTTTTATTTTGTTTTGTTTGGAGACAGGGTTTCTCTGTGTAGACCTGGATGTCCTGGAACTCACTCTGTAGACCAGTCTGGCCTTGAACTCAGAGATCCACTCACCTCTGCCTCCTGAGTGCTGGGATTAAAGGTGTGTCTGGCTCTTCTATGCTTTCTCATTTTGTTCACAAAGGGAACACAGTCATCACAGGGAACAATGCCCTTGAGAGATGCAGCTTCCACACTCAGGTCCCAGGAGCAAAGGCATCTCTCTTTCTCCCAGTGTGTGTGATCAGTAACTGGGTTAGGGGTTGCCTGAAAGAACTGTCATAAAGAACTATTATATTTGGGGGCAACTAATAGCCCCAATTTTTTTTAACCTGAAAGACACACAGGATTTCTTACAAGCATTCAGTATATATGGCATGCATTAAAAGATAAAAAGATTTTTAAAATCTCTATGTATTTGTTTTATGTATTTGAGTACACTGTTGTCTTCAAGCACACCTGAAGAGAGCATCAGATCCCATTATAGATGGTTGTGAGCCACCATGTGGGTGCTGGGAATTGAACTCAGGACCTCTGGAAGAGCAGTCAGTGCTCTTAATCGCTGAGCCATAGCTCCAGCCGGATAAAAAGATTTTGATTCCTTACCCCAAACATAATTTATAGTATTTGATGGAAAAGATTCATATTTGATATTACTCACTCTTAGAACAGAAACTACCACCCAAAGATCACACAACCTTTTTTTTTTAAATTCCAGATAAATAAATGAGAAGTCAGGTGTGGTGGTGTATATCTATAATCCCAGGCCATAAGAGAAGCAGGAGGAATTTAAACCCAGGGTCAACCTGGGTGACACCTTGATAACTTATCTTAAGAAAGCCCAAAGAAAGAATGCAGTTGGCTGGATGGGGGTGGCTCACACCTGTAACCCTAGCACTTCCGAGGCAGAGGCAGGTGGACCTCTGTGAGTTTGAGGCTAGCCTGGTCTACAGAGTGACAGGACAGCCAAGGCTATAAAGAAAAACCCATCTCTGGGAGAAAAAATGCAGGAGAAGGAAAGGAAGAAAGGAGGGAGAGGGAGGAAGAAAGGGAAGGAGAAAGAGGCAAAGGGAATGGAGGGAGAAGAGGAAGAGAGGAGAGAAACAGATTTCAAGATCTCAAGATTTTGAGTCCTCAGTGTTCTTGGGTGTGTTAGGAAAGAGTCACTTCTGGATGAATGTTAGGGCAGAGACATCCATCCGTGGAGGAGGGGACATGCTCGGGCTGAGACACCTGTGGAGACTGTAGCAGAGCACCAGCTGTCTCCAGTATCTGAAATATGTTTTCCTTGTACTATCTTTGAACTGTGTTTTGTTTATTTTCATTTTCCGTTCTAGTCTTGGCTTTCATCTTTGCTTAATATTTTGAAGTCTGAATTTGAGGCTCAAGGCTGAAATAAAATAAGTCTTTTAAATCTTAGGGAGAGTTCAGTATCAAAGGAAGACTCCACACAATCTAGGATCGCACAATTAAATCTGTATTTATGCTCATGGTAAAAATACTCCTCTGACCCGAGAACATTCTAGAGTTTGGAGGAAACAATAACAAACAACAGAGCTTTGGATGGGAACAGTGTTTTGGATAGGAAAGGCCCTGTTATCTCCCCATCATCCAGTGGACAGACACCTGGGCCTGCCGGTGGGCTGCCATCCGGTACTTTCCTGCCTGCAGGGCTCCTCCCACAGTCAACTGCAGCCAACCACCTGGCCTGCCTTCCGTCAGCTGGGAGCTCTACACTCACCCTGCTTCCTCACCTCCAGAACACCCCACAATCTGTAGAAGCACCCATTCAGGCTCTCTCTCAAAGAATTGAGCTGTAACTTGACCTGAGACCTCCTTGGCAGTTTACCAACATTTCTGGGGCACCTTCCCAGTGTTGTACAGCAAGAAACCCGCTAGAATACTTTCTCAGTTTGACCAGCCAACCCTTCTGTGATGAATTTTGTTATTAGAAAGTCTGCCGATAATCTCTCTTCAGTCTCTGAGTGGTCCTCTGAGTGGATGTTTCTCAGTCATGGGGACGTGACCTGATGGTGAAAGGACTGAGCTCGTACACGCACACAGTTGGTGTACTAACGTTGTTTCTTCATGTGTATGCTAAGGTGTCGGTCACCTGGGGAGACCGAACCACATAAGGCCTGTCTCCCACATGACCAGCACACAGTGGCTCACAGAAGGGCTCTCAGGGCAGTAGACTTTTCTCTCTGCAAGTGTACCAAGGATGCTCAAGACAGAGCTGCCATCCTGACAACATGGGGGCAAGTCTCAGAAGTCTAGCAGCTGCTTTTCGGGTGTATCCAAGGGGGAGAGAGGGTGAGCAGAGGAGGGGTTGTTCACTGGAGCACAGGAAAAGCTGGCCATTGAGGGGAGGAAGGTTGCGGATGGATATGTGCTGTTCAGCTAGAAAGCACATTCTCTCACAGTTGAGACTGCGTCTACATTTATTAGAATGTTCTAGTTCTCCCGTAGCTTTCCTGATGTTCGAGTTCTCTGTCTTTGCTCTTATTTCCCGTTTTGAGAACCTTTTTAAGAACTGTTTGGGAAATATCCCAAAAGTTGGGTAAGTGAGGCTGGAGTGCTGACAGAGGCTTCTTGTTACTGGCTCTAAATGGATGCTCTGTGTCCTCTTTAGAAGGGTATCTTTCCTTTCCTTTCCTTTATCCAGTGAAAATGTGTTTGAGTATCCAGGGCTTGCCTCTGAAAAAATGATCCCTCTTGCTGCAGAGCCAACCTGAGGAGGTGGCCAGAGAAGCTAGGGGCCTGGCCGCAGTTCCCTTCTGACCTTGGGCTGGTTATCACACACACTTGGACTCGTTTCCGATCTTTGTCTGAGCATGCGTTAATCATCTTGTTGGTTGTATTAACATCTCTTATCCTCCTTTTGGCATCCCGTCTTCATTTAAACCTACTCTTCAGTCTTTGAGCTGGCTGGGGAGCAATGGGCTCTGCTCCCCGGCAGGCTCTGGAGACAGGATACTGGGCTCATGCACCTCTCCTAGCTGACAGCCCTCTCTCCTGACAGGAATTGATAAGGGCACATTATGTAAAATCTGGAGGGCAGAGCTTTCCCTTTTAGGTCAGTACTGGGCCTGGAGCTAAAAAGGCTAATCAACAGAAGCATTTTCTGTGTTCATTCCAGAGACTTTCCCAGGGGCACAATAAATCTCACAGGCCTGTTTACAGGAGCATTGTTATTTAACAAGCCAGGCTTCTGAGCTTAAGAGGTTTTGGTTTCATCAAATCTAACCCAAGCTGCCACATTCACGATTCATTACCAGTTACTCATACTGAGCTCTGCAAGGTAATGTAATTTTGCATACTTAAAAATGGTCTTCATGTACAAGATTAACCTTATGTGCATTGGAAGACTTTGTAAATGCTGTATGTCTTCCTCCTCTTTTTAAACATTTTACCTACTGGGAAAGTGTCAGTCCTGGCTCTAATCAACTCACCAACTAAGGAGACCAAGCTAGTTTATCTCATCTCATTCATTCATTCAGGAGATGCAGTTTATCTTATTTACATATCATTCATTCATCTGTTTTTTCATTCAAAAACATGGTTCAAGCCTGGCTCTAGAGGATGTAAGCATGAACAGAGCTCATGCAGCCTTCAGGATGCTGCAGGCCCGCATCATAAGGATCTGGTGGTGTCTATGGAGTGGCTTTGGTCCGAAAGAACAGAGATGGTTTCAGTGGAAGGGAAGGATAGGGGATGTGAGTGGAGCCTGATCCAAGTGTGAATGACAGCCCTGACCCTCAAGTGGAACCTCAGCTTGCGGAGCGCGGGGCAAGTTCTCTGTAGCTCTAATCGCAGAAATTCGTGCTCTCTAACTTTTAATAAGCACTGGTAAATCCACCAGAAATCCAAGGACAGTCCCTGCAACAGTGTCTTGTGAGCATTTCCCAGGCTCTCTCCAGAAGGTTCCCACAGACAGTAAAACACAGTGTCCAGGGAGGAAAGGCAGCTCTTGGACTGGGTTGCAAATATTTCTTTTGTTTGTGGCTGGAGTAGGGTATTGTTCCCTGCATGCTTCAGGCATCCCTGCTTATTCTTCTGCCTTCATTTTACATAGGAAAAACAAGATCCATTTGAAACTGATTTTGGTTTAAAGAAGGAGCTAGAAATCTAACTTTCCTCATCTTTCCCAGAGTTACCCAGTTGCATTAGGCACATTTATTAAATAATTTCTTTATCTTTTGAAAGGCTCAGCTTTATAATAATGTATATTTACTGTATATCTTTGTAATATATCCCCTTCCATATTTTCAAGGCTTTGTTGTGGTCCATTGATAAATCTTGTTGATTTCTTCTCCCGTTTCATATTATTCTAATACCGGTGCATTATCACATAAATGAAGTCGTAAACTTTGTTAGCACAATCTTTCATGTCCCCAGAACCAGCCTGTAAAGGAAGAAGCGTAATCTTGGCTTGGTTTACTGAAAGGCTCCACTGTCTTGAGTAGTGAGAACCTGGTGAGTACCAGAGTAGTGACCTTTTCCTTCCTTTCTGTAAATGTTTATTGTCTGTGCTTGTCATTGCTTGTTTGGGGCCTGAGGTGGCAGTGACATTTCCATGACTCTCAGAGCTATACAGACATGGATGAGAATCGGAGCTCACTGGTGGACTTTAAAACAAAGCAGCCGTGCCCAAGATGAGAAAGAGGTCTGTCTCCTCAGTCCCTGTTTCCTTGTTCCACCCTAAGGTTTTGGCCAGCCACTGATCAGAGTGAGACAACTTCTAACTGATGTTTTAACAGAAAGATAACAAGAGGCTGTGACTGCAATCCTCAGCTGAGGTTTCTAAGTGTTTTCTGAAACAAAATTTTTACATCTTAAGACAATTTTCAAGGGAATATACACACCCAATTCTGTGGAAAGAGAACAGAAAGCTATGAAAAACTCCCACATAGAGGCAAGGGGAGGAACTATTTTTCCATTGACCAGAGCCCGTGTAGGCTGTGTGGGAGCTGGGAAGGCAGGGGCTGTTTCTAGCCTCAGCAGTTTGTAGTTTTCGTCTTTCTTGATAAGGACATAATCTTATGACCTTTTATCATTTCATATGATTATATCGTAATCATGATGAGCATGACCTTATCAGAAACTTGGACAGTTTGGTTCTTTGATTTGGGTTTTTTGCTTGTAAGTAGTCGTTTGGTTTTAGAGTCAAATGACGAAGTTCTTATGTTGGCCATGAACAGCAGGTGAGGTCTGGGCCTGGAGCAGCTTTGATGGTTGAACTTTGCCGGGTGAGGGGATAGTCCACCAGCTGTTAGCAATTACTTTCTTCTTTCCTTTTGTACCACACATAATTCATCTTATTTGTCTTAAATGAGTCCCTCAAGCCAACACACGGAGATGAATTCAGAGAACGTGGGAGCAGCTAGCAGCATGGCATCATGAGGCATCCATATAGATGGGACTGGAGCTTTATAAAGGTGTTACCAGGCTCAGGCCCAGTGTCCTCAGCTTTTTCTGAGTGCCCAGGGTCACTGCTGGTGGCCCTCTATTGTCTGTGAGGTAGTGCGGTGACCTCCTCATCGCTCTTGGTATCTTCACGTCCAAGTTACCCCAGGTTGGGCCCTGCCTCACGCAGCCAGTGGCTGTCCTCAGTTCCAGCAGCTTTAGCTTCCAGCCAGAAGGCAGTGTTATCATCCCATACACCTTGCTCCTGTTAACTTGTTGTGCAAAGAAAATCCTATTTTTCAGGGGATCCGACAACCACGGAATGCTTTCCAGGCATTCCAGAGTAATAATTTTTGAAGTGACATTTGGCTTATGTAAAAGAGGCCCTTTTTCCTCCCCTGCATAAATACACATGAAGGACAGCTTTTGTAATATAGTAAATACGAGCCTACACGAATTCCACACAACAGACTGTGTGGGGAGCTCACACAGTAAGACGAGGAATGCTGCCTGCTTGCTTTCTGACCAGTGGGGAGTTTTCATCACACCCTGCCTCTATCAGAGCCATGTACACATGCACACACGCGAGCGTGCGCGCACACGCACGCGCGCACACACACACACACACACACACAGACTCTTAACCATACCAATCAAAAATGGTCACCTTTTCTCCTAAATGAAACACATCCATTACTGTAGCTGTCCTTTATATTGCAGAAAGGATGAAGGAACTCTCTAAATATAGTTAATGACTTAAGCTAATGCTAAATTTGTGAGGGAAAAAATGTGTTGAAATTTGGGTGGGTGTTGCCAGGAGGAACAGGAATGGGGGGGGCAGGACCAGGTGACACGGGGATAAAGTCATGCCAGACGTAAACGCACATTTCAAGAGAAGATTTAGGAGAGAATTAATACGCTGCTATTTCTGTCAAGGAGAAGGTGTCACATCACTAAAAGAATGAGAAAAAAAACCCTTAAAGCTGTATTTACATCAAAGTTTATGTCAGCTCTGTTTTCCCTCTCCTAAGTGCCCATGATGAAAGTATGCCTTTGAGATTGTTAATTGCAGATTTATTTCTGTCCTGTTACCAATCAGGGATGGAAGGCTGCTCTTAAGCAGCTTGTGGACCTCGGGTGCCAGTGCAGAGCCTGCTGATGTGAACTGATCGGAATCAGACAGGGTACATGCATGTTTCCACTTAGCATCCCATCTCGTTTCTTTGCCTCTTCTGTGTACAGAACATCTTCTATAGAGGCTCTGGGCTTGCCTCCTGAGGCTTGGTTATCTTTGCTCACCCTCACCTCACCCTCCTTGCTGCTGGGGTGCCTCAGTGTCCCTCTGCTTAGAGACTTTCCAGTGTTTTACTTACTTGTGCATGGTACCTGTGGTGGTTTGAATTCGCTTGGCCCAGGGAGTGGCCTAGGAGGTGTGGCCTTGTTGGAGTGGGTGTGGCCCTGTTGGAGTGGGTGTGGCCCTGTTGGAGTGGGTGTGGCCCTGTTGGAGTGGGTGTGGCCCTATTGGAGTCGGTGTGTCACTGTGGGTATAGGCTTTAAGATCCTCAGCCTAGCTGCCTTGAAGCCAGTCTTCTCTTAGCAGCCTTCAGGTGAAGATGTAGAACTCTCAGCTCCTCCTGCACCATGCCTGCCTGGGTGTTGCCATGCTCCTGCCTTGATGATAATGGACTGAACCTCTGAACCTGTAAGCCAGCCCCAATTACATGTTGTCCTTATAAGAGTTGCCTTGGTCATGGTGTCTGTTCACAGCAGTAAAACCCTAAGACAGTACCTAATTCTCCCATTTAGTAAATGTTTGTTAAATCAATTGTTTTACAAATAAAGAATATACTTCTTCTGAACATGATCATAGTTAACATATCAGCCATCACAGATGTGGCCACTCTCCTCAAATATAGGAGAAATAGCAGCAGCTAATATGGGGAGGACTCTGTGTTGAGGATGCAATGGACCTGGTAGGGAAAGCCCATCAACAACATGAAGTAGCATAAGCCACAGGACCTACGTCAGAATGTACACGAATCCCCTCCTCCATCCTCCTCTCCAGCTTTAAATCAGTGTTTTGTGCTAACATTTTTCGTGTCTTTCTGGCAGTCACTGTCCTCAGGAAGCACTGAAAGTACAATTCTTATCCTCTCATAAGGATTGGTGTTGATCGATGTGGCCAAATCAAGGGTGGGACAGGCCGTCTAATCTTGTCTGTGAATAGCTTCCTGGCCTTAGCTGGTTTAACTGTTAACATTAGATGGGGTGGCACAAGTCTCAAATCCCAGCATTAGGGAGGCAGAGAAAGACAGATCTCTTGAGTTCAAGGCCTGTCAGGTCTACATACTGAGTTTCAGGCTAGCCAGAAATATAACGATACCTCAAAAGACAAAAACAAACACTTTAAAACCCCTTTGCAGATTTCCAACTCAAGCAAAATTTAGATATCTGGGCACACAAGTAACCATGATTTCCTGACCTCCAAATCTTAGTGTGTGTGGAGTACCACTTCTGGAGAAGAAAAAAGCAAGATTAAGTCTTTTGAATTTAGCTTAGTGTTTTCCTTGTATTGCATAACTTTTGTTTTAATTGTGGAAAGGAGATTTGTAAACAGCATTTTTGTTTGTTTTTAAAGAAAAACAATTTAAAAGTAATAAATTGCATACAAACGTAGTCCTTGGTACCCAGTAAGACCAAGAAGAAAGCATGCCAAAGTCTAAAGCATACGTAGGACAGAAAACACAGGCACAGTTAACCAGTGAGAATTCGGCATAATAGGAAGACAGGCAGGGATCGGATGCAGTCCTAGCACCATAGAACAGACAGTAAACCATTGGGGATCAGCTTCGAGGTCCTTCTTCACTGTCTATATTCTTGTCTGAACTGGCTCAGTGCTCTGCAGGAATCTGAAGCCCAAAAGAGCAGAGATACATGGCACTGGTAGTCAGAAACTCCAGAGAATCTCAGTAATTGCCACTTGCTGGGGGCAGCAACCTTGTCAAGCCCTTGCTTACTAAACTGGAGACAGGCAGTACCTACCCTCATTGGGTGCACACTCGACAAGAAAACACAGGTGACATGGGTACAAAGAAAACATAAGTTAGATTGGAGCCAGAGGAAGCTTCTTCATTCTCAAAATGACAAGTCTTTTGAAATCCTCACATCTAAGACAAATATAGGTGATTTGGATACCATTGGTTATGCTCACAATCCTCAGGGGAACATTGAAGACTAAAGCCAAAATCTCCACTGTTCATATTGCTGGAAGGTCTACTTGCCACAGCTTCATGAGGAAGAAACCACGGTTCAGAGAATGTTTGCAGACACAATATATTTTCATTACTACATGAGAGGCCACAAGCCAGTGCAAGACCATGTCAAGTAGCAAGCTAAACAGACGTGTTGTCTGTATTCTGGGTCACACACTCTGAAGTCCAGAGGTTAATTTTACTCTGCATTTTCTCACCTCTGAAGACCAGCTCCTGCCCACATACTCTCTGAATTGTCCTGGGTATACATACATCTTCTGTTTTCTCTCTTTATGTGGTTACATTAGCATAGAGACAGGCTGCAAGCTGGAATAAGTTCGTACCAGGACCAGGTGGGGTACATAATGAGTATTTCTGCCTGAGCATGTGGAACAACTGTACCAGGGCTGGGGAGCTGTGGGGAAAGCTTGTCTTCTCCCCATCTGGTATTCTAGAGAAGGATTTAAAAGAACAACAACAACAAAAAAAAAAAAACATTCTTCTAGTTCAAAATGCATCTACCAGTTTAGATCGAGAGTTCTTAGGGCTGGCCTGTGGACTGAGAACTCTTAGGTGCTCGGCAGGAGATTTGCAAGAATCTCCTCTGTGCTTCTGGGTTCTGCCTCCTGTGACCCATCACTCATAAGGCAGCTGACCACATTTCTGTGGTTGTCTCCCCAGGACCAGCACCAGTAGCCTGGTCTACAGCCTCGGCTGCAGCTGTGCCTTGGCCTCCTTTCCTGTCACCCTCTCTTTCCTCAGTTCTCAGTTATGGTTTCCCCATACAAAGTAGCTAGTTCCGAGAGCTTCCCACAGCATCCTGTCTAGGGGTGTTTGTAAAGGAGTCTCACTTCCCTCACTCAATCCGTTCTGCACACCAATGCTCTGTGGTGAATCATGCTTTAAGTCACCATATGTGACTTAATCACTCACTTCTTGAAATTACACTCTGTACATCGCTACATGATGAAGATGTTAGTTTTCAGCAACCTAAGAGATAATGTTTGAACTCCAAATAAGAGCAAAATCTTCTCCTCCTTTCAATCACTCTTTAAGTTCCAGATACAAAGTGTTTTTAAGGTAATCCTTCTTCATATTACATGTTTTTTTTTAAAAAAATCTATGAAGTGAAAACATTAGACTAGAATTTAGTAGATTCTTTTATTTTCATTTTCAGTTAAAAACAATTTCCTAGCGCTTGCTCTGTAGACCAGGCTGGCCTCAAATTCACAGAGATCTGTCAGTCTTCTCTCTGCCTCCCAAGTGCTGGGATTAAAGGTGTGCACTACTACCACCTGGCTAGTGGATTCTTAATTAGAAGTATGTATTAAAATCACTTGGGACCAGTAAGATTGGTTAGCAGAAAAAAACCCACTGCCACCAAATCCTGACACTCACACTGTAGACCAGGCTGGCCATGATCTCAGAGATCCATCTGCCTCTGCTTCCCAAGTGCTAGGATTGAAGACATGCACCACCATGCCCAGCTCTCAAATATTATTTTTGAATCACTTGGAATTAAGCAAATGTCAGCAGGACAGTTTAAGCACATGTAAAAGAATACAGTTAGACCCTTATGTCATTCTGTATACAAAAATTAACCCAAAGTGAGTATGCCATAGAGCTTAAACTCTATGACCCTTAGGAAGAAACAAGAACAGATCGTCCTCACTTTGGATTAAAAATACCTCCTTGGATGTGATACTAACCATTAATGATAGAAAAAATAAATTATATTTCATCCATATAAGGAGGACTTCAAATGATACTATCAATACAATGAGAAGACAACTCACATAGTTAGAGAAAGTATTTGCAGATCATACGTTTGATAAGGATTTAGCATCTACAGTAGAGAATGAGTAACAGTCAGCAATAAAGTCAGCCTAATCATAACGCCAGAGAAAACATATGAATGGCTAAGAGACACCAGAAAAGATGCCCCACATCTCAGGCATCAAAGTCACAGTGAAGTGACTTTCCACAGTGAAGTTTCACTGTGAAACACCACTTCACATCCGCTAGGATGGCTCTGATTGAAGAGACAAACAGTCACAAGTGTTGGCAAGAGTGCGGAAGAATTGGAAGTCTTGTGGGTGCTGGTGGGAATGGAGGATAGAGAAGCTGCTGTAGAAAACAGCTTTCAGGCTTTTAGAAAAAGGCAGTTGTCATGTGACCGATGAGAGCTTTGGGGGCCACTTCTAGGAATTTGGCATTTGTCACTGGGCTTGGACAAGGAAGTAGGCTCAGATAAGAATATTAGAAACAGTGACCATGGGGCTTGGCTTACTACTTTGCTGAATTACTATCTTAGGTGTACTCTTTGCTTACTACTTTACTTAATTATTACCTTGTGAGATCCTTTTGCTTAGTTTGCTTAATTACTTTCTTGTGTGATCTCCTTGTTTACTACTTCACTTGATTACTTTGTCTTTGATCTAAGAACCGACCATGTTTTTTTGGGATGTACCTGGAATGATATAAAAGTAGGCTGGAGAGAACTAAAGCTGCCTCAGCCTCAGTATGGGCTGGAGTCATGGGATAATTTTGTCTAACTTTTTAATTTTCAATCTTCACTCCCTCGCTTGAGACCCTATTGACTGACTGAGCTGGCTTGGCCATGTGACATATATATGTTCCTGGGGTGGTGCATAGATATGATAACTGAAAGCATGTAAACTTATAAGTTTTAGATGAATATTCATAGAAAACTCTTTCATGATAATGAAGAAATGGAAATAAGCAAAATGGTATATCTATCCAACAAAATAATGTTTAGAATGTGTGGTTGTTTGAATAAGAATGCCTCCCAAAAGCTGATATATTTTGAATATATTTGAATATTTGAATGCTTAGTCATCAAGGAGTGGCACTATTTGAAAAGGATTGGGAGGTGTGGCCTGTTACAGTTGTTGGAGAAAATATGTCCATTGGGGAGGGCTCTGAGGTTTCAAAAGCCCATGCCTGGCCCTGGCTCGCTCGCGCTCTCTCTCTCTCTCTCTCTCTCTCTCTCTCTCTTTCTCTCTCTGCTATGGATCAGGATGTGGTTCCAAAATATTTCTCCAACACCATGCCTGCATGCAGGCCACCATGCTTCCCACCATGATGACAATGGACTAAGCCTCTGAACTGTAAAACAGTCCTCCGTTAAGCGCTTCCTTTTATAGGAGTTGTCTTGGTCATGGTGTCTCTTCACAGCAGTGGAACAGTGACTAAGACAGAATGAAAGGAAACAGTACAAATACATGTAGCACTGGGTATAACCTTGCAAGGATGAAAGCCGCCAGTCGCCAAAGGCTATATATACATCAATTATGAGCGCAGAATCAGCAAATTCCTAGCTACAAAAAAAATGGATTTGTGGTTACCAGGGTCTGGGGACTTGCTAGTGGCTTGTAGTGATGACTGCTAGCAGGCATAAATTTCTTTATGGGGTCCTACAACTATAGAATTAAGTAATGATGTCTGCACAATTTTATGACTATATGGAAACCCAAACTGAATACTTTGAATGGGTTAATTTTACATAATGTGAACCGTAGCCTAATAAAACCATTTTTTTTTAATCCTTTTGAGAATTTCTCTAAAGCACACTTGTATTATGAATGAACGTCAGGAGGATTAGCAGGTGTCTCAGACTCTGCCTTCAATTCTCTTTGCGATTATGAAATCAACTTTTGCCTAGAGCACATATGAAATGTAGTTTTGGTTTTCAAGTGTGGCTATGTAGATATTAGGGCACCTCTGGATAGGGGTGTCATAATTGCACCCCAGGATCCTCTGGGCAGTGGTGCAAGGCACAGAATGTGTAAGCAGAGAACCCCAAGGAGAATAAGAAAAGGGGTGCCTTCTGCTGAATCAACATTGAGAATATTGTTAGGTAGGTCTGGGCCTGGCTTCACAGCAGGGATGCTCACCCAGGTTTAAGGCTTTCATGGTTTTCAATCACATGTCCCTGCAGCTTCATTCAGTTAGTGGCCAAAGTATTTTTGGAGAAGTCCTGAATTGTTTTATTCCCCTAAGTTGTTTTCTCATTGAACCATAAAAATTATTGAGCTTAAACATGAGATTAAAGCCAATGATAGAGTCTTTTTGTTTCTCAACGCAGGGAGAAATAAAAGTTTATTTTCCAGTTTAGACAGCCAACAAAGATCTATGAGCAAATTCCTGACAACAATCTCAGATTTTCTTGGATGTGCTAGAACTTTAGATAAATAGCAAGTTTTTCCATTCTTAAAAAAACGTAACAGTTTGCCAGGTGGCCAGGGTGGTATACAGCTTTAATCCAAGCCCTGGGAGACAGAACACTGTGAGTTAAAGACCAGCCTGATCTACAGAGCAAATTGCAGGACAGCCAGGATTGTTACACAGAGAAACAAAAAACCCTGTCTCGAAAAAAACCCAATAAAATAAAATAATCTAACAGTACACTACATAACTACTCAGGCTCCTGCTCCTCATTTCAGGTACACTGGAATGCAAGAAACCCATATGTGTGTGTGTGTGTGTGTGTGTGTGTGTGTGTGTAGAGAGAGAGAGCTCTGAAAAGTCATGTTGTTTGGGAAACCATTTGAATTTTTATTTTATTTTTTTAATGTATGTGAATGTTCCATCTACATGTGTGTTTGTGTGTACCATCTGTATGTCTGGTACCTACAGAGGACAAAAGAGGTTGTCAGATACTCTGATACTGGAGTTACAGATGTTTGTGAGCTGCCATGAGGGTGCTGGGAATTGAACCCAGGTCCTCTAGAAGGACAGCTTAACTACTTAACTACTTAACTACTGAGATGTCTGTCTCTCTAGCCCCATAATCTGAATTTTAATTGACTTTTTTTTTCTGGTGTACATAGGTGGTCAGAGGAAGTTGGGACAGGGTTTTTCTCGGTAAAAGCTCTGTCCTGGAATTCTCTGCATAAACCAATCTAGGCTTGGACTCACAGAGATCCACCTCTGCATCCTGACTTGACTGCTAGGAAAAAAGGTGTACACCACCACCAGTTTATTGTCTTTACCAGTGGCAATAGCATTTTATCAGAGTATAAACTGCCAGGGTGTCTCACTTTTGATGGCTGTTCCTTTATACTTTCATTATTGAAATGGTGGGCCACAATCTATGCCCAAGCCAGGTCCAACCATCTGTCCTCAATGAGCTAATTAGAAGAGCCAAATTAAAAGCAGAAAGCAGACAAAGGAGATTTATAGATGGGTATGGGGGTGGTCTGACCTGGCTGGGCACAGGTTGTGACCCCAGCTTCCATCACACTTTGGGGCTGTTTTCTGTAGACATGGGGAGTCTTCCCAGTGGTTCCTGTGACGGTAAGGTCCATTGCTGTTTGTGTATATTTGTTTCCACCTGAAATGCTAGAATTGGGCTGTCACCATAAGAACACTGGCAAGAACAAAATAAGCAGAACAAACCTGGGTAGTCTGAAAACAGAAACAGAGCAGGACCATTGTGATTAACAGAACCCTCTAAAAATGGTAATAATGACCTTAGAAATGAAGGGATATTTGGTAAGATCCAGCTGGAAATACAGCCCATTCGTGTGGGGTTTCTTATTGATCCATTGTTTGTTTTCTGTTTTGTTTGATTGCTTGCTTTGGACTGTAGCAGTTGATTGACCCTAAGGCCTTTCACATATGCCAAACTAGCCCTCTACCAATGAGCTCATGGCAGGTTTTCCCATTTGTAAATCTAACAGCCCACTTGGGTTCTCCTTAACCCCTCACTTTATTTGCATTTTATTTTGAGACAGAATCTCATTAGAATCTCATTAAGTTAGCCATGCTGGCCCAGAACTTTTGGTCCTCCTGCTTCAGCCTCTCAGGTGATTGAGATATCATAGGCTCACACCCTCAAGCCTGGCTTGCTTAGCTTGCAATAGTAGACAAAGAATATCCATTATTTTCATTTCCAGCAGAATTTCCATTTTGATATGTGCTTACTACATACCTTTAAGTGATAATATAGTCCAAAATAGTTCTCTACTTTGTAGTTACAATACCTCATTTAGTCACTCAGGAGGCAGAGGCAGGTGGATCTCTGAGTTCCGGCCAGTCTGGTCTATAGAGCCAGATCTAGGACAGTGTACTGACTGGTTTATGAGTCAACTTGACACAAGCTAGAGTTATCACAGAGAAAGGAGCCTCCCTTGAGGAAATGCCTCCATGAGATCCAGGTGTAAGGCATTTTCTCAATTAGTGATCAAGTGTGGGAAGGCCCATTGTGGGTGGTACCATCCCCAAGCTGGTAGTCCTGGGTTCTGTAAGAAAGCAAGCTGAGCAAGCCAGTAAGTAACATCCCTTCATGGCCTCTGCATCAGCTCCTGCTTCCTGACCTGCTTGAGTTCCAGTCCTGACTTTCTTTGGTGATGAACAGCAGTGTGGATGTGTAAGCTGAATAAACCCTTTCCTCCCCAAGTTGCTTCTTGGTCATGATGTTTGTGCAGGAATAGAAACCCTAAGACAAACAGCTATACAAAGGCTACCCAGAGAAGTTGTCTTGGAAAAAAAATTCCCCATCTATAAAATGAGTGCAGTGTGTTTGTCTCTTGAATTTTTAATCACAGTAGATAGTTGAAGTAATACATAGCTTATAGCCATTTTGCCCACAAGGAACTGAGAGATTCAGCATTTGACTCCATGTCTACTGGGATCCAGGCCCTACATTGTTGGAATCAAGCCCTCTGCCAAGAAGGCAGAGAAGACCCTGGTTTCTAGCCTTGGCTTTCCCACTGTGACCCTGTGTGTGTCATGTGGCTTCTGGTTCCTCTTATTTATAAAACTAAGGATGTGGATTTTATGGTTTCTGAATTCTTGTCCAGGCTCAGAGGCTTCTGAAGGCAAGCTGCACTTTACAGGTGCCTCAATGAACATCACACAGTCATTTGTTAGGGGGACCAAGTCTCTCTGTGTAGCCTGGGCTGTCCCTTCTTGGCCTGCCTGCCAGGTCTTTATCATTATGGATGATTTACACATCAAATCAGTGTCAAGGTCATTAGGAAATGATCATCAATAGTTTATTAATTGAAAAAGTTAAGAACATAGCACTTGTAATTCATCAGTTCACATTCTTTGTTGTACCCAGTACCCATGGTAAGGACTAAATATCTGTGCTTTCTCATACTGCCAAAGTGATGGTGCTTTGAAGAGCTGCCCCTGGGTGGTGACTAGGTCAGGAGGACAGACTCCACAGGAGTGGACTATTGCTTTTAGGAAAAAGACTCCTCCTCTGTTTCCAACTGTGGGAAGACAGAGCAAGAAGAGAGCCACCTCCACTCTGGAATCAGAGATCTGACCCATGCTGGTGCCTTGATTCTGGATTTCTAGTCTCCAGAACTATAAGAAATTCATTTCTAGCTGGGTGTGAAGGCATAGCACTCAGGAGGCAGAAGCAGGTGGATCACTGTGAGTTCCAGGCCAGCCTGCTCTACATAGTGAATTCCAGGATGGCCAGAGCTAGTGAGACCCTTGTCTCAAAAAACAAAACAACACATATACAGATGCACACGTACACGCACGCGCACACACACCAAATAATAATAGTAGTAGTAGTAGTAGTAGTAAAATGAAAAAAGAAAAAGTAATTAATATCGTTTAAGCCACTGAGTCTGTGGTCTGTGTATTTTTGTCATAGCTGCTCAGACTTGTGAAGACAGCATCTTGATCTCTCTCTCGGTAGTGTATTCTTTGTGACTTGTGATGAGTGACTGCACCAGTGCACACCCTGAACTTTGTCATGGTGACAGCTGGAGGTGCATAGGCAGAGTGGAAGACTGACACCCACGGCCCATGGGCATGGCCTCTTCTACATCGTTATTCGCCCCTGTGCAGTCCCTAAAGGCAGAATGGAAATTGAGTGGCAAACATGTGGCTTTATAGAAACCAAGAATCAAGAAAATGAGAACTTATTCCGGAGTGTTTCTTGCCCTTTAGAGCCTTGTTTCTTGATGCCATTAATAGCACTTGACTGAACAGCACCCTTCAGAACATCATTTCTAATTCCTGAGTCATTGCAGTGATCTTCAGATACTATAGTAACAGGGACCTGTTGTTCGGATGAAATGTCTTCTGTGTGCTCAGAATAAAGGAGGAAGGATGGGAGGAAAAGCAAAGCCTTACCTTGCTGGGGATGAGAGGACCAGGATGAAGAGGTGGGAGAAATGGAATCCCTGTTTACCTCCTGTACCTGCCCGGTCAGCTTTCCTTTTTTGTGAGACAATAAAAGATCTGGAAACCAACTTAACAGGAGGAAGCATTCATGTCAGGGTCTCAAAGGACCTAAGGGTCTCCAGATGACCTATGTTCTACACATTAGGACCTACCTCCTGAAGGCCCACCACCTTTCTTCCCATAGCGCCATGGGCTGGAGACCAAGCCTTTTAGCACATGAACCTTTGGGGGACATTTAAGATCCAAATCATATCACACCCAAGAGAGAACATCAATTCTTCTGGGGCACACAGTTGGAAAGCTTCACAGGACCTGAAGGGAGCCTCCACAGTGATTGGCCATTTGTATTTGTAAAGCAGGAGGAGCATTCTTACTTCTATGGGCCCTCTTTTCCTCTCCCTCCCCCTCCCCCATCCCTCTTTTTCATTTTCTTCTTGAGAGAACACAGGCTGTTCTGGTTTGTAGGGTTGCTGCATCTCAACCTCCTGATCTAGGGATCTTCTACATTATCTGATAATATTTCTTTACCTCTGTCTTCTCAGTCTACCTTTAGTCCAATCTGCCTCACTGCCTGCCACCCCATTTTTATTTCTATAGTTCTTTTAAAGTTCCCCAGGTGATGCCTTGTCCTGCTTCTCCTCCTCCTCTTCCTCCTTCTCCTCCTCTTCCTCTTCTTCCTCTTCCCCCTTCTCCTCTTGTTGTTGTTCTCCTCGTCCTCCCCCCCCCCCCCCCCCCCCCCCGTAGTTTCGAATGATGGTTTAAAGATAGCTGTATACATACATGGACAATTCTGAAGGTCAGAGAAGTAACTCCAAACGTTGGAGCCTTTGCAGGCACTACAAATTATACTGGGTATTAACCAGTAATTAAATCTGAGTTGACAGCATCTGAAAGGTCATCTCCACAGTGATCCAGGGGAGGGGCAAGCATTTCCACCATGAGTAAAGTCTTCTGTTGTGATTTAAGTGAGACTAGACCCCGTAGGCTCATGTGATTGAATACTTCCTCCTGAGTAGAGCTGTTTGGGAAGGATTAAGAGATGTGGCCTTTTTGGAGGAGATTTATCACTGGGGTGGGGGTGGTCTCTGAGGTTTCAAAAGCTCAGGCCAGGCTCAGTCTCTCTTCCTGCTGCTGTGGATCAGGTTATAAACTCTCAGCTACTGCTCTAGCACCATGCCTGTCTGCTTCTCACGATGATGATGATGATGATGATGATGATGATGATGATGATGATGATGGACTAACTCTCTAAAACTGTAAGCGAACCCCCACTTAAATGCTTTCTTTTATAAGCACTGATTTGATCATGGTGTTTTATCACAGCAACGAACTGTGACTAAGACATCTTCACACTCTATAAATAGCAGCATAGTCGTGGCAAAACCAAACACTTCTGGATTAAAGAAAATAAAACTGAGAGGGAGAATGATGAGAAAGAAATTTCTAGAAATCTGATTCCAGGTTTTTCTGGTTGGTACAACAGGTGGTAATTTTGGGGTCACCTGTCATGTCAAAGTTTGGTAGAGAAGGATGACCCAGCCTTGCTGGGTTTGAGGATTGTGCAGCCCTTGAAATGAGCTTAAGGTTAGTTATGGGCTGAAGTCTACCTAAGTAAGATCTTTCCCAACGGCCATGCAATCACAGCTAACTTGTTCAAATACCCTGTCATCAGGGTTAGTAACTGTATTCAGTGGAAATGTGTATTGCAGGTTCAAGTACCCACTTCCCTCCAGAAGCCTGAGAAATGCTGACCCTTAGGGGATTTCCAGAAGCCATTAGGTGCATCTGTCTATGAGGTGAATCTGTGCCTCACCCTCTGCTTGACTGCATGATGTCACTTTCCCCACAACAAAAGTACAGGAGAGGTGGTGAGGAGCCTTCCCCTGCCCTCACACCAGGTGTGAGGAACAGCCCTGGGGGACAAGCCTTGGGGGCCACCATCTTCCTCCTCTAGCTCTACTCTTCCCATCATCCACTTCCCATCAACCCAGTTCTAACTTTTATAGGACAGTCACCAATTCAGGAAATTTCTTATTTGTAGACTTAAGTAATTTTTATATACTTAAATTCATTTGATGCTTCAAACTTCTTCATTCCAAGTCATATTTACAGGCACCTTCCCCAATCCAAAGTTATAGAAATACCCTCCATTTTTAGTTTTAGATTTATTAAGAAGTATTTACATCTGTAAAGGTTCAAAATCTGGCATGGATGCCTTCCCCTAGAAGACCCAAAGGAGAATGCGTTCCCTGTCTGGTCCAGCTTTTGGTGGCCGTACTGGTATATGTCCCTTTGAGTCTCTCCAGTTTTTATATCTGTCTTCACGTTGCCTTCTTCTGCCTCTGACAAGCCTCCATCTCACTTGGATAAAAACATTCGGCATCAGATTTAGATTCCATCATAAGAATACAGGATGATTACTCCCAGATACTAAACATATATCCAAAGACATGGTCTCTAATGGTTAGGGTCTGTCTTATCATAGAAGCCATCCTGTAGCATGTGTACCGTCTCTTGTGACATATATACATATATATACATGGGGGTATTATCTATAGAATATATATTGACTTATATCGAGAGAATTAGTTATATATACAATATATTTTTTTATATAGTAAATAAAAACATTACATTTTGCACATAAACCTTGAATTTGATGAAATGTGTATTTTACATGTAGAAAATACCATAGCGAGAGACCGTTTTGGTCATGTTGTAGAGCAACAGAGTGAAAGCACAATAAATATTAGTTTTCTTTTTCTTCCTCTCTGTTTTTGATTCATTTTTTGAGACAGGGTTTCTCTGTGTAACTCTAGAAGTCCTGAAACTCAGAAATCCTCTTGCCTTTGCTGAAATAAGGTATATACCACAACTCCTGGCTTACATATGTACTGATTTTCTTTCTTTTTAAATATAATTTAGTCTGTCTGTCTGTCTGTATCTATCTATTTATCTATCTACCTATCTATTTATCTATCTTAGTTTTTTTGAGACAGGGTTTTTCTATATAGCAGCCCTGACTGTCCTGGAACTCCCTTTATAGACCAGGCTAGTCTCGAACTCACAGAAATATGCCTTCCTCTGTTTCCCAAGTGCTGGGATTAAAGATGTATACCACCACACCAGGTTGTGTATTGGTTTTCTTATGCAGGTTCTTGGCAGTCTGTGGTGGTGTCATGCAATGCAGATCTATTGTCCCTACTTAGATAGATGTAATTTCTTTTTAAAAAGACCCCACTGACATTTTATCAGCATGCAATGAAGAATAATATTGTGTAAGTCATTCCAAGCAAAGATTTTTTTATTTCAGAAAGTTTGAGTTTTGACACAAGGAAATTGCTTCCAAGACCCTGAAGATAAGCAACTTTACAAACCCTATGAAGCTGGGTGTTATAGAGCTTTGATTTTAGGAATGTACTTTATTTTACTTTTGATATGTTGATAAGTAATCACAGGACAGATATTCCTCTCATTCAGTTTTTAAAGTAAGACTGTTGTGTTAAGTATGATGCCTGTGGCAGAAAAATAGAGCCTCCTCCCAGAGTATATAACCCTTAGCCAGGATGGTGGCACACACCTTTGATCCCAGCACTTGGGAGGCAGCTGGATCTCTAAGTTTAAGGCCATCCTGTTCTACAGAACAGCTACTTGGACAGCCAGGGCTACACAGAGAAACTCTTCAAAAACCAAAAACCAAAACTGAAATAAAAAACTAGTATGTCACTCTTTATACAATCTCTGTGTGTGTATTTATATATTCATATCTATATATCGAAGTGTATGTGTTATGCATCTGTGCACATATGTACACACATGTGGAGAGACCAGAGCTTAGCATTGGTGTCTTCCTCCTGCGTTAAGTTTTGAGAAAGTGTCTCCTGTTGAACCTGGATCTTGCTTTCAGAGAGCCCCTGTTGCATAGCAGTTTTCTCTAAGATCGAAAGCATCCATCCTGCAGGATAGCTCAAAAAGACAGGAAGTAAACAACTCAAAATAGTGTCGGGGAGTCCCTGAAACTGACCAGATAGCCTAGCCTCTCCCTCCCCAAGAATATGGAAGCAGTAAAGACCCTTGAGTGTCACTCTTGTTGTGGAGTAGTCACCAGAGAAGACTGTTCATTCAGACATGGCTTTAAGCCAATAGAAAATCCTCGTTAGCTAGCCTGAGACTGTACTGGGTGTTCTGAATCCAAATGTGGCCCCAAGCCTTTCTCAGGGAGAGCTTTTAAGCATAAAAAACATGTCCTGGGTTGACGTACTTTATTTAACACGAACCGTAGGAACTACAGAAGCAAAAAAGCGGGGTTGGTGCATTTAGAGACTTTCCCAGCACTATGGACTTTGATGGATTAGCCCTTTGTTTTCATTTTTGACAGGTGGTGCTATATGTATGCTGAGTTTTACAGCCTGCATGGCACTTCCATCATGCAGTCAGTTGTGCTAAGGCCTGGGGGCCTGCTAAGGTTTGGGGGCCCTGTTACAACTCTTAGACAAATCCAGTAGCCTGGAATAATGAGATCAACTGAGCTGCTGGAATAATAGCTGATCAGCATAGCCAGTTCTAGACCAACCAAGACTATAAGCAAGCCCCTATCTCAAAGAAATGTTGTTTAAAAGAGCACTGGACAGAGTGTGGTGGCTCATGCCTTTAGTCCCATTATTTAGGAGGCAGAGATAAATGGACATCTATGAGGAGGGCAGCTTGGTATACATAGCCAGTTCCAGGCCTATATATCTCAAATACATACATATACATACATACATACATACATACATACATATATACATACATACTAGACAGACAGACAGACAGAGGCAGAGAGAGAAAGACGAGAGACAAAAGGGACAGAAAGACAGAGAGCACTAAATATAGAGAAATGTCTTGTTTATTTTGTCCAGTGTCACAAAGTGGTTAAAGGTTTATAGACATATATATTGTACCACCATCAGGGTACCAACACTGATGCAGTATATTGAGTCCATTTAGATTTCCCAATCTTTATTTGCTCTCATGTATTAAGTTATGTTCAATTGTATCCCTGTATAGGATCTATCCCCATAGTGGAGATATATTGTATCTTTCCAACACTAATGTCACCTTTTTTGTTTGTTTAGTTTGTACACAAGGTTTCTCTGTGTAGCCAGTGCTAGCTGTCCTTCTGACTGGTCTGTAGACCTCTAACTCAAGAGATAAGAGATCTTCCTGCCTCTGCTGGGATTAGTGCTGTGTGCCACCACACCCAGCTGCTGATGTGACCTTTTCACAACTCTGTTTGCCTTCTCTAGCTTCCCTCCTCCCCATAAGCAAGCCCCTATTCACTGGTAACAGCAGATTCATAAAATGCTATCATTTCAAAATAGTGTATAAATGGAATCAACCTTCTAAGCAGTGTGGAACATTGGGGACTGCATCCTTCAACATAATTTCCCAGTGATTGATCTAAGTTATTGCAGATCTTCAGTGTGACGTTTGACCAGTACACTGTTCGTTTGACCAGTTTACTGGTTGAAGAAATACTGGGCTAATTCCAGTTTTGAGATGCAGTGAAAGCTGCTGAGAATATCTGTATGAATCTCAGTCTTCATCCCCGGGATAAATGTCTAAGTCTTCATCCCCGGGATAAATGTCTCACGGTGCATTTCCTGGTTCTGGTACTTGCATGTTTAGTTTGTGAGACAGTATCAAACTGTGTTACAGAGTGACTGTGCTGTATTACACGCCCCTTCCCCAGCCATCTTTGGGTCATCCTGTTTTATGTGTCTTTAGCATTTGGCAGTGTCACCCTATAGAGGCTACTTACCGATATGTGATTTTAATTCACATTTGTCTGGGGCTTCGGGGTGGCTGGTGATATTCACCATCGTTGCAGAGTTTACCAGCCATCTGTGCTGCCCACTTCAGTGAGAGGTCTCCTTATTTCTCATTCTAACTGCTTTTCTACTGTTGAGTTTTAAGGCTTCGTTATGTATTTTTAGTCTTGTTAGATGTGTCGTTTACAAATGTCCTCTCTCGGTTTGTGGCTTACATTTTCTTCCTCATGGTCTTTAACAGACAGAGGGTTTTACAGTTTGATGTTGTCCAGTCTTTTTTTAGATTTCCTCTTGTGTACTTTCTTATTTGGTGTCTAGTCTAATTTTTGTCTAACCTTAGAGATCGAAGATTTTCTTTATTTTTCCACCCCTTAATGGCTTTTTAGTTTCACCCTTAACCCTCTGGTCCATTTTCTATAAAACCTGCAGAGTTCTGGCCCTGGCTTATGCTTTTGTCTGGATGCTCAGTTGTCCCCACACCAGTTCTTCATGGGACTTTCCTTCACCCACAGAACTGGCTTTGTGCCTTTGTTAGATGTGGACATACTTCTGCAGAGTCACCCCAGGTTCCACTGATTTTTCTATGGATTCTTTGTTGGGATGTTTGCAGTCTTGACTACTGTACCTCCGTGGTACGTCTTGAAGTTTTCTAGATCGGGCTCTACTTTTTTCAAAATCATTTTAACTATTCTAATTCCCTTGCATTTTTGACTGACATTCTTGTTTAAATATTTGATAGACTCTATAATGATATGTAATGGTGATGGTTTGTTTCCCCTTTTTATTTGTCCATAGATTTGATTGACACCCCATCCCTGAGAAACAGTCTTCCTCATTCCTCCTTGCCTTCTACCCTCTAACTTAGCTTTATTAATGTCCACTCTTAGCTTTTGCACTCTCTTTCTTTTGCTTGAGTTTGGTTGGGTTTGCACATTTTTCTGCTTTCTTGAGGTGTCAAATTAGATTATTAATTTGAGATCTCTCTACTTCTTTTCTTTTCTTTTTTTACAATGCTGAACCCAAGGTCTGGCACACACTGCACAGGCACCTGCCTGCCTGCCAGTGAACCATGCCCTCAGCTCCTTTCTACGCTTTAATGCGAACGTTTTTACAGTTATAAACTGCCTTCTCAGCCATATTGCATCTCAATGTTATATTTTTGTTGTTGTTTTGTTTGTTTTTTGATGAGACAGGTTTTCTCTGTGTGGCCCTGTAGACCAGGGGTAAAGGAGTGCCTTTTCTGACTGTGATGTGCCCTATTAGGCCCCGGAGGAGGACCTGGCAGAGCAGCAGTTTGTGTGGGACTGAGTTGGGACGCAGACATCAGAGAAGACCAGGAGGAAGATCCAGTCTGCAGGCCATAGGCCAATTCAATTATTTTTGAAACAGGGCCTTGCTATTTAGCAGTGGTTGTCCTGGAGCTGGCTATAGACCAGGCTGGCCTCAAACCCAGTAGAGATCTGCCCGCCTGTGCCTCCTGACTGTTGGGATTAAAGGCGTGTGGCACTGCACCCACCTCTAATTTAAATTTTATTTTGACTTTGAAGGCATAAAGAGAAGGGAAGCTGGGCATGTTTTCCGGGTGGTGGTTGGTGTACCTAGCACCCTCAAAGCCCAGTTTCATCCTTATGACCATCCACATCAAAAAGAAGACAGGAGGGGGTGTGGCCGGATGCTCATTAAGGTGGAGGGTAACATGGACACTGGGTTGAAGGTTGAGGAAGGCAAGAGAGAAAGATGCAAAGGCAGGGGTGAAACAGCTGAGGTCGTGTGTTCCGGGGTGGTAATTTCAGAAGTAGGCAGTTTGTGGTGATAAGAGAAACCCTCTGTGTTCCAGGGGGTGGTGTCTATAGCTTGGAGGGAGAGGGCATGGGCAGGTCAGGACCTATCCCTGCTGCAGACTCATGGTGAACAGGGGGTAGCCAGCAAGGGAGGCATCTTAGATTAGTGCTACTTTTGAATTTTGACCTTTACTGTTTAAATTTGGTTCTTCATCTCTGTTTCACTTAGGAGTTTTAGCTTTATAAGTTTATTGATCAGTTGGCTTTTGCTGTGTTGGGAGATGGAATCTAGACCTTGCACAGAGTACCCAAGGACTCACGCACAGAGTCCACTCCAGCCCTCTCAGAGGTTTTCTGTATTTATTCCTAGGACTTCCTCTAGGATGAAATCACCTTTCCAGTCTCCTAGGAGATTTCTGTCTCTGGGGCTTTTGTTTTCTCTGGACTTCCTGGGGTGACCAATTAACTAGAAACTACACTTTGATGTCGGTATCTGCTGGAAGTTCAGACAAGGAGAAAGAGGGTCTCAGCCTGGCAGCCTTCTTGGTGCTTGTGTCTTAACATGTGATTATAGTATCTCTGGTCACTTCAGTGAGTTAGCAGTGGGGATAAATACACGTGTAAACTCTCAAGTTTCACTTCATTATATATCGGCCTATCTTGCCCTTATAGCAAGTTCAGAACTGTTTGATTCGGCTCTGGCCAGTTTTCTCTTTCCTTTTTGAACCTAGCCACAACATTTGACATAGAGCTCAGATAATCAGTCTTTTCTGTCAAACTTTTTCTGCACTTGGCTCCTAAAATACCATACTCCACCTTCCTGACTACTTATTCTTAGTCACCCTTGCTGTCTCTCCTGGGCCTCTCACCACTGGCTCACCCCAGAGCCTACTCTTGGGTGCTTTCTCTGTATCTATGCTTATAGCATCGGGAGCTTATGCACTTACAGCTGCCAATTATATGTTTACTTGATGATTATCAGTTTCTCCAGCTGAGACCTCTTCCCTAAAATCTGGCTTCATCTAGCCTGCAGGCAGCTCCCCAGGGCCTTGCAGCTGTCCAGCGCCTGCCTCTAGCCCTTACACCATTACACCTAGCACAGCTTGCTCCTGCCCCACAGTCTTTCCACCTCAGTGGCTATTCTCCCTGCTGCTCAGAATCGAAGCTCTCTTCCTGAACATTGGCTTCTTTCTGTACAACTCTGAGGATGCCCTGTTTGCTTTGCCCCAGAATCCATTGGCAGTCCATAGGTGTCACCTCCCCTAATGGTGCCTGACCCAGCCACTCTGAGCTCCTGCAGAGGTCACCTAAGGTGCCTCCCAGCTGGCCCTTATGTGACTTCTTGCTCTCTCACTTCCTTCTCTGTTCTGCATCCACGGTGTGTTCGTCTGACATTGAGAAAAGCATGGTAAGCAGTCCAGCCCTGCTCGGGTGATTCCTTGATTTCCTCCCCCTCTTGCTTTCACTGGCCTGATTGCCCCTCTCAGACTGACCACATCCTCCCCCATCTCTGAAGCCTGGTAATCACTGCTCCTTCTGCCAGCTTCTTTTCAGATGTCTCCTTAATGAGACCTTCTGGAATCTACAGACTGGCCCCTGACTCCCCTGCCCCCGCCCCCATCTCCTGTTCTCCTCTTTCACCTTAAGTTTTCTCTCTAGAACGTTCTACTAATACAAAATTGCATATATTTGGTCCCAATTCTTCCTTCACAACAGTGGAAACTGGGGAGTTCAGAGGGTTTGGTTTTTTGTTTGTTTGTTTTTGTTTTGTTTTGTTTTGTCTGCCCTTCACCACTGGGGTCCAGCATGTAGCCTACATTAACTGCTCAATAATGGAATTTAGTCTGGATGATAACTTCCATCATCTTGGAAGTGGTTAACTTCTCTGACCTTACATTGATTTAATAATCAAAACTAATAGTGCTAACAAAGAGCCACCTGCAGCCAAACGGAAAAGGAAGCAAAGGACAGTTGGGCAAAAAGATGGCCGTGTGTGTGTGTGTGTGTGTGTGTGTGTGTTCTGTGTACTTTCTCATCCCCAAGCTCACTGCATCCTCATAGGACCAGTGTTTGTACAAAACAATAGTTGCAGTGATAAGGCCCAGTTCTGAGAAGTCAGGGTTTGTCTGAACGTAGGGAGTAGAAAGCTGGCAAAGCCACCACTCCTATGTGATATTTCAAAACTCAAAGGCTCTTCTCTTAAAGAATGGGTAACTTGGGCTAGTGAAACTGGTCAGTGTGTAAAGTCACTTGCTGCCCAGCCTGGCTACCTGAGTTTGATATCCAGGTCCCACATGATGGAAGGGGAGAGTTGATTCCCACAAGTTGTCCTTTGACTTCAACACATGTTCAGTAGCACATGAATACACACACACACACACACACACACACACACATAAATAAATCTAATTTAAAAAAAACAAACCAAAAAACCACTTTTTAGGGCTAAAGACATGGCTCAGCCATTAAGAGCACTGATTGCCCTTCTAGAAGATGAAGATTCAATTACTAGCAGCCCCATGACAGCTTACAACCATCTGTGATCTAGTTCTGGGGAGTCTGACACCAACTTCTGGCCTTGGCAGGTACCAGGCACGAACCCGAACCGGGTGGACAGACATACATGCACAAAAAATAATATCCATACATATAAAAAAAATAGCTGGGCGTGGTACCAGATACCTTTAATCTCAACATTTGGAAGGCAGAGGCAGGAGAATCTTAGAGTTCAAGGCCAGCCTGATCTACAGAGTAAGTTCCAAGATAGACAGGGCTACACAGAGAAATCTTGTGTCCCCCCCCCCAAAAAAAGCCAAATAATAATAATATCAATTTAAAATCAATGTGTGCCAAATCAGAAAACTTCACTTCATCTTCCACCCCTAGGAATTAAAGGAATCCTTAAGGAGTTCCTGGGACTAGAAGCCCCGGGGATACCAATGGATCAATTTATGATCTAGTTTAGTACCCATATAATAAACACATAATTACATTCTATTATTATTAGAAGATAGAGGCCAGAGACTGTACTTTGAACCTTAATAGTATCTAAATTTAGCTGAGGATATTAATTGTATTTTTAAATTGTTATTAGATTTATTTATATTAGGTGTGAGTGTTTTGCCTGCATATATATATATGTGTACCACATGCATGCTTTATGCCTTTGGAGGTCAGCAGTTAGGGTGTTAGATCCTCTGGAACATTACAGTTCCCGGGGTTGTGACCCACTGTGTGGGTGTTGGGAGTGGGTCCTCTGCAAGGGCAGCAAGAGCTCTTACCAGCAGAGCTATCTCGTTGGCCCATATAAGTTGTATTTTTGAAGTTTCTGTTACTTTCCCCAAAAGAAAAGCTATACTCTCTCCCTGCTTAAAATCTTGAGAGTGTATTAGTTTTGCTGCCCCTGGACAGAAAGTTAAGACACAGGGTCAGGACCTCATAGCCTCCGTGTGACAAAATATCACTAAGTCAAACTAACTGAGGACAGGAAAAGTTGAAATTAGTTGAAAAGTAAAATTACAGAGTATAAAGAGATGCAACGCTTCTGTGCTTTGCTTTGTACTTTATGCCAATTAAACAGCATCTAAGTCTTGCAAAGTACAGGTCCTGGAGGGTGGGCCTCTTTTAATGAATAGTCAGGAGTCCTTAGTTGGCAGTTTATTTGTAAATATGAACAAGTATAAATTATTTTCACTGAGTTAAATATTTTTTGCTGGAATATTTCCCCTTGCATTTCTGCTGCGTATGCTTTGGGATGTGGACCAGTTAAACTATAACTGTCTGACCCGTATTACATAGGCCGACTTCAGTGTAAACCTGACTCTTCAGGTTCATTAAAGAGAGTGTCAGGCTCCTGCCCCCCTATGCTGTCTGGTCACATCAGACCCTCGACTCTTGGGGTGCTTCTCATTGCTTATGGGATACGACAATGGCTTGTTTCCAGAACAGCTCTCAAGCTGGCACCTTGTGAAATGGATGTCAGGACTTGGCAGTGTAGGAGCTTGTCTTCAGGGGTATGCATTGCTAGTTCAGACTTCCTTCCTACCCTGGGGAAGCCCATCTCAGGTCCCCAGCACAGTTAAACTTGCCTTCTTGTCCATGTTTCCTTTACTTTCTACCTGCTCTTTTCCCACCCCCTACCCACGACATCCAGACATTCTATTAGGTGTGAGATGCACATACAGTGTGCACTGACCAGATGCCCCACCCCCGCCCCAGCAATCGCACTCCCGTCCCCACTCTTCCTAACCTAGTTATTATCAAGTCCAGTTATCAGCTTCCACATACAGGAGAGTGGATGTGATACTCGTCTTCTGAGACTGGCTTATTTTTACTTAACGTGGTGCCCTTCAGTTCCATCCACTTTGCTGCAGATGACAAGATATCATATTCAATGGATGAATAAAAAAAGCCCATTGTGTGTTTACGCCAGTTTCATTTCCTGATCATTCATAGACTGGCACAGAGGAAGATCTTACGAAGTGCAGGCTTCTTGTCTGTTAAGTTGATTTCATTTCCTTTGGATATACACCTAAGGTCGGTTAGCTGAACCATTTGGTAGTTTTATTTTTATGTTTTCAGTGGTCACCGCAATGGCTACACTACTTTACATTCTCACCAGCAGTATATAAAAGGTTTCTTTGCTCCCCCCTCCTCATCAGCATTTGTTGGTGGGGTGTTGATGGTAGCCATTCTAACAGGGTTGAAATAGAATCTCGTACTTTTTATAGGGGGTGGTGTTCATGTCCCTGATGGCTAATGATATTGAACATTTTTCGCATGCTTATTTGCTGTTCGTATTTCTTCTTTTGAGGAAACTTTATTCAGGTTACCTGCCCATTTTTTAGCTTAGAGTTCTTGCTGTTTGTAATTTTGCTTTTTGAGGTCCTTATACGTTCTGGGTGTGGAACCTTGGCTGATAGATATATTCTGATGTTTCTTAGGTTGTCCATTCTCCCTACTGCTCATCCCCTCTTCCATGTAGAAGCCTTTTCATTTGATATAATCCCATTCGTCAGTTCTGAATTTTCTTCCCTGTGCCTCTGGGAACCTAGTCAGAAAACCATTGACTGTCCCCATGTTGCAGAACATGCCTTCTAGTAGCTTCAGAGTTTCAGCTCTATCCTCCAGTTCTTTGACCTATTTTCAATTGTGGGGGGAGGGGTACAGGATGAGAGAAATCATTTACGATTGCATCGTCTGCGTGTAGCTATCCAGTGTCCCCAGCACCATTTGATGTCTAGGCTGTTCTCTTTTCTGTGTGTGCTTCTGGTGCCTTGGTGGGACAGCTTCTGGCTGTAGAAGAGTTGGTTTATTTCTGGGATCCCTATTCTGGTTATGAGTCCGTTTTTATGGCATTCTCATGGTGTTGTGGCGGCTGCAGCTCTGTAGTATGTCTTGAAGTCAGGTCCTGTGATTCTTCCAGGTTTATTGGTTTTGCTGAAGATTACTTTCAGGGATGGCAAGACGGCTCAGCAGGTAAAGGCATCTTAACCTTAAACCTGTAAACCTGATGACCTGAGTTTGGTCACTGAAACCCTCATGATAGGAAGTCGAGAACCTCTTCCTAGATTCTGACCTCTATACATGCATAACTTGGTATATGTACACACACACACACACACACACACACACACACCACTTGCATACTGAATAAATAAACATTATTTAAAACATCTTAAATGATTACTTTGGCTTCTTAGGTCCTTTTATGCTTTCATATAAACTTTAAAATTTGTTGATTTTTTTTTTTTAGTTTTTTGAGGAATATGATTAGTATTTTGAATCTTTATATTGGCTTTTCATAGCAAGTCAAGTCTCTTTGAGCCATTGTAGCAATATTAATTCTTCTGATCTGCAAACGCGGAAGCTTGTACCATTTCCTTTGTGTGTGTGTCTTCTTTAATTTTTTTTTATTAGTGTTTTGTGATTTTCATTGTAGGGGACTTTTAACTTCCTTAGTTAAGTTTATTGCATTGTGACTACAATTGCTTTTATGATTTCTTCCATAGCTGGTTCATTACTGATCTATAGAAAATTAATCTCCTGGACTTCTTTTTGGCCTTTGGATTCTTTGAGGACCAAGACCTTTTTGTTAGTTTCTCCTCTATCCTAAATTGCTAGCTGATGAGGTGGCATCTGAGAAGGACATAATGAATGAAAGACTCGGAGCAGCGTTCCATGCACCCAGCTGAAGCTGCCGTGTGCCACTTGACTCTCTGGCACCAGACCAAAGGTTTCTGGAGGGTATATGATGTCAGAGTCCTAGCCTTGAGTTTGTCCCTCTAATTTCTGCCTCTTCCTGCCTGGGACAAGGAGAAAGGAAGGAGACTGCACACAGTTTGTAGTTTCAGGACCAAAAAGAGATGCGGAAATAGCAGAGAAGCAGCTAGGACTCTGGGTCTTTCAGGTTTTTCTCCCAGGTCCCTGAGTGCTACCACAGCAAGGAGAGAGACAACTGGAGGCAGTGAGAGGGGCCACCCTATTCTAAGGCCCTTCTAGAGCTGCTCTTCTGTATATATAACTAGGCTGACCAGCTGTCCTCATTTGCCCAGGACTGTCCTGATTTTAACACTGAAAATTGTGTTTCCCAGGAAACCATTCTCAGGAATACAGAAAGCACAAGCTCTTGGCAGTGGGAACTGAAGGTTGGGCAGAGTGGGGGGTAGACAAAACCCAAAAGACAGCTGCAAAACACAGGGCTGAAAACAACATTGCCTAGCATCACATGGCAACCGCAGATTCTGTCCCTGCTACTAGCTGTTCCCACAGTAATGTTATCACCACTGCTAAAAAAGCTAGCAGTTTTTAATCCCACTGCTGATGCTGGCAGTGGTGATTGGCAGTCCTCAGCAATGGACCATCTTCTGTGGCATCACTCAGAGCCATGGGGTTTAAGTCGCAATTAAAGGCTTTGTAATTATGAGTGTTAAGAATCCAGCTTTGACTTTGACTGTTTATTAGCTGTTATGCTGTGTGTCAAGAAAGTACTAGCGGGGATGGGAGTATAGCTGGGTAGGAGAGCATGTGTTTAGCCTGTGCATGGGCCTTCACTGACTCCCTAGCGCACATGTGTGAGCACGCGCATGTGCGCTTGCGCGCGCGCACGCACACACACACACACACACACACACACGTACTCCCAAACAACAGGATTTTTACTAAATATAATGTTATGTTTTAAGGAGGGAGAAGACAAGAGGAAGAAAGAAGTGCTGGGCTGAATCATCCTTCAGGTGACAGTTTATTACCCCTGGTGAGAGCCACAATGTAGAAGGACCTTAAGGGATGTTTCATTCTGCCAAGAGAAAGCAAAGGTCTATTTTTAAAAGTTTTTTTGAAGCAGGAGAGATCTAGTACCAAGAGGAAGAGGGCTTAGTTTATATGTGACCTATGCTGTGAGACAGATAGGGAGCAGAGCATTCGTGACTTACACTACAGTGATAAATAGTGATATAGAGTCAGGGTTGGTTAATGCCTAAACCACATAATGGGACAGTGGGCAGCTGGATGTATTCCTGCCACGCTTAAAGACCTCTTCGCCTAGGGCCTGGTTACTGGGTGGGCCTGAGTTCTCTGACAAGTATTCTGATCATGCTTTCAAGAGTTCAGTTAATTAAAGTGATGGTTACCATACCCATGCCCACGTGACCCAGACCTCACTGAAGGCTAAATAACTGTGTTCTAATGACAGATATGAGGATGCACACACTGGATCAGGGAAGTGATGACTGGCATATGAGAACATGCCAGGATTGGGTGGACTATGTTTCCATCCTATACTCTTTTTTCTGCTATAGATGAGGAAAACTATGCTTAGTGCTTCAGAGGTTACAAAGAATGCCCCAGGGGCCAGCACAAGAAAAGCTCTATATAAGCATAGCTTGGCCCCTGATGGCAGCTGGTTCTGTGACATTTTCTAAGGATACTGCTTGCTTATGTCAGGCAGCACATCACAGCATGGTAACAGAAACTCCCCGACTCAGCTCTGAGGCCTTTGACTTGGAAAATGATACGTCAGATGCTTTTCCTGTTTCTATGCTGACTTTGATAAAATCTTGGAAAACCTATAGGAAAATGGTTGTTGAAATCTTGCCCAAGTATGAAACAATTTTGCTCATTCATCTACAGATTCAGCAGATTCAAATGTAAATTTGGAAATTCTATCCAATCTATAACTACCGTTCTTTCTTCTTCTTTTTGTTTGTTTTTGAAGAAAGGGTTTCTCTGTGTAATCCTGGACGTCCTGGGCTTTATAGACCAGGCTGGCTTTGAACTCACAAAGATCTATCTGCCTCTGCTTCCCTAGAGCTGGGATTAAAGACCACTACTGCCAGGCAACTAAAATGGTTTTACCCACTAATTGTCTTGTTCCTCTCAAACATGACATGATTAAGAAGGGTGTAATTTGTTTAAACTTAGCAATGAGATTTTTCTCCTTGTGAGCTTGGGCCCCTTAGTTTCCTCAAAGAGTGCAAGAGCAGCAACTGAAATGTTTGATTCTACAGAGTGAAGAAGATAGCCACCATTTTCAAATTGATGATTCTAGAATGCTGGTTTGGCATCAAACAGTATCTTTAAAGGACTGTTAGGCAGTCTGGGGATGTACTTAGGGTGAGAGTGATGGGAAGATGCATAGCAGACAAGCCTGGTTGTTTTTCTGAAGTGACTGAGGAGCAGGAAAGAGACAAGGTGATTGTCGGATGCCATGTGTAAGTGTGACGAAAGTATCATATGGAAATTTGTGTTAAGAGAAAAACAGGAATCCAGGTTAAATTGTACTTTCTCAACTAAATTACAACATTGATTTTTTTTTTAAATCTTACAATTACCTTGAACTTAAAACCACTCTCCCCAAGAAAGGAAGGTTTAACTTAACATCTATTTAGAATGTTTTGAGATTGATGAAAAACACTTAAATGTAAAATGCAAAATCATAGCAATTTTAGGGAAGAACCACAGAAAATCTGCCATAGTTAGAATGGGTGTGGAGTACTTAGAGGTGATGTCAAAGGCAAGATATTAAAACTGATAACAGGGGACTGCCAAGAGGATGAAGGCACAGGCCGTAGATGGGAGAGCTAGTTTTGGTATCTAGACTACATAAGCAAATTTCAATGATTAAAAATAAACAATCCCAATTAGAAGATAAACAAAAGACAGTGAGCTGTCACTGGAAGGATATACAGGTGGTCGAGAATACATCAAAGACGTGCAAAGTAAACTCCAGGTATCACTGTATACCTACCAGAAAATGGAAAACCATATGTGCTCGCAAGGGCGCTGTTCTGGTTTGCTTTCTGTGGCTGTGATTAGACTCTGACCAAAAACAACTTGAGAGAAGAAAGCATTTGTTTGGCTTACATGTTAAAGTTGGTCATCAAGGGAAGCCTGGAAGGCACTCAGGGCAGAACTCGGAGGAAGGAACTGAAACAGAGAGGGCAGAGGAGCACTTCTTATTGCTTGTTTCCAGGCCCAGGTTCACCTACCTTTATTATGAAGCCCAGACCCAGCTGTGTGTAGGCATGGTACTATGCAAAGAAGGAGGAGCCCTTCTGTATCAATCATCAATGAAGAGAATGTCCCACAGACACACCCATATGCCAATCTGATGGTGACAATTCCCCAATGAGGTTTCCTCTTCCCAAGCATGTCAAGTTGACAATCAAGATTAGCCAACACATATATAGGGAAGGTTGGTCACCTCTGCCTTGCTAGTAGGACCATGAAGTAGGATAGAGAGTCTAGAAAACAATTTGGTAGTCCCTTTCAGAACTAACAGTAGATTTACAAGACACCTCAGGATTAGAATTCCTGAGCATTCGTTCTGTATAAATGAAGAGTTTCTTTTTTTATTTCCTGGTGGATTTGGTGAGCACATTGGTATTATTCATAATAACAGAACTCTCAAAACGGTTAGAACGTCTTTCTGTGATGTTATTTCAGCCAACTCAGATACACCCATATCATTGGAACCCTGCTTTGATAAGGAGGAAGAAGCCACCAACACATTCGACTACTTGTTCAAACCTCAAAGAAATTATGCTGAGCAAAAAGAAAAGGCCAATTCTGCAGGGTGACATACTATATGATTTCATTAACATAACATTCATGAGTTGCCATAATTACATACCCAGAGAACAGATTAGTAGTTCCCAGGGGTTAGGATGGGGTAAATTGATGGGTGTGTCTGTAAGAGGCAACACAAGCGAGTCTGGGGCTGATGGTTGAGTATTGAATGGCTTAATGTCTGGCAGTGGTAGTGGTTGCTACCACTGTGACATGTGATAAAGTTGCATACACACACACACACATACACACACACACACAGAAACATATATGATAGATAAATCTGAATGTTGTATTCGGATTGTATCAATGCCAGTTTCCTTTGGTTTTGTTGGTGGTGTTTTTATTTTTATTACTTTGAATTTGGTTTATTTGACCGAGGCTGGTCTTGAACTCCCGATCCTCCTTCCTCTACTTCTCAAGTGCTTGGATTAAAGGCATTTTTACCGTGCCCAACTTTGTCTTGGTTTGGATGTTGTTGTAGAGTTATGTGAGATGTTAACTCTGGGGGAGGCTGAGCGTAGGAGGTGTGAAACTTCTTGTAGGTTTCTCTGCAACATGCTATAGTCTACAAGCGTTCCACAAAGTTTTATAAACTGGTGGAGAGATGCTAACCAATGAGAAACCTGTGGGTTCAAAGTGAGCAGACTGTGTTCTGAGGACTGAAACGAAATTCTCAAGCTTGCAAACATTCAGGCTAATAAGGAAATCAAAGGAATTGCACACCTGCTTCTTGAGAGCTTGATTTTATCTCATTGAAGAGACCCCAGTAGATTGGTGTCCTGTGGCCTTGAGAACAGTGGAGTTGTGGATCAAAGGGGGTGTTCGGTGTAACCATGATTAGTTTTACTTCACACAGAAATGAGAAAAGAGGCCTTATCTGAGCAGACAGCTCAGAAAGGTGTACTAGGTGAAGAAACCAGAGAGCCATGTACTACCCTACAGAAAACAAAAGCAAAGAGGATAATTTTTTTCCTTGATTCTATTAAAAATGGACAGTATCTCTTTCATTATTCACTTGTTTGTTTTCTGTTTAAAGATCTTAACATTTATGTAAATACAAAGCCAACAGAATTGAAATCATCTGTGATATTAAAAAAAGAATTAAAATAAATTGCTGTATCAGAGAATCAGAAATATTTTAAAACATTGTTTTCCACGTATTATTTAATTAGTTCTAATTACTGTTACTTGCCTCTGCTCACCAGCTCTGTTTTTGCTTTACTTAGATGATTACGTTTGTGTAACGGAAAGGTAACTGATGGGAAATAACACACCCTTTCATGCATTTCTTTCTTGTTTAAGCGGTAACGGGTTCCTTCAGTTGTGTGTGTTGCTATAACAAAATGCTGCAATGCAAGTGGTTTATAAACAACAGAAGCTTATTTCTCGCAGTTCTGTCACTGAGGAACCCAAGATCAAGGTGCCCGGCATGTTTCAGTGAACGGTGTGGGCTGCTTTCGAAGTTTCCAATGTGGCGCCTTGTGTCTGGCTCCTCTGGAGGGAAGAATGGTGTCCCAACTGGACAGAGGAGATGGAAGGCAAAAGAGCTCACTCTTGTGTTGAGGTCCATAATTTTATTTCCAAGGATTCCACCCTGATGACTTAAGTCATCTTCTTCAAACTGTCACCTTGGAGCCTAAGCTACGATGTATGGATTTGAGGGACTCTCAAAATAGCCAGGCCTTCTTGCTTCTTACTGTACTGTCCTGAGTTGGCTCTAAAAAGTGGGCTGTGCCATGACTAGCTTAACAACAGTGGCAAAAATAACCAAGTCACCCCGCTCTTGATCCACCTCTGACCAGCCCTGTCTTGTGGAAGTGAATAGTGAGGAGCCAAGTAGCTCAGACATAGTATGGGGCGCTGGCCTAAGGAATGTTGTATTTAATGCCTCAATTTACACCTGTCCTTGACCAATGAGGACAAAGCATTGGTGTCAAAACCAGGGGTGGGAGAAGGTGAGGATGAAGTAGATAAGAGGATGGCACATGATTGAAAGGGCAGATAGTTCTGCTGAACAGAGGAAGGAAGGAAAGGGAAGTGTCCAGGGAGCTTTGCTACTTTTCCATGTCCAGCTGTGGAAACCTTCCCTGCAGTGGATTGGAGGGTCTGGGTTGGAAGTCTTTTAGGTGTTTACCACGTCTCTCAGCTGCCTGAAGTCGATTCTACGTATAGGAATAGCTTATGTTATGCTATTTTGGGAAGCCGCTCCTAGTGCGTTCAGGATATCGGAGAAATGAATTTGGCTTTGTTAAAATGTTTTCAAACAATGCAGAGCCAGGAAGCCACACCCTTTCAAAACATACTCTTGCATACCAACTTCAGCTCAGCTGGTGTGTGTGTGTGTGTGTGTGTGTGTGTGTGTGTGTGTGTTTAAATTTCCCCAGTTTTCATAAAACTTTTTATGTAGCTTGCTCTCCATTTTGGTGCATATGATTCATATTTAAAATTAGACCTCTTCTTGGCAACAAAATACACAGTTTTATAATATGCATCTTTGCAAAACTGGTAAGGTGTACAAATAGCCTTAGGAATAACCACACCCACACTGGCCCCAAAGTGTCAGGGGTAAAAAGGCGTTGGCATTAACCACTCAGGGCTGCCCTGGGTGTTGTAGCTAAGCTCCTGGCTTTCATAGAGCCCCACTCCGCCTTTGCCCTGCAAGCCCTCTCATCACCCCCTGCTTGCAGATGAGGAGCAGAGCGCTGTATTCCCCAAAGACTCTCCCAACTCATTTTCATCACGTTCCAACTGATGCCTTCGCCATGTGTATCCACACTTTGTTAAGCAGAGAACATTATCTTAGAGGTAGGAGAACAATGGATCTGACAGCTTTGCTTGGCTCTTTGTGTTGCCTCAGGAGCAGGAAGACAAAAGTGTCCCTCCCCTTCTCTCCCCCACCCCCAAGAAGGGGCCTTGGGGTGTCCTTGTTTCTGTTGCACCAGAAAGCTCAGCTCGCCTCAAGTTTTCATTTGTCTGTTTGAATTTGGTTTCATATATAATGAAGCCGCCACTAATGACTGGCTTTTGAAGTCCACTCTCTCAGGATAGTCATTAAACTTGTAAACCTGTCCTCCAAAAAGGCGTTTATGACATTTGCTAAGCATTAGTGTGTTAATGCAAAGTATTATAAATTATCCTCATTTGTTCATTTGATTCTTTTTCACTATGTGAAAATTATTTTGTACCTCTGGAAATATAAAAGAAAAGATTGGGTAAGTTAGCATTAAACGTGGATGACAGTTGTGTAAACAGTAATCTCATGTGCAGAAAACAGTCATACTCATAAAAAATTAAACCTAACTTGAGAATATATTCCCAAAAAGTAGCTATTATTATAGACAAATATTTTAACCATTTTGGGTTTTATGTTTTATGTATACAGTGTTCTTTTAATGAGATGAAATATGCACAACAGGCTGTACGGGGAGGGTTTTGAAGTTACTCAATCAGCTTTAGTTTTTTTGGGCTTTTTTGTTTTTTGTTTTTTGTTGTTGTTATTGGTTTTTTTTGTTTTTTGGTGTGGTTTTTGTTTTTTAAGACAGGGTTTCTCGTTGTAGCCCTGGCTATCCTTGAACTTGCTCTGTAGACAAGGCTTACTTTGAACTCAGAAATCCACCAGCCTTTGCCTCTTGAGCACTGGGATTAAAGGTGTGCATCACCACTACCACAGGGCTTATGTTTGAGCTTTTTATAGTAACTTTTTTAGCATTTTCTTTTAGTGACATAGGCTTTGAGCACAGCAAACATACACACTTTGGTGACTTTTGCACCTTGGATGTGTTTCACCCCTTTCTAATGACTCTTTATACTTGGCTTGAGTGCATGTATATAGTATGTATGTACACACACATGCATGCAGAGGGAAATGTGCTCTGTTGGAAAGGGCCTGATCTGCTGAGTGTATGCCAGCACATGCCTTAGAGCAGGAAAGGCAATAAAGCCTCAGGGAGGGTGCTCTCCACTCACTGTATTCTTGGGGTAAAGAGTCCTGTCAGGGAAGAAAGGCAGGGCCAATTGCAAGCAACAGCAAAGACTGTTTCCCTAGTGACTGGTTGAGTAGAGCAGGAGCCAGACCATCCTACCTGCCTTTGTCAATGAGTTAGAGTAACTACCGTACCTGATTCAGTAGCACCTGCTATGTACGAAAAGCTGTTGATTTTCCTAAGCCCTGGCTGTCCTGGAACTCACTCTGTAGACCAGGCTGGCCTCGAACTCCGAAATCCACCTGCCTGTGCCTCCCAAGTGCTGGGATTAAAAGTGTGCGCCACCAACTGCCCGGCCTTTTTTTTTTTTGCTTTCCATTGTCTTTAGAGAAATTTTCTTCTATGCTGTTTTCCAAAGTCAAGTCATTTCCCTTAGACACCCTTACAGAATACATGTACTTACCTCAAGAACATGCTAAGAAGCATTTTGAATACTGTGTGTGCATGTGTATGTAGTTTAGTCATAGGTATCAGTTAGTTTTTACTGTGTAACAAAACACTTAAGTGCTCAGCATCTTTAAAATAAAAGCAGCAATGAGGCTGGCAAACTGTGGTGAGACCAGCTAAGTGCTTCTCTGGTTAGATTTGTCTGGGCTCCCAAATACAGATGCAGGCAGTTTGTAGCTTGGCTGGAACTTGACAGTATAGTATTCCTTTACGTGAAATTCAAGAGTTTGGCATGTTATTAGTTAGGGCATCTCATTTCTTTTCTGTGTGATCTCTCCAGCAGGCTCCTATGGTAGGCTCAGGGTTGTCAGCATGGCAGACAAGCAAGCCCCCAGTGATCAGGTCCTGTTCTAGTGTCTGCCTGTCAAGTTTGCCCTTTCATCAAGGCAGGCTACACCATACCCAAGTTCAAAGGCTCAAAGAAAAGACTACCCCATGGCAAATCCAGTCTGGGGTGGGAAGACCTTGTGACAGTCATTTACAGCCTATCATTCCAGATAGACATGTCTGCTTTTATGCTTCTGTTACTTTTCATGATCAAAAGAAGCCAGATGTAAGCTGTTATCCAACACACCCTAGAGCAGAAAGAATAGGCTCACTGAAGCTCCTGATGCACATCATCTGGACTCACCAGTTTTCAGTATTTTGTTGCAAGTTCACTCCTAGTTTTACAACTTCCTCTTTGCTAAACTATTTTTAAAGTAAACTCCAAACATCCTGGCGTTTCAGCTTTATATGCACATTTCTTCAGAGGGGCCCTTCCTTGCGAGGAAGCTACAAAACCATTACATTTGGCATCATCCAACCTAGCATACGATTGTTCATCCTACGCCATCTTTAAAATGTCTTGTAGAAACAGATTTGAACGGAGCTTGCATAAGATCCTCCTTGCTCCCCCCCCCCCTTCCTCTTACTGCTCCTCCCTCCCACCTCTTTCATTCACAAGATCTTATGCAGCCTAGATTGGCCTCTAGCTCATTTTATACCCAGGGATGGCCTTGAAGGTTTGATCTTCCTGCTTCCACCGGCCCTCCCAAGCTCTGGAATTATAGGTATGTGGTGATGCAATCCTGCAGGTAAAACCCTGGCTTCAAGCTAGGTAAGTGCTCTAACTCAGCTCCTTCCCAAGCCCTTTCTTTTCATTTGTCTTTCCCACTGATTTGCATGGGAAATATCCTCTTTCCAAAGAACCTTCCACATTCATTTGCTTCTTGTGGGTCATTAACCGCTCCTCCATCACCTATATTTCTGTCAATACAAGAAAGCCTTCTAGGCTAGAGGCCGTTCAGATTACATTTTTGAGGGAAGCAGGAATTGCTTATAGATAGTACTGGGTGTTTCCTGTTGTCTCCTGGGAGGCATAAAAGTTTGCGTTTGAGACATTCTGGGAGTGTGGGAGTGGTTCTTTCGTCCTTGTGTCTAAAGATCCAGGATGATGTTTTTGAAGTCACAAGTTTACCATGCTTAGCTGCAGTTCCAGGAGGGACATTCCCTCCCCACTTACTGTTTCATGGTAAGCCAAAATAAAACTCAGGCACAAAATGTATCATTGCTGTTGAGTGAGAAGCTAGGCTCCCTGGGTACACAGGACTGTTTCGTGAGTTATGTTTGTTTACAGTTTCTCTCTCTTTTTTCCTCTTGATGAATTCACGAGGTTGAGATGTCTGTTGTTTATTCTTTCCTTTCATCTCTTCTCCTGCCCCTCCCCCTTCTTCCTCCTTTTCTTTCTTCCTGTCAGATTGTATCTATCCTCTTTGGTCCTTGGGAGCAACTTCCTGGTTATATCCTTTGGCCCACTGTTACTTGAGAACTTTCTTTCCTGCTTTCTGGAACTTGCATATCCCTTGACCTAGACTTCCAACTGCCTCTTCCTGGCTGGACATTGCAGTACATGTGTTAACTATCCATTGCAGTTGAGCTGTTGTGATTTCTAGGCCTGATTCAGTGGCCAGGGCCATTTTAGAATGGCTCCAGTAAAAAATTCAGTAGTCAGTAATTGAATTACATTTTATAAAATGTTCATTTAACTTTTGTTGTTGTTTGTTTGTGTGTGTGGGGGGGTTGTTGTTGTTTGGTTTTTCAAGTTAGGGTTTCTTTGTATAGCCTTGGCTGTCCAAGAACTAGCTCTGTAGACCAGGCTCGCTTCAAACTCAGAGATTTGCCTGCCTCTTTTAGTCAGTTTCTGTCAGTTTCAGAGAATAAGTCATAATCTTCATTGGGGGGCATAGCAGCAGGCATGGCATTGGAGCAGTAGCTGAGAGATACAACCATGAGGCAGAGAGAGAGAGAGAGAGAGAGAGAGAGAGAGAGAGAGAGAGCACGCACTAGCTAACTGGGAAGGGTGTAGGCCTTTGAAGACTCTAAGCCTACCTCCACCAAAGCCATACTTCCTCATCCTCTAAAGTAGTTCCCCTGGTTGGAACCAAGCATTCAAATCTATGAGCCTGTGGAGATCATTCTCATTCAGACCACCACGTGATGTTCACACAAACTTCTGGAAAATGTGGAAGTTTAAACTAACATGCTCAAAATTGTTTTCCTAATATCTGGAGAGTAGGAGAAATTGACAAAAAAGAAAGAATGTAAGTGAACTTAAAAGAGTTAACTCTCGAATTAGGCATGGTGGTGTCCATCTGTGATCTCGGCCCTTAGGGGAGGTGGGCAGAATGGTCAGAAATCCCAGGTCATCTTCAGCTACATAGTGACTTCAAGGCAGTCTTGGATACATGAGGCAGTCTCAAGAAAAGAAGAAGAAAACAGAAGAAGAGGAAAAGGAGGAGGAGAAGAAGAGAAGAAAAGAAAAAGAATAAGAAAGAATGAGTGAGTGAATGAATGAATGAATGAATTCAGTGGTAGAGTACTTGTCTAACATGTGTGAGGCCCTGTATTTAATTCTCAGCACTGTGGGATAGTGGGGGATTTGATTGGTAGAACTTGACAGTTGAACCAAGAGGTGTTCAAAGTTTCAGGGACATGCAAGATGCTAACAGTAGAGGAAAATGGGTCTAGGGACTTCCTGGACTTTTTACTTAGCAGGTGCACACATGTGCGGGCACACACTACACATACACATGAAAGAGAGGGGGGAGAGACAGAGAGAGAGAGACAGAGAGAAAGACAGACACAGACAGACACACAGACACACACAAATAAGTCAAAGCCCAGAAAGCAATTTGGAGACAAACTTCCTATTTAGGTTTAAATGATGGTATTTATGGGTAACTGGAATGTGAGCACAGTAGATTTTAAAACTGTATATTACTTGTGAAATTAGGGAGGAGGGAAGATCCAGACAATTTGGGCATGCCTAAACACAGACTAACAGCTTGTGGGCAGATCTGGGGAGGCTTGCTATGAATTGAACAGTGTCTATAGGGAGAGATGGAATAATCTCCACCTGTATCTGGATCTTGATGCAAAATGGAAATCAGATCCTGTTCCCAGCATAAGAAAAAGTGCCAGGAAAGCCCTTAATTACAACCTAAACCTGGTGGTGGTTGTTTGTCCCTTCAGTGGTAGTCATCATGATTTGTCATACTTATTTGCTAATCAGTGTCATTCTACAGAAAGAGAAATCTAAAATGTAAAATATTAGCACACATTTTACCACTCATATTGCACAGCACCACTTTTAAATGTAAATCTCAGAGATTTTAGCTCCTTCGAGGAACTAAATAGAATTCATACTTGTGGTTTGATCTGAGAGGATGCTTTGAGCTGGCCAGAAGTGACCAGCACACCCAGACTTGGGAAGGTTGGAAAGAGCCAGTGGAGATCCAAAAACCCAGCAACAGAACCAGTCTTGGCCTGGTAGGCTTGAAAGAAGCGTGGGCCTTCACAGGGGACCAGGTCCTACCTCTGTGTGTGCCTGGCCTGCTGGTTGGCTAGGATCCCCCTCCTCAAATGATTTTAAATGCCTGCTGAGTGTAAGGTGTGGACAAAATGAGTCTCCAGTCAACTGCTCCCACCAAGAAGAAAGATGGAGGATGTTAATGACTGCCACCCTCCCCTTCCCTCCCTCCCCCCCATCACTAGATTCCTTGGTTATTCAGCCTAGGCTGGCCAAGGGTTCACCTCCATCCAAGATGGACCCCTCACCAGCTGCACATCAGACAGGAAGTGGCACTGCCTGCCTGGGGCTCTTGTGCTGGCAAATGTACTTGTCAGCACACAGAGTAGCCCCTGTCCCTTGCTTGGATCCTTGCCAGAGTCGGAAGCAGCTGGGAAAGGAACAACATAGACTTCCTGAGGTGTGCTAGCAGATAGCACAGACCCTCTCCTAGGAAGTGACTGGAGAGAGAACGATTGGGACATCCTAGGCCCTAAGTCCAGAGTGCAATTTCTTCTGTCTCTGAGACATTTATTTCCAAAATACAGATCCCAAACGGGAACTAAGATTCAAGACCGTAAGCCCCACCCCCTCCATCTCCAGCCAAGTACAGTGTTCCTATGCTCTGGGATCCTGTCCATGTGCACTTCAGTGAGCTTTCAAAGGTAGTCAGTGGGTATCGATCAACGAGTATTTTGTTTCTCTGTGTTTTAAATGGGAGGCAGCAGAGGAAGCTTGAATTCTGAAGGTAGAATTCTGTGGTCCAAGAGAGGATGGAGTGATGGGGACACAGAAAGGAGCACAGGGTGGGAGGCTGAGAAGAAGAGGGGTACTCTGGGAAAGGAAGAGTTTCCATTGGTCAGCATCCTTTCCCAGGGGGAGAAGAGACACTTGGGCTGGGGAGAGGCAAACATGGAGGGGAAGGGGAGGTCAGAAGAGGCACACAGGATACTGTGAAGAAAAGCAACTCGCTGCTCAGAGCCTAGCCAGGCCACCTTCAGCTTCTGCACTCTTGACATTGCTGTGCTTAAGTTCTGTTTGTGGCCTATTCAGGGCAAGAGAAAAAGTGCCACTTGTTGCAGTTGGAGGGAGGGTGGCACTAAGGGAGGGGTGTTTTTGTTTTTGAGATGTGGTGTCAAATAGTCCAGGTTAGAAATAATCTTCTTTACCCTGAAGAGAATTTTTAAAAGACTTGATTTTAGTGTTTATATGAGCTATTAGAAAGAAAGAAAGAAAGAAAGAAAGAAAGAAAGAAAGAAAATGGCAAAGGGAAGAGTACGAGGGAGGGGCTGGGAGGGTAGATATGATGCAAGCACTGTCTATGCTTTTATGGAAACGTAACTGAAACCTACAATATGTACAATTAATATTCTCTCATGGTAAAATCAAATCACATTGAACATTAATAATATTTTTGTATCTTTATTATAGTGAAATAAATATAAAATTTTAGTAACCTTTATGTATACAATTGATAATGTTTATTTTAAAATAAGGGCTGGTGAGATGGCTCAGCAGGTAAGAGCCAAGCCTAAGGACCTGGGACCTATTTGTCTTCCCATTTTGCTCTGCTCTGTGACTATGGGCATATGACTGTCCCGAAACCCCCCACAGACTCCTTAGTGATGTGGCTGGGTCAGAACACTCAGTGACGGTACCATACTGCTAATAGCGGTTTTTAGTATACTCTCTTCTGTTGCATTATCAAATTCACCTCATGGTGCCCAGCATTTCCTCTTTCCTTTTCAAGAATAAACCCACAGCACTTACGAAAAGCAACATTACTATGCTTTTCTAGAGGTTGTTTTTTTGTTGTTGTTGTTTCATTTTTACAGTGGAAACAGAAATATACATATGTAATGAGTAAGTGAGGACACAGGTCATTGAATCAAGGCTGTGTTACTTAGCAATTCTAAGATTTCTAAAGATTCTGTATGCAGTTCCTTTCGTTCTGACCGCAGACACCAGAAATCCCACAGGAAGTTGTGCTTCTGAGTGTTGTGGTTTTCAGTTTCCTGTTCCTTTGCAATAGATCAGAAAGAGATCTGCACACAAAGGGAAATTTTTGGTTAAACTTTCTTGTAACTCTCAATGAGATTCTCTAACTTACTTGCGTTTCTCCCTTTTAAATTTAAATCCACGAGAATTATAGCCACATCCATCTGTAATCATGAATGTTATGGTATAATTTGAGACCTTTTGATGTTCACTGGATAAACTCTTCTTAAAGTTAAGGGTGTGTCTCTGAGATTACAGTCTATGCTGTCCATATTGAAGCCCCCCCCATAATCTGTAGAGAAGCACCCCCCCCAATCAGATAAACTTTAGGATAGAGATAGATTCTTCCAAAAGTGTTTTTCTTTTAAATTATTTTTAAATTTACTTTGTTAGAATATAAATTAATAGGTTTCATTATGGCACCTCCACCTTCATTTCTATAAATGATGGGACCCTTCCCTTACTTCTTGGAGGAGATATACAAATATAGTTTGGTTTAGATATTAAAAATATCTATTCAACTTACCTAGTATAGCATACAGTTCAATTTAGATAATTTAATTCAGGTTACTCAAAATACTACTGGAAATTTTAAGAATGGCTACATTATTTGGAAATTTTTAATTGACACATTTTTTAAAAAGACACTCCTTTTTTTTTTTTTAAAAAAAAAGATTTATTTATTTCATGTATGTGGGTACCGTGTCACTAATTGACACATTTTTTAAAGCAAAGTATTCTGAAAGTGAAATGTTTTTCCTTGATTTTTTTTTTTTTTTAAAGCCATGGCAAAGATAAGACCAATCAGGTATGTTAGAGGTAGAGGAGTGATCTGCTAGTTACCTTACGTAATGGAAGACTTGATAAACTGATTGACCAATGAGAAAAGGGAAGGAGTAGATGCATCAAACACCTACCTGCCTCTAGGCAGGTTTGCAGAGTACATCCCTTATTAACTGGTAATGCACTGGTGTGAAAGTCCTTCAGGAATGACTTTCTCAGCCACAGCACACCTAAGTCTTTTATAATGCTGTTTTTTCACAGGATCAATTTAATCACCCCCTTTGAGAGAACACAGGACACTTTGCCTGTGAAACAATCACACACATCACAACTAAAACAAAACAAAAACAAAACAAAAAAAGACTTTTAACTGTTTTTCTGCATGCCAAGAAATAGGGTTTGGTTTGCACGATGCTTTTTTCTGGTTCAGCTAGCTTAGAGTTGCAAAATACTTGACTTTGAAACCTTAATTGATGTTTACGTTTCATATATGGATATTTCCAAGTTAGAATTAGGTTTAATTTGGTCATGTAATTGAATTCTCAAGAGAAAACAATAGTCTAAAACCCGATGCCTATGTCTCCCTCTTCCTTGTGTGGCTACTGTAGCAACTATACTAGGTACTTTAAGGATGTTATCTAATGTTGCTAAAATTTTCTAATATTCGTGAAGGGCTTTGCAGTATACAGAAGGTAAATTAAGAAGCTTGAAATAGTTTCCTATCTACTTTTTTTCTGTTCAGCAAGGCAGTTGGCCTAAGTTTGCACAGTGGCCTATTGAACTTGTTGAATTCTGCGTGTACTTACATCCTTTTCTGGTTTAGAAAGGCAGGCAGCCTGTTCTCTCTCATCAGGAGCCAAGCATTTCAGCAATCTTGATAGCCCAAAATATTCTATTGAGATCCCTGTCTATCGTGGCGGGAGAAAGGGGCTAGGGGGGTAGGATAGTCTCTGGGTGCTTGTTCCCTTCAGTGTCCAGATCTGTACTTTGTTTATTTAAGGCAGTCGGTTTGTTCTGAGCCTTCTAGAACGCTTCTGTTGTGCTTTAAACAAAAACATACCTATCTCCAATGGAGTAACAATGCCGAGACACATGGTGACAGTTGTGACCATTGTTACTTGCGAGGTCAAAGAAACCAAAGTTGGGTATTGGCCAGGCCGACCTTTCTCGTCACACTCCTGCATGGGGCTGATCTGGGTGGCTGGCTGAGCAGAGGGTAGACAAGTCTATTTGGGGAGTCAAAAAGCTTTAGTACACAGGGGTTTGGGGTTCTCGGGGGACGAATTCTGCCGGATCTTTGATAAAAACAAACAGGATGGATAGCGCGGCAGCGGAAACCGCCTAGCAAGTTACTTGGGTAGCTGAGCTTTTCCTTCCGCGCGGGGCTCGGACCCGGCCTGGCCCCGCCCCTCGCAGAGGCCCCGCCCCCGCCGGCTGGGCATGCTCAGTGGCCCGGTCCGGCAGGTTTTGCGTGGCCGCCTGAGTTGCCCGCGACGGCTCTGTCCGCCGACGGCACGTCTCTCGGCGGCAGCGCGTTCCAGGGAAGTTAAGTGTGAGAGCAGGATTTTGAGGAGACGCCCGAGGGCGGAGGGGACAGCCGGAAGCCCCGGTACTGCGGAGTGGCGAGCGGGCCGAGGGCGGCGGAGGCCGAGCAGGCGGCCGGGTGTGCCCCGCGGAGAAGCCCGGGCGGGGCGGACGCTTCCCGGACTTTTGTCCCACTTGAATCCCCTCCCCGTGGGCCGGGCCTTTCCGGCCTCCTCCGCCCCTGCTCCGCTCGTCCTCGGGAGATGTTTATGCGGACGGTGGCGTGAGGAGCGGGCGGGCCAGCGGCGCGGAGTTTCGGGTCCGAGGAGCTTCGCGCGGCTCGGAGAGAGACAAGATGTCCGCCAGGGCCGCGGCCGCTAAGGTGAGAACCTCACGGCCAGCCGGGCGGCGGGCTGGGCAGTGGGGGGTGGCGGAAGGAACCTCGCCCCGCCCTCCCCGCGGGCCGCAGCCGGGGGCGACCGTGGCGGGGCGGGGAGGGAAGGCAGGAGGGCGGGCTGGGGGTGCGCCTGCCACCCGGACAGGTGCACCGCTGCGGGTGCCTGGCTCCGGCTCGCGCTGGGAGGCGACGTGCAACAGGTCCCGCGCCTGGAAAGTCGCCCCGGGTGAGGATTCTCAGGTCCCGGGAGCGTGTCCGCGGAGACCCGGGGGTGTCACCTGCAGCAGGAGGGTGGGTAGCCAGGGCTGTCTCTGGAGGAGTGGTTGGTACCCGGCGAAACCCTATAGTTTCGATCTGATGTCACCCTCTGCGGTATGCGCAATGGCAGCGATAAAGCTTGGAGACAGCAAAACACTCAGCTTTAGAGTAGCTAGGGTTTATTTTGAGGTTTATTATTTATGTGAAGCCACAGACGGAGGAAAGTTTTTAGCACTTCAATTTCAACTTTCAAAAGTAGCACAAAGTGCCCCTACACATGGACAGTAAGATGGGTACAAACCAAAAGATCCCGGTGAATTCTGCACAAAACAACTTCCCTGTCCATTTTCCCGTGTGCTTTGAAGTGTGCTTCTTGACAGTATGTTATATTATTATTACATTAAACTAAAATTCTTTAAAAATGAATTAGAATCCCCCTTTTGTACATTTTAATAAAAAATCCTAAAGTGCTTGCTCTTTCAATGACAGGAATACAATGTGATTAGTGAGAAAAATGTCCTTTGGAAAAAAAATCAATCCATTACTCAAACAGCTTAAACAAGTGGTGATTTTATGTAGTTTTCCATTTTGAGTACTTAATCATAACCTTTGGGAATAGATGGAAATGTCTGCGTTCCTGAAAGGACCTTGTTTTTTTGGTAGATAGCTGCCTGTAAGGTTTAGTGTCGATTGTTTTTAAGGGATAGAGTACTCCGCCTGTAGGAATAATTTAGTCTATCTTTTTTGAGCATACATTGATGAAAGATCTAAAAGAAAGAACTAGGTCCAGAAACTAGAATCAATGCAACATTTGTTACTTATAAAATATAAAACATGTTATTTACCTATGCTGGGATTTCCTCTCCTGGGAAGAAAGGCTTTGTTGCCATATTACACAGAATGTCACTTTGTTTCAAAGTGTGAGCTCTGGTACTTGTTATTCAAGACAACACACTTGGGAAGTGTTAGTGCAAGAGAAGTGTTTCCAATAGCTTGCTGTGACAAGGGGATTTAGAAGGCGTGCTTTTACACAGAAATTATGATATTGAGGTCTATGGCACGGAGAAACACCTCTGTAGTTAAATATTTTCGTGCTTATCTGGGAGTTGAAAGGTTATTTTCTTGGATGCAATCTTACATAAAGCTAGGCCCACCATAAATGAGCTGGTAAAGGCAGTGCTAACCAGTTGCTTCCTTCCCTAAGTCACATTTATAATTCTCAGGGAACCAAAAATGCTAAAGAGCCCAGCTCTGTGATTGTTTTACCAGGGCACTTTTGTCTCTCCTACCCCTGTCAGAAGATACAGACACTCATTTTGCAGCCTGCTCTTCTGTTTTTGGCACAACAGTTGTAGAACTTGTGTAAGCCATTAGTTTTCGTTCTCTAGTTTTGTAAGGTTGAGTAGTTCTCATCATGCTGCTCCAGTCACTGCTGCCTTTTGGATGGAGACATTTGGCTTGTTTCCAGGATATTGTTATTACAATGAGTATAATTTATATAATTGTATTTACATTTTTGTATCTGTACACCTGCTACTGTATGTCAGATTATTAAAAGTGAAACTTCTATGCCAAAGAGTGTATTTGAAATTCTGATATACACAAAATCTTCCTCCAAAGTCTATACCTAAGAATAAACACAGCAAATATTTGTGAGTTGGCCTGAATCTTGATGAAGGACATAAATCCCAAGTCAGTGCCATAAAACTTTGTGGCTGATGAGAGTCAATAGAATTTACCCATGGTCCCTGAATTGATGCAGTGACTTCTGAGTAGAAGTCCAGTGTGGTGGTAGAGAAAGCATGACAGCTTGATAAGATGTTTCGCTTATCACATACATGAATGGAAGGAGAAAGTCCTTTCAGGAAACCCTGTTTATTATAAATTCGGAGTAGTTTAAAATAGAAGATGGAGTCACATAGCCAGAAATACATATTTATGGACTGTTAGTGATTGTGAGCAGCATTTAATATGAGCTAAGATTAATCTGTGGGGGTAATTCATTTGATTCTCACAGTAATGCTATGAAGTGGAAGCAGAAAGCTCTCATTAGGCACATTTAGGCCAGCGAAAGGGAAAACTATGAATATATGTCAAACTAAGTATAGATTATTGGGAAAGAATCCCTTGTTCAGGAAATAAAACTGCAAAGACTGGTAGGGTGGCCCTTTAAAAAGTGTTTCTTTTCTGCTTCATATGAAACAATAAAATCCCGATGACTCTTGGAGTTATTTCTTGTGGGTGTCTGATGGGGGTACGTGCTGTGTGGTGACAGTGACCAGTGGCAGTCAGATGATAGTTTTGTGACTTTGGTCAGGCTTTTGTCTATGAATCACAAGCATCTTTATTCACTAACCATCTTTCCTTCCCTGCTCCTCATGAAGGTTTAAGCATTTGAAAAAATAATTAACAAAATACAAGAACAAACAGGCCAGTGATTGACAAATTCTCTGTTGATGATATTGAGTAAAAGAAGGAAAAGGCCTTTTGTGTATGATGTGCATCTTAATTTATGGGTTTGTTTACTAGTGTACTTGATAACAGTTACTCAGAAGTTGAAAACAGAAGTTTGGGGATGGTTCTCTGACTTACCGTGTAATTGCTTAATTATGTAAGGAAATTGCATGAATAATTCCTAGGAACATTTTCATTGGCTGAACCACAGAAAATGGCTGTTGTCCCCGGCTTCTGGATTTTCAAGTTGTATCACTTTAGAGGAAACAGTATAAATTCCAATTGTGTCCTCCTTGGGTATTTTCTTGTTTTGCTGTGTAGTGAAATGTTTGTGTCTGAGAAACAGTTTTGTTTTTCCTAGTGGCTATGTCTGAAATTATAATGTAGATGGAGATAAAGATGATTTACGCTTTTCTTTTTTAAACCATTGCTGTTTATTGTAAGGATTCTCAGGAATCTATCAAGTGAGGCACAGTAGATTTTTTTTTTGAACTTAAGAACTATAGGAAACAGCTAAGCTAATGAACAAAACTATTACACCAGTCTTTGTAGATAGGGATTGTTTGCTGAGTAAGTATTAAGCTTTAATTTGGTAGTTAACTGATGAGTATTTGCTTCATGTGCTTCAAGAGTAAAGTAAAAACTTACTTGAGGCTTAAGATTTTCACATTTGTGATATTTGTTCTAGTGATGCTCCCCATCTACTTTGCTCAGTTTGTACAATAGTTTCCACCAGAATGTATTTTAGGCACAGGCTTTTAAGAATGTTTGTGTGGCCAGCATTTTAGATGCCATTCATTAACTCTTTAATTCATGTAAATTGGTTGGTAGTCTTCATTACATTATGCAGCTTTTAAATTTACTGTAGGATATCTTCATAACTTATTGATAAAATGCCGTTTTCTCTAATAGATGTTTTCATGGTTGGAGCTTGTAAAGTGAACTTTTATTTCAGATTTGAGGAAGACTTAATGCTTCCTCTTGCTGTGGTGATAGTGTCAGCCTTACTCAACAACAGTTAAGGAGCTTGAAGCAGTCTGTGGCTTTTAGAGCTCTGGTGGGTATTTATAGTACTTTTCTTGTTTGGTGTGAGGGGGAAATTACAGTTAGTTGCTTTTTTTTTTTTTTAATTGTAGAAACGGTGTTCTGCCTCTGATTTACCTGCTGTTTAATCCTTTTAGAGACCTAGTGTAAATTCAGTACAGTTCTTAAGAATAAATTGGAATAAATAAGATAGACCCTAGTGCTGTAGGGAAATGTCTTTAAGGAAAAAACCTAGTCAGTCATAATTTTGATCAAGTGTCAAATAAAAATTAAAAGGCAACTTTTACTTAGAATGATTTTCATGAACTGTTTGACTGGAATGTTTTTTGTTTCAACTCTCAACTTTGAAAAGCAATATCCAACAAAACAAAACAAAAAACCACCTTTTAAGTTTGGCAGTATTTAATCTGGTAGAAAGAGACAGACATTAGGATAAGATAGTTCACCAAGTTTCAAACTTAGTTCAACTTGCTGTTCCTGAATAGTCTTTTCTTTTTAAGCCAGCAATAAAATTAGGCCTTTTGCTATCTTTGACCTAGAGCACTGCTTAATTTATTTATTGCAGAGAAGAGTGGCTTCAGGTTGCTCCTTTATGGGCCAACCAGGCGCTTTATTTCCATTTCTTCTTAAGCAGATAAATTCTTAATAATGAGTGAGAAGAGAAGCTTGGTAGGTATGAAGTCAGGAGTTTCGTTTTATAACTTGAAAATGGATAGAGTAATTGGATTCTGAGTGATTGGCTATACAGTTCAAGATAAAGCCGGCAGTGCCAAACTTTGCACCATAAAACCCATCATTGGTGTGGTATATATAGGCCTTGAGCTGTTGCATTTGTAATGTACTGTACTAAGTCTTAACTGTGGGGTACAGTGAAAGAACGTTTTAGTAGATTTTGTCGCATGTGCGTTTTTAGTTCTCTGTCAGAACAAGGTGGTTTTGTGCAGACAGAATACTAGGAGGTGAATTGACATACACAGAGAGGTCAGAGTAAAGGTATTATTTTCTATGGATAGTAAATTTGTTTCGATTTGCTAAAACCTTTTATATTTTTTAAAATACAGTAAATTCCTAAGATAAAAATTTTCTTTTTCATCAGAGAGGCAGAGGCATGCAGGTCTTCATGAGCTTGAGGCCAGCTTGGTCTGCAGAGTCAGTTCAGGACAGCTAACGCTACACAAAGATCATGTCTCAGAAAAAAAAAAATTTCATTTTCTCTTTGGTTATTTTAGGAGTTGTTACTGTTTTGATATTGGTGCTAGTGTTAACATTTTTGTTATGAGTATTGTTTTGAGATGAGGTCTCATAAAACCAAGAATGATCCCACACTGTGTCGCTGAGGTTAGCCTTGAATTCTGTTCTTCCTTGTCTCCCCTCCCCACTGGTGAGTTCTGCTGTTATTAGTTTAAGCTTCTACCATCATCTTTTAAAACAATTTCAGATGACTGAATATATGTTAAATTTATAAGTAAATCTTCTAATTCTAGAATTTAGAAGAATACCAAGAATGACTAGTGTTAACACTGAGTACATTTTGTTTTAGTTCTATGCTCTTTAGAAGTTTATAGTTTGTAGTATGCAGCTGCTCTATAGTGTAATGATCAGTTTTAAAACTTGTAATTCATTACATAGAAACCAAAGAGTTTTGGGCTGTGTCTATCTCTTAGTTGATACAAAGCTTGTGTGTACAGTGTGCACAAGTGCCAGTGCTCAGTCCCTAGTACTGCATAAAGTGCATGCCTGCAATCCTAGCTCTGGGGAAGTGGAGGCCTGAGAATCAGTAGCTCAAGGTTATCCTCATCTGTGTTTCTTACTAGCTGAGGAGTTCCAGACTAACTTGCCTGCAACCTCAGCAGTAAGGAACCCAGGCAGGTAAATCCTGAGTTCCCTGGCCATCCAGCCTTGCCCGAACAGCCAATTTTTGCCTCAATCGAGATACCATCTCAAGGCAATAAGTTAGAGGAAGATAGCCGATGCCCTGCTCTGGCCCCTACATACTTACTGTACCAGGTTCTCAAGTCCATGCACCACATACACATAGAAGTTCAAAATCAGCCTAGGTTACACAGTGACTCCTTGCTGTATGCAGAGAAGAAAAATGGCTCCCCGGGGATAGGAGTGGAGGTGCATTCTTGCAGTGCGAGTACTTGGGGGGTGGGGTGATCTAGAAGGATCACAAACAGTGTCTAGCCACGTATAAAGTTTTGGAGCGATGTTGGAGGATACAGAAGTAAGTGGTAAGATTATAAAGAAAAGTACCACAGAAGGCGAGAGAAACGTGGTCTTTTGGGATGCAGTTACATTCACAGTAAATAAATAGCACAAGGGCTGGAGAGATTGCTCAGTGGTTAAGAATACTTTTTGCTCCTGTAGAGGACCAGATTTGATTTCTAGCACCAACTTGGTGGCCAGTCATCTACAACACCAGTTCCAGAGGATTTGATGCCCTCTTCTGACCTCACTAAGCATGCTTGCAGTGCACACACATACAGACAAAGGCACTCACACATAAAATGAATAAATCTAAAAATAAAACAATAACAGTATTCTACTATGAGTTTTTGTTTGTTTGGGGGTAGTGGGGGAAGTAGGGTTAAGGAGTTACCCAAATTACATCTAACAGTTTCTAGATTTTCCTTTGGTTCTTTCTTTCTTTCTTTCTTTCTTTCTTTCTTTCTTTCTTTCTTTCTTTCTTTCTTTTTCGAGACAGAGTTTCTCTGTGTAGCCCTGGATGTCCTAGAACTCACTCTGTAGACCAGGCTGGCCTCGAACTCAGAAATCGCCTGCCTCTGCCTCCCGAGTGAGTGCTGGGATTAAAGGCGTGCGCCACCACTGCCCAGCCCCCTTTGTTAATTTCTTAAAGCATCGAGTCTGGATAATTCTGTGGAAATGTTTTGTGTATATTGATACCTCAGTTAGAAACATAAGGTAATTAGAATTTACTCATGTACAGCTCTGTGATTGTATTGGTATAGAAGATAGGCTCTGTGTTTCCTGTTACTATTTACGTTTAGGGAGAGTCTAACATGTAAAACATCCCAACAATCTGGGTTTTAAAACTTTTTATTCAACAGACACTTGTTGTACATCCATTACTACAAGGCACTGTGGTCAGGTGCTGGAGCCAGGACAGTAAAGGGTGTCTCTGTCTCTGTCCTTGTGAGTGTTGTGACAGTGAGAACAGGGCAGTTAGGATCATGGTACCATACTACTTCTATGGTACTTTTCTTTATAATTTTACTACTTATTTTTGCGTCCTACCACAGATTTCTAAAACTTTACATGCTGCTGCTTTGGCAAAATACAGTGATTCTCCCAAGTGCTTGGATTGCAGGCAGGCTCCTCCACTCCTAGCCTGGTGTAGCCATTTTTCTTTTCCTCATGCAGCAAGGTGTCAATGTGTAGTTCAGGCTGACCTCAAACTTGTTATGTAGCCCAGACACATTTTGAATTCAGTCCCTCTTCCTCAGCCTCCTGAGTGCAGGGATTACAAGGATGTGCCCCTGTACCTAGCCTACCTCCACAGCCTATTATTGTAGGAAGACTTGCTTTATTTACTGACTTTGAGGGAAGAAAAATAGTTTAAGCTATGGTTTTGTAATGGTTGCAAAAGAACTATCAGAACAAATTATCCAGTTACGTGAAACAGTTAATGTGAAAGCTACTTTTGGTTAGTTTTAATTTGGAGAATACTTTAAATGATTAAATCTTAAATCCATAATGGGTGTTCCCTTACTTTACTCTGGTAAGACCATTGAAATCTCCAATCAACAGAAATATGTGTTATAGACAAAAACATGTAAAAGCAAATCTGTCTTTCATAATATAGTGTATATCTTTTCCAGTAGTATCATAGAAAAGGAGTTTAGAAGGCTTATTTACTGATTTGATTTTTTAATTGTACTAGAGTATTTAATCAAATAAAAATATATTATACTGATGCGATATTGCCTATAATATTGGAAATGAGTGGGCATTGACAGTAGATTCTGCAATTATGCTGAGTGCTGACTCACAGGTCCTGAGCTTAGTGTTTTGTAGATGTGCTATTTTTTTTTTAAAAAAGATTTATTTACTTATTTTATGTTTATGAGTACCCTGTAGCTGTATTCAGATACACCAGGAGAAGGCATACTGATTCATTACAGATGGCTGTGAGCCACCGTGTGGTTGCTGGAATTGAACTCAGGACCTCTGGAAGAACAGTCAGTGCTCTTAACTACTGAGCCATTTCTCCAGCCTGTGCTGTTTGATCTTCACAATTCTGTTAGGTATTACTATTATCTTTCACAGGTAAAGGATCCAGGGTTAATTAATCTGCTGTGGCCACATCTGATTATAACTTAAATATGTGTACATTTAAATGTTCTTGAATTCTAAATGAGCATCAGACGAACATGCTATATGTTGAGTGAGTCTAAGACTGGACAAGTAGCGTGAGTCATGAAAGCTGGAAGCATGGTATTTGTTGGAAGCAAGCTTCAGTGAAGAAACAGCCACTATAGCTCCAGCTGGTTCTTTTCCTGGGGTTACGAAAGCCAGATTTTCCAGTTTTTCAAAACCGGTTGTAATTTTGTTATATTGACACATACCTTGATTTAAAACTAGAAAGCCAATTAATTTTGCTTACCTTCTTATTGTAAAACTTAGTATTAATGGATAAAAGTGCATAAGGAAAACGTACGTAAAGTGAATACCCATGTAAATACTCCGTACCTGTTACCAGGCCAGAGTCTGTACAGATAAGGACTTTAAAAAAACAGAGTCATTGAGCAGTTATCAGGATCTTTCAGTTTCTGAGTTTAGGGTCTAGGTTTTGAATTTTTGGGGATCTATCTACCATTAGCTACTGTTTCACCTATTTAAAAGGGAGCAGGAGTAGAAAATGCAAACAATACCCAGCTTAGGTAGTTGAACAGAGCCAAGCACATAGTAAGTCACATTGACTTTTTTTTTTTTAACATTGTAAATGAAGCCCATTTTAATATTGGAGAACGTTATATAGGGATTTGGGTTGTGCTTCTTTTTGTACGAAGTTCAGTTTGTAGATAGATTCAACAGCAGGTTACTTTTTAGTTTCAGAGACAGTGCTTGGGCTCTTGAGATCCTTAGGAAAACTATCTTACATTAGCATCAAACGTTTCAGTCCTGGTTTGATGGTTTAGGCAGTGGAGACTTTAAAGTACATTATAAATCCAGTGTTATAGACTGAGTTTGGATTTACACCTTAGTGGTGAATGTCTGATTCACAGTCTTTCAGTTTTTAACCAGTTGGGTGTCTCTGATCTTTTCATGTATCCTATCTGTACTTTCTACTGTTTATTCTCTCCTCACTTCACCAATGTGATATACATACATACATACACACATACATACATACATACATATATACATACTGATTCTCTTTGGAGTACTATAGTAGCCTTCTAAAGAATATCTTAGCCCTTGCTTTTCTAAAACAAAGAATCTTTTTATTCTTCGACAATTCCATATATGAATATAATGTATCTTGGTCAGAGTCAGCTCAATCTCCCTACCTTCAGCCCCTCTACCCCAACGCATTATGTCTAATTAGTATTGCCTGTATGTATCTAGGTTTGGGGGGCATTTCTTAAGAAAATAACTTACCCTCCTTCAGCAACCAATAGCTCCTCAGCTAGAAGTAGAGCCTCATGAGCCCCTCTCCTAGCCATGCTTGGTTCTGTGTAAATAATCACAGCTGCTGTGAGTTTATGAGTCCAGGGACAGCATTCAGAGTGTGCCTCCTCTGGCTCTTAAATTCTTTGTGCCTTCTGTTCCATAGTTCTCTCTGAGCCTTAAAAGTAATCTTACTAGAGTCTTAGTGTTATGATTAGTTCTCTTCCACTTCTTCCAAAGCACACACAAACACCGACTCATTCTAAAAATTTCTGTATTTATTGGCTTTAGATAGTAAAAGATCAAAATTGGTAATAGTAAACTGTTATTGGGTTATTTAACTGTTGTCTACTTGAATGACCTCATCTTTTCTCTTTTTCTTTGTCCTCTGTTGATGAACTTTGCTTTCCTTTTCTCACTTATTAAAGTGCACGCGTGTGTGTTGTGGTTGCTCACAGACACCAGAAGAGTGTATCAGATCTCTAGAGCTGAAGTTACAGGTGGTTGTGAGCTACTCAATATGGGTGTTGGGAGCCAAACTCCAATCCTTCGAAGGAGTGGTAAGCATGTTTACTTAACCTTCGAGGCATCTCTTCCAGCCCTTCTTCAGTTCTACCATACATTTCCTGCCAGCTTTCTCTTTGCTCCTCTCAGGGCACTGGTTTTCTTTCCAGGCAGTACTTATCTAAGCCCATGATTATGTATCAAGCCCTGAAATGTTTGGATCATCTGTGTCTTCCACTAGAGAAGCATAGTCATACTGATTGTGACTGGCTATTGCAGAGCTTAATATAATATCATAGCACTTCATAAGTTCAGATCTTTTTGAATGAGTTGAGACACTTCCTGCTAGGGATGGGTTCTTGATTAGGTGGTTTCCTTTACCTGGGATGTTTTCTACACCCATCCTTCCCTCATCTGACGTTGGTTTCCTTCTTCCTGAAGAGATTTTACTGTTCAGAACTCAGCAGTGTTAAGATCCCTACATGGTGTATCATTCCACCACTTGAAGCTAGCTATTTGATAAAGAGTTAATTTATTTTACATTGTTATGTTGTGTTAGATAATCTTTGAAAGGGCTCCTGTAAGACACTTGCTTATCTCTAAGACTTCTACTTTTTGTGTTCCTGAAATGAAGGCAGCTGCTGAAGTAACTGACGCAGGGAAATTTTCTCAGTGCTAGCTGGATCATGGTAGCAGTACTCTAGGTCTGCCTCTTCTCATATTAATGATGTCAAGTTGTCTTTCTGTTTTAACTGGAAAACATTTCAAATGGAAATTATGAATCTTCTATGCTATTCTCATTTTAGCACAGATAACAATTTATGAGCCCAGTGTGACATAGCATTTCTTTGTAAGATCTTTCCTTTCCTCACCCCTCCCCTTCTCACCCTCCCACATGGTCTCATGTAGCCCAGGCTTGTCTTAAACTCTCCATGTACCTTGAACTCTTGCTCTTCATGCCTTCTCTGAAATCAGAGGCCTAGGTTGCCACACCTGGCTTTATAAGTCATACCAGATTCTAAGGTTTTTGTGGTTTCGTAGATCTTTCTTTCCTTTCTTCTCCTCTTCTTCTTCTTCCTCCTCCTTCCTCCTCCTCCTTCCCTTTCTCCTTCCTCCTCTTTTTCCACTTCTTCCTCCTTCTCCCCCTCTCTCTTTTCTTTTTGAGTGCTTGCCTGGATTTCTTAATTCACTAGGTGTCCCCAGATTATAGTGCTTAAATTTTATTTTTTTGTGTGATTTATTAGCTGGGATAGCTAAGAGAAACTTCCTTTCATGTTCTGTTTGGTTATCCACTGTTACTGTTTGTAAGAAAGACAGAATAAACACTTAGTAACAGAAAAAAATCAGTTTTTCAAAGTACTGTAATAAATTGTTCCAGTGTTGTTGTTTTTTTAAAAGACAGCTGAACAAATTATGTATATTTGATTTACTTTTACTAATTCCATTACAGCTTTTTATCATCAAATTATTTTGAAGTTGTTTTTTTTTTTTAAAATTTGGCACACTTTTTAAAATTTTTTTTCCATTAATTTATTTATTCATTTTACATCCCAATTGCTGTCCCCACTCCTGGTTCCCCCTCACACAGACCCTCTCCCCATCCCCTTCTCTTTTGAGAGGGTTCTCCACCCTACCCTCCCATATCCCCCAATCCTGGCAAAATCAGTGTCTGCAGGATTAGGTGTATCCTCTCCCACTGAGTCGAGATGAGGCAGTCCAGTTAGGGGGATAGCTTCCACAGACAGGCAGCAGCTGTAGGGACAGACCCTGCTCCAGTTGTTGGACCCACATGAAATATTTTGAAGTATTTTTTAACAGTATATTAAATAGATCATAGATGTATATAAGTTAATTTTCAAATTGAATCTTACCAGTATCTAGGAGTTTTTTCCAACTTCTGTGCCTATGCACAAGGAGGATTCTGTTCTGACTTCCATTCTAACAGGGTAAACTAGTTTTGTCTGCTTAATTTAAAACATGTTATTTTGTGAGTTATAAGGTTTATATATGTTTGTTCACTTTGACAAATACAAAAATTTAAATACATGATTCTAAAGCCAGCCCCTTTTCCTATAGATATATAAATATGCTTTCTTTTTACAAAATGGACTTTTTTTCATTTTTCTACCTGATTTTCTTTAAACTTAAACTCTGAAACAGGTTATTCATAGAGATGCTGATTTCCCCTGCGGTGTCAGTGTTCTCACACATTTGTAACTCATTTGTTACATTTGTGCCCACTTGCTACATGATTTCTATTCTGTAGTCACTGAATAGTTATTAATAACTACTTGAATGCTTACATTTAATGAGGTGGGTTTTTTGTTTGTTTTTCTTGTTGTATTTGTGAGTTTTGTTGAGTCCCTGGCTGCTCTAGGAGTCTCTTGAGAACCTCACAGCATTGAACTTCAGATTGATCTTCTTGTACTACCTCTTCGATCTCTGTTTGGAGAACTGAAGTGGTACCCGTAGATCACTGCCACCGTATGTCATCTGCTACCTTTGAACACACATTCTATTCCCCATCTTTGTGCTTCACCTGTAGAGCATTGGTTAGAGTATGACATGGTGTATTTGAAAATTCACAGGTCAAGGTCCATCCCTGTATTCTTAGTTCCTCATGCAGTCTCACTGCAAAAGTAGTAGTGTGTTCTACTTTAGATAGAATAAAAACCAACAACAACAAAAATAAAACACAAAACCAAAAGCAAGCAAAACAAAAACAAAGCACCAACACCCCCCCCCACCAGCCAAAAAAAAAAAACCAAAACAAAAAGATACCCAAAAAAACTCAAACTTTAGCACTCCAGGGAAACAGAACAATTTAAGGAACAAGAGTTGCTCCCAGAAAGAGCAGGAATGCTTGATTTTTCTAATGGAGAACTGGGAGCCATGTAGAACAGTTCAGAGTGCTTTAACAGTAATTTTCTAGGCATATATTATTTAAGGATCTAGCATTTCTAAAACTCATGGAAATGTTCTTTTATGATGTTAGATAATAGAGAATATTGGTCTCAGATTAGGAGATGTTCGGTTCTTGTAATTTGGTGTGCTCTCTGGACAGTAAAGAATGTTTTGTATTAGCTCTGTTGGTTTTTATGCATTCTCACTGGCAACTGTTCAGGTCCTTCCTTCCCTAGAGTAGTTGAAGTCTGTATGGTCATCCTAGTCTTCTGTAACTAGATCTTGGTTTCAGTTCTAGAGTCTTATTGATTGCTCTTAGATCCATACCTACTCTATGTAGGTCTCAGTCTTAATCGTCAAACATATCAATCCTGGTACCTCAATTTAGGCATGTCTGAGACTACATTTGTAACTGTAGCTTGCCCTTTCAGAGCTGCCTTTTGTTATGTTTTGTTTTGATTTTTCAAGACAAGGGTTTCTCTGTGTAGCCCTGGCTGTCCTGGAACTTACCCTAGAGACCAGGCTGGCCTCGAACTCAGAGATATATCTGCCTGCCTCTGCTTCTCCAGTGTTAAGATTAAAATTTAAGGCATGCATCACCACTGTCCTGCCCAGAGCTCCCTCCTTCTCATGCTAACTTTCCTTTAGCTGATCTTTCTGCCTTAAATTTGCCTTCCATTTACGGTCTTCAAAATGAATTCTGATTGCACTGTTTGAGTTTAAAGTTCTCAACAGCACATCACAACACATGTCATGTACTACTCAGACATAGGGAAATGAGCTTTCTTGTCAGTTCAGCTCTCCAGTCTTTCTCCCATTTGGTTTGTAATTGGTCTAAAGGATGATGAAACTGCCTAGAATTAGGATCTAGAGTTGGCAGGAAGCCCTTCAGATTTGGTGATCTGAGTAGTGTATTTGCCAGCTGGAGCTTACAACAAAGAAACCAAACAAACTCTTGGCAGATTCTAAAATACAGCTTTTTGCTTCTTTTGAAATTATGATTCTAGTCAGTTGATGCAGAGTTAGAGGGGGCACAAACCTAATACAACCACATACAGCAACATGAATTGCTGTCACTTTTGATGCTAATTACTGAATTTGTAAAGTATTCTTTAGTATACTTTAATAAATAGACCTTTGGTACCGAGAAGACCTTTTTCCTTAAGACAATTTAGTCTAATTTCCTGATCTTATAGGTGAGGAAAACTAAGATATAACAGTTTGGGTGCTGGTCATATTTCTGGGCTAGCTCATTTTCTGTGTATCTTTTATAGTCAATAGAGAATACAAGGAACAGAATCATCATGCTTAGCAGATTAATGTTCTGTTCCCTAGTTTCCTACAAGCCTAAACAGTTTTAGAATGGGACTGATGATGGTTTAACAGAGGCCTTATGCGGATTTTACAATGATTCATTTTAAAAAGATTTATAAGTTTATAGCATGAAAATTAAGTTTGTACTTAAATTTATTTGCACAGCAGTAGGTGAGCATTATAAAACAGTACAAAAAGACTAACAGTAAGAGCAAACCTCCCCAACTCAGCTTCTGTTTCTCTTGAGAATCTTGTATCATAGGTATTCTTCCAGAGAATGGCCACCCTCTCCTAAAGGGTCTCATTCTTACTCAAGAACCACTGTTTTCATAATTTAATAAATAAAACCTTTAAAACAAAAAGTCCAACTAGAAGCAAATACTTGAAACTTTAACAGTGGAGTGTGAATGTAGTGTAAAATATGTTGCCAGTTTTTTATGAGTAGAAAAAGAACAAAAAGATAAAGCACATGATGAGAAATACCACCCACAGTCTCCTGATCCCCAGCTGACCAATGTGAACCTTTTTCATATCCTCTAACTTCCACTCCACTTTGGCTTAAACAAAATTGGACTTTGACAATACCCAACTGTTCTGTAAACTGCTTTCCTTTGCTCCACAACAAACTATGTGATCATCACAACCTTGTGGAGAACCACGCACTTTTCATAAAATAGTAACCGAGGAAAGTCCAGTTACCACATCACTTACAGCTTGCACTGATGGGGAAGGGATTAAGAAGTCAGTGAAGCACTGCTACTAGTTAACAAAGTGGATCCAGAAAAAACCAGTTTAGAGCTATGCAAGCAGTTCTCATTCTTAATGTCAGCTGGGATTGCACAGACTGGCAGTTAGTGCCGACGCTTTATTGTGTGTGTTTTAGTGGAGCTGTGGATGTGTAGTGCATCTGCTCATCACTGTCAGTGTTTCACGTGGATGGAGGAGGCTTTGTGTAGTTCCCCCCCCCCCCCCCGCACGCACGTGTGTGGGTGTGTCTGTCTGTCTGTGTTTTAAAATCTGGTCAGTTTTTGTTAAAAAAACAGTTTTGTTTCCAGGCGAGTCTCATTAAAAGAAAGTTTTGCTGTTCATGATTGGAAAGTTGAAACAAAAACTGGTAAAGTTGGCAGTTCTTATCTATGGGAGTGAACACAGAGATCCTTTCTCTCTTGTCCCTTATTCATTTGGGAGGAAAGTCAATCTAGTTGCTTTGAATTTAGGGAAGCAGGCTTTCTTTATAGGAGTTCATTTTCTAAAGTGGCATTAATCTTCACTTAAAGTTGCTGTGGGAAAAGAAAAATAGGCCTCTGGTACCTTGACAAGCATAGTCTTGTGATGCTTCTGATAACTATGTAACAGGGACAGACCTCATTGGTGAAAGACACATTTATAGTAATAGCTGATGACGGGTGATCTGAGTCTGCCGTGCCACTGCCCCTTCACCACCTGAAAAAAACTTTCTTTTTAGAAAGAAATGCATATTAGGCATCCCAATTTATTAAAAAGTAATGTTAAGAAGGACTATATTACATTAAACTACCCAGAGCAATTTAAAGGAAATTTGTTTTTAAATTTTTAGTGTTCAACTTTCAGATCGTCTTATCTCCATAAGAGATAATGGTAGGAGATAAAGTCAGCTACCCTGTGGTCTGGCCAGGGTCCACACTGAAACATGTATTGATTGAGGTTTTTGTTTTAATGTTTTGTAGATGTATGTTTATGATATGTGTAATATAAAAGCCTTTTCTATATAGCTATACATGAAGTTAGAGGAAGTGATTCTGACATAAAACTGACTTTAACCTGTGATGGTCTAAATCTATTTTTCTGGAGTGTGTATTTACAAATACTGAGTTCAGAGGTATTTCACCTTTTCTTGCTGTATGCAACATGAAAAAATGCTCTTAAATGTCCACTTAGATATTTTAAAACTGTTGCAACTTTTATTCTTGTCTGTCTGATGTTAAGCATAAAGTTTCTGAATTTGCTAGCTTTAACTTGATTCTGCTGTGTTAAGTGTAGAGTGGCATCAGTCCAAATTAAGTTAAAACAAAGGGAGTTCCTGTGTGTGGTTTCCTATCTCTTAAAACAAAAACAAACAACCCTTTCATAGTTATTAAGTGGTTTCCAGAATATTTTTTAATATTAACAGTGCAAGTCTTGGTATTTTATTGTGCTGAATTGTTTCCAGTATGCTTTCTTTTACTTTATTAAAACTTGTTTTTTTCTTTTAAAGGTAAATGTTTTGTTTTCTTTTCCTTTTATCAGAGCACAGCAATGGAGGAAACAGCTATATGGGAACAGCACACAGTGACGCTTCACAGGGTGAGTTTGTCCCGCAGTAAATAATCTGTGTTATAATTCAGGATCCTGGCAGCTTGGAAAACAATAGAGGAAAGCCAGATGTCAGGAAGCCAAAAGAAAGGGGAAATGTTTTCTATATTCTTTTGTTTAAAATTAGATTTATAATAAATTCTTCATTAAGGTCAGAAGTGAGCATGATTACTTTTTCACATATCCTTTAGTTATTTCTTGTATATTTGCTATTTTTAATCTCTAAAATTAAGTGATTTGTTGCTTAGCATTTTGGGTGATTAAATAAAAGATTATATATTAAATTATAAACTGGTTATATATACATGCTTGTATGCTTGGGGTTTAATATTAAATTATATTCCTACTAAGATTTTGAAAGAGGGTTTAGGATATTCTCAGTTGATAGCATGCTTAATTGTAGCATGCGGGAAGCTCTCTTTCATCCCTAGAATCACATTAAACTCTTCATCTGTGAAACCCTGGCAGCCAGAAGTTCCAAATCATCCTTAGCTACTTAGCCAGTTGGTATGTATGTTGGGGGGAAGGTGCGTTCTTGAAAGATAATTGTTCATTTGAAGCACGTACAACCTAAACATTGCAGATGGTCAGGAAACATTATTAGTAAACATAGTGGAAATAAAAACTTTGAAATCAGACTCATCTGGATTTCGATTCTACTTTTGCTTTTCTCTTGCTTTAGAAGTGGGGAAGAAACCCAACCTATGTTGTAAACCATGGGGTTTATGTATTTAAAATTAGACTGGGAGCTGGAAACAAAGCTCAGTAGGGAATAGTGCCTGTTCTTCAAAAAGACTCAAATTTAGTTCATGGTACCAAGTTTTGTTGCTCACAACTATCTAACTCCATCTCCAAAGGATCTGATAACCTCTTCTGGCCTCTGCAGGTAGCCTCACACACACATAAAAATAGAAAACTTCAAAAAATTAGCTGGGTGTGGTATAGCACAGCTCAGCATGTTTTACATAACAAGTTGCAGGATGGCTAGGGCTATGTAGAAAAACGTTTTCTCAAAAAATAAAAATTAAATAAAATATTATAGAGCTAATGGCACCAATTCATGCTTTATCTGTTCAAGTATGGCTCCTTAAATTCACCTTTTTTCTTCTTTTGAGCAGAGCTGACTCTACTGATGGCTCTCCTGCTTAGAGAGTATTTCAATAAATGGCATATGCCTTACACTGATTATTTCTGAGCAGTTGACAAGTGGAGGTGGGAAAATTATGTTCCTGAATACTTACTCCTGATTATCTCATGAGGATTTGAATCTGCACATTGTGATAGAGACAGTTAATTATTCAAATGAAGTGGTTTCAGGCATATCAGTTGACTTTTTTCTGTCTCACTAAATGAAGAAATCATTTCAATAATATGTATCTTAACTTTTAATTCATAAAGCTGAAATAGCTTACTGTTGTTTTCATTGTGCTTAATAGGGAGCATTTCTGCAGCATATCTCTTATGATACATAAAATAATTTTATACCTTATGTCTTAATTGCTTGATTGTGATAAAATGGGTTGGTAGCATTTTATGTATTACATTTATTCTTAATACCTTTATCATTTTTATTGGTATAATTTATATAACAGTAAATTCATACTTGCCTAGTACATAGTTCTGAGTTTTGACATAGTTACATAACTAATACCCCACTGATATTAGTGTAGAGTGGTTTCATTACCTTAAAACTTTCTTTCAAACCTCTTTGTAGTCAACACTGTCCCCTTGCCCTCTGCATTGAGCCACTGATCTGTCTTTTTAAACTTTGACCTTTTCTGGGATGTCTTATAAATGGATTTGTGTAATAAGCAGCTTTTGAGACAGACTTTATATGCTTAGATTAATACATTTGAGACTTCTATAATGTTGCTTGTGTTGATGTCTAATTCCTGCTTATTACTAAATTCCACTCCATTGTTTGAGTGTATAATAGTTTACTCATCTTATAGTTGATGGTGTACTTGGGTTTGCAGTTTTTGTTGATTATGAATAAATCTGCGTTAGTGTACAGTTTTGTATGAACATAACTATTTCCGTGGGTAGTTCGGAACGGAATGGCAGTGGGTTTTATGCTAGCTGTTCATTTTATAGGACATGGCCAATTGGATGTGCCTTCTCACCAGCAATGTGTGAGTCAGTCTTCTCCACAACTCTTGATATTGTTGGTTTAGCTATTCTAATAGATGTCTAGTAGTATCTCATTTTAACTCTTTTAGTTTGTATTTCTCTGTACATTACTGCAGAGCACCTTGTAATGATCAGTCTTTATTGCCAAGTTGATTGGATTTGGAATTATCTAAGAGACAAAATGAGGCATATCTGTGGGTAGGTTTAACTGAGGAGGGAAGGCCCTCCCTGACTATGGGTAGTATTATTTCTGTAGTCTTGAGACTTAATTAAAAGGAAGCATCTTGTGGAGTACATGGTTTCTCTCCACTTCCTAACTGAAAAGACTACCAGCTGCAATATACTCCGATCACCATGCAATTCCCACCATGCTAGACTGTATCCTTCCTTATACCATAAACCAAAATAAATCAATCCTCCTTGGAGTAAGCCGATTCTTGTCAGACATTTTGCCACAGTGATAGATAACTAATACACACTTCATTCTCTATTCTTAAGTGCCCCAGTGATTCTGGGGGTTGAGCCCAGTGTCTGTATAGTAGGAAATGGTGACTACTGAACCACCTGGCCAGTCATATTGAATGTGTTTTGATGTGCTTGTCATCCGCATTTCTTTTTTTGATTAAGTGCTCCTTTCCTTATTTTTGTGATAAACACCATGACCAAAACCAACTTGGGAGGAAAGAGCTTACATGCTTACAGTTCATCTGGTACTTTGAGGCAGGAACCTAGAACCTGTAACAGGGACCACAGAGGAATGCTGCTTACTAGCTTGCTCCCTGTTCAACTTGCTTGTTGTAGTTGTTGTTGAGACAAAAGTTCCTCTGGATAGACCTGGAACTCACTCTGTAGCACATGCAGGCTAGCCTCAAACGCTGAGAGATCCATCTGCTTCTGCCTTTGGAGTGCTGGAATTAAAGGCATGTGCAACCACTATCAACTTGATTGGTCCAGGTCAGACCTCCCTAGAGCTGGGTACTCCCACAATTAATCAAGAGAATGCCCCCACAGACTGCCTATAGGCCAATATCAAATATGACTTGAAAATATTGGTTTGATTACATGGATTGCCATTTTGTTTACTATTATCTTTGGTACACAGAAGTTGGCGTTTAAGAGTTCTTTATGCATTCTGGACACAGATTCATGATCAAGTATTATATTGCTTTATATTCCCCTGGCCTATAGTTGCTCTCTGCCTTCTGGCCAGCGTTTTTGTTTTCAGCAGTCATGGTTTTTTTTGGTTGTTTGGTTGGTTTTTTTTTTTTTTGAGTTTCAGAAATCTTTGCCAATCCTGAAATACAAAGCTTTCTATGTGTGCTTTTTTTCTAGAAGTTGTATGTGGGTTAACTTTTGTATGTGATTAAGTGACAGTTTTTTATATGGATGTCTTAACATTTTGAGCAACCATTTTGTTGAAAAGAGTACATTTTCTCCATTTAGTTGCCTTTTTACATTTAGCAAGCATGAATTGACCATGCACTTGTGCATCCGGATTGTCTACTCCCTAGTCTTCTTACTGAGCTGTGTGCTTACTTTACCTCTGCCTTGTTGATGCAGCTCTTTTCATTTTATGGGATCGAATTCAGGGTCTCCTTCAAGCCAGGGACTCTTGTGACAAGCTACATCACCTTTCTCTTTTATATTAAGTATAAAGTTATGAATAACTTAGCAAAGGATGCTTTTACTGGTTGCCAACTTCACCATTACAAGTACTTGATTTTTCAAGATCATTGTTAAAGTGGGGTGTGTGTGTGTGTGTGTGTAAAAATAACAAAGACGTCATGAATTTGAGAGGGTTGGGGGTCCCAGGAGAAGTTGTAGGGAACAGAGAAGAAATGATGTCAAGACAGTGCTTACGTACGATAATCTAAAACAATTAAATGTTTCAATTAAAACTGCCTAAATAAGTGAAAATATACACCAAGTGGTTAGATGTACAAATCCAATTACTGATTTTGTGTGAAGCTAGATTTTATAGGACATAGAAGTTTGAAATTTTTTTAAATGTAAAAAAAGGTTAAGACAGCTATTTATTGAAATGCCTATTAATTTTGTCATAAGTTATATAATTAAAAATCAAATTACAGGTCTGCAAATCAGGTACTGTCAAGCTAATTACTACCTATGATCTCTTTACATTTTAACTCAAAAAATATTTAAGATTTAGTAATTTTAATTTTCTAAATCTTCTTGAAAAGAATTATCAGCCTTATCCTTTAGTTTTTTTTAAAAAAATGCAGTTTATTTTTTTACAAATGATTGGTTATTTTGAGGGAGCAGTCATCTATTTATGACCTTTGATGATAGGACCCTCCGTGGGTAAACATTTTTTGGTCCATTAAAAAGAATGAACAGAAACTGGGCTTGGTGACAGAGGCAGGGCACTTTAAGCAAGTTCCATGACAGCCAGGGCTTTGTTGCACTGAGAAACCCTGTCTGAAATCCCCTAACCCAACCCTCTGAAAAAAAGACTGAAGGAAGGACAAAGTATCTCCTTTCCTTGTTCATCGGCTCTTGGTGTTTTCATAGCATCTTAAATGCCTGATTTCAGAGTTATTGCAACAACAGTTACCAGTATTTATTTCAGAAGATGAATTGTACTCCAGATAGCAGATATTAACAACTCGCAGTTCATTCCCAGGAACAATTTTGAGCTCTGAGCCATGCGCTAGCAAAACATTCCCAGCAGCCTGCCCAGGATTTATTCCTGTTGCATCCTGGGTAGTAACCCATTGCATTTGTTGCTGTAGGAACTTTTCTGCTGAAAACTTTGTAAGAGTCCTGTGAAAGGCTGGAGTGCTGTCATTGAGTTGGATAGTCTTCGGTCTGGTTCTTTTGAGTGTGTAATGTTTATTTTCAAGTTTTTTTAGTAATAAAGTTTACAAAACAAAATTTTTAAAAAAGGGGTAAAAAGTTATTCCTGCCGGGAAGGAGGTGAAAAAGTGCTGTCTTTTTTTGTTGAGGCAGAGGTAATTCAATGCTGTGTTTCCAGCCCAACACTTAACACCTTTTGGAAACCTAAGAGCTGTGAATTTGACTTACCCCTCTTATCTGTTTACCTCTCCTGAACCCTGCAGGGGAACTGGTATCTCCTAAAGCTCAGGAAGAAGCCAGACATTGAATGCAGCATCCACTGGTCATCACACAGCCAGATTTGCCTGAGATATGCCTGCCTAGATTGTCAAAATGGCACTTCTAACACTGACATGAAGCCATGCTGTTTCCGTAACATTTAGAATTTCGCTCTATTTTCCTTGAGCTAATGAGACACAGATCTGTAGTATTTCCTCATTCCCAGATTTCTAACAATAAAGAAAATAGTATAGAGGAGAAAATTTTTTAAAAGTTACGTTTATCTGTTGCGTGCACGCCCCTGAGATTTGGGTGTCTACTTCAGTTGTTCTCACCTTGGTTTTTGAGATATGGTCTCTCCCTGGCCCTGTAGCTCACATACTGGCAGTCCCAAAATGCTCTAAGACTCTGCCTGTCTTCACTGGCTTCCAGGCACTAGGGTTATATAGGTACACAGCCACCACACCCAGGTTTTATGTGGGTAATAGGAATCCAGACTAAGATTCCCAGGCTTATGTAGCAGGCACTTTGCCAAATGAACCATCTCTTCAGCCACAGAGTCATTTAATTTTTAACTAATATATGCATCTTTTTTCATTGCCCTTATTTAATAACTAAAGCACTAATAGGAGAAATGTAATATAATAATGTAAATTATACCTCTAGTTTTCGATGGGTGATTTGGCTGGTTCCTTTAACATTCTATTCTCAGTAGTAGAATACAGTTAGAATCAGCATTTGGAATGGAATCTATTGGAGTTTCACAATAAATTTTACTTTCAGTAACATATAATTTATCCCTTATAAAATCAACCCCAACCAAAAAAAATTGACGACAAAGTTAGAAGTAACACAGCCAGCTCTACATCCTCTTATAGCTCAGCCCACTGCCCACGTTCAGTCCTTCCTCATCACCCGGCACTTAGCCTTTCTTGCTCTCTTTTCTTCATGCCGTATACTGTACCCACATGGGCAGGTGTGTACATATGTATACATACTATACGCTTGATTCTGCATATTAGAACATGCGTTTTTTTTCTTTCTGAAATTATGAAATCTCTCTTAATTCTTCACTGAAAATACTCTGTTTAGTCTACTAGAAATGTTTTGGACCTAAACATTGTATAGTTGCCGGATACAAAATCAATATTAAAAGTCCAGCAGCCTTCCTTTATATTAACAGTCCACTCTCTGAGAAAGATGTTAGGAAAAATATTCCGTTCAAATGTTCCCACACCCATGTAAGTGTTTAGGAATATATCTAACCAAAGAAATGAAAGATGTCTACAAGGAAATTTTCATAATATTAAAAATGAAAAGCATAGAAGATTCTAGTTGATGAGAAATATTCCATGTTCTTAGATGGGCAGAATTAATATTATGAAAATGCTTATAGTACCTAAACTAATTTATGGAATATTGCAATATCTGTCAACTCCCATGTCACAGGCTTAGAAAAAAACAATATGATAGTTTACATGGAACCAGAAAGACCACAGATAGCCAAAGCAATCCCAAGAAGTAAGAACAATGCTGGGAATATTACAGTACACGACTTCAGATTATACCATACAGCTATAGTGATCAAGAGACTGGAACTGGCATAAAAACGGACCAAACAATCAGATCAGCAGAATAGAAAAGAAGCCAGAAGTAAAACAGGCAAATCACAGTCGCTTAATTTTTGACAAAGGAGGCAAAAACATTCACTGAATAAAAAGATAGCTTATTCAACAAATGGTGTTGGTAAAATTGGAATTCTACCCACAGAAGAATAAAATTAAATATGTTATCTTTCTTTCTGTACAAAAATCAATGCAGAATAAAGCAAGATTTAAAACCTGAAACACTAAAAGTTTGCAAAGAAAACAGGTGATGGAATAAGCAAGAACTTTTAAAACAAGACGAACAGCACAGGAATTAACCTCAAGTATCAACAGATGAGACTACATGGAAACTAAAGTTTTCTGTACAACAAAGGAAACCATTAGCAGGGCAAACCGGCAGCCCACAGAATGGGGGACGATGTTTACCCGCTACACTGCAGAATTTAACAAAAATTGTAGAAATAAAAGGAAACGAAACAGACGATCAACAAACGGGCAAGTGGATTGAATAGTTTTAAAAAATGAAACACAATGGCCAATAACTATTTTAAAGGTGTTCCATATCCCTGGCCATCAGAGAACTGGAAGTTAAATCTCCTTTGAGATACTCCTCATGCTAATCAGAATGGATGTCATCAGTAAGTCTGACAACTGTGTTAGAGAGGATGTGGAGAGAAAGGAATCTTTATTCGCCGTTGCTGGGGGTGCAGATTAATACAGTGTCTTAGTTAGGGTTTTACTGCTGTGAAGAGACACCATGACCAAGACAACTCTTATAAGGACAATATTTAATTGGGACTGGCTTACAGGTTCAGAGGTTCAGTCCATTATCATCAAGGCAGCATCCGGACAGGCATGGTGCAGAGGAGCTGAGAGTTGTACATCTTCATCTGAAGGCCCCTAAGAAGGGGTCTCACTTCTAGGAAGCTAGGATGATGATCTTATAGTTCACAACCGTAGTGACACACCTACTGGAAGGCCACAGCTACTTCAACAAGGCCACACCTCCTAATAGTGCCACTCCCTGGGCTAAGAATATACAAGCCATCACATGTAACGATTGTGAAAATTAGTTTAGAGATTTCTCCAGGAATTAAAAATAAAACTACCAAATGGCATATCTATTTCACTCTAGGGCATATACCTGTATACGTAAGGAACTTCACTTCATAACCTACTGTAGAGATGTATGTACTCCCCTGTCTATTTTTTTTTTTTCACTACAGCAGAGACTGGAATCAGCCTAGTTTTTTTTTTTATCAACAGATGAATTGATAATGAAAATTGGGGATTTTTTTTCAATAAAATTGAATGTCTTTCAACTCTAAAGAAAAATGAAGTTAATAAAATTGGAGAAAAATGAATAGACTTGGGATGTATAATATTAAATGAGATCACAATCTCTCTTGGCTCCCCTTTCCCCTCCCCCCTTTTCTTTCTCTCTGGGTTTTTCAAGACAAGGTTTCTGTGTATCCCTGTCTGTCTTTGACCTGGCTCTGTAGATCAGGTTGGCCTCAAACTCAACAAATCCACCCACTTCTGCCTCCTAAGTACTAGGAGTAAAGGCATGTGGGTAGGGTGGGTGATCTTAGCCAAAGTGCTCAACAGTGGGCAGATGGAACCTGAAGATCCCACCTCCAGTAGTTAGACAGGGCCCCTAGTGGAGACATGGGGACACCAACCCACCTTCAGAATTTTTGACCCAAAATTGTTCCTGTCCAAAAGAAATGTAACAAAATAAATGGAGCAGAGACTGAAGGAAGGGCCAACCAGTGACCTGCCCAACTTGGGATCCATCCCATGGGTGGGCACCAAACCCTGACACTATTCTTGATGCTATGTTGTGCTTGTAGACAGGAGCCTAGCATGGCTGTCTTCTGAAAGGCTCTACCAGCAGGTGACTGAGACAGATGGAGATCCGTACAGCCAACCATTGAACCGAGGTTAGGGACACCTATGGAAGAGTTAGGGGAAGGTTTAAAGGACCTTAAGAGGATGGCAGCCCCATAGAAAGATCAACAGTATCAACTAACCTGGACCCTGGGAGCTCCCAGAGACTTAGCTACCAACCAAAGAGCATACACAGGCTGGTCTGAGGGCCCCCATCCCCTGCACCCCACACCGTCACCCCCTCTCACCTCCCACATATGTAGCAGAGGACTGCCTTATCTGGGTTGTATCTGGTTAGTGTGTTTGATTTTAAAACTTGTTTGAGCCAGGTATACTTGTACAAACATCTAAGCCCACTACTGGGGAAGTGGAGGTAGGTGGGTCAGAAGTTCAAGGTCATCTTTGAGGGTTAACATGCCCTGTCTTAATCTCTGTGTTGCTGACTTGAATTTCATAAAAAACTGTTTAGTGGATTTTGGTTTAGAATTAGGACTGAATACCCGTACTGACAACAATTGAGGATAACACCTGGTATCGTCATCTGCCACATATGTGCATACACAAAGTTATTTAAATAATAAAAATAACCTGATAGTTATTAATAAAGTACATAATAACAATGGGTTTCCACTAGACCAATATGCCTCCCTGGCATAAATGCCTTTATTGTGTTGGATTTATGTGAGTCCAGATGCATGGCCTCTCTGCCCCTTTCTACATGGAGGAAACAGTAGTTCCTACTTCAGAATTGATAAGATCGACAACTTGGACTTCATGAGTGATACAACGTGCCTGCACAGTACTGCTAGCTACTGCTGAAACTACAAAGCCACTCCTGAGAGATCAGCAGTACTGTCCAATAACCTTATTATACAATCCACATACAGAGATAAAAATTTTCAGTTTTCCAGCTTTCCAGCTGGAGAGATGGAAAAATGGCTCAGTGGTTAAGAGCACTGACTGCTCTTCCAGAGGTCCTGGGTTTGATTCCCAGCAGCCACATGGTGGCTCACAACCATCTGTAATGGGATCTGATGCCCTCTTCTGGTATGGCTGAAGACAGCTACAGTGTATTCACATACATAAAATAAATAAATCTTAAAAAAAAAACCTTTTCAGTTTTCATGTTTTAAAAAAAAAATGGTTGAAAGTTTTCATAATATCCAATTTAACTCAATCAAAATATCATTTTAACATGTAATCAGAATTTTGAAATTATGTACATTTCCTCATGCTGTTATAAAATGTGTGCATGTTTTACAATGTGAGCATATTCAGGCAGGACCAACCACATTTAAAGTGCTCATAGTCACATAAAGACCATCGTACTTTGAGCAAGAGCCTTCTGTAGCTAAGGCGTTACCTTAGCTAACATGTAAGGAGGTTGGGGTCTGCGCTGCACTTCCAGCATAACATCCCGCTTTACTGTCAGCTGTTCTTCCTTAGAACTGCATGTATTTTAATAATACTTTGAGAAATAAAGTGAATACTCAGGAATGAGTTAGGCATTTCTATTTTCATACTGAAGTATTATGGTAAAATTTTAGAAGGTGAAATTACATAACCAAAAAAAATCAGGAGGGAATCTAATCTCTAGGTAAGTCTTTAAGGAAATGATTGAATAATAGAGAAACTGGGAATGAGAGTGCCAGTACAGTGCAGGGGCTGCGCATCTTTAGTAGATGGTTCCAGGAGAGCTGTTTAGCAAGTTTAGAAAGTGATGAACTTGGACTGCGTGGTACACTCCATGTTCAAAATTAGTGTATGATGAATCATAGGCTCAAGTGCTTCTAGAGTCGTAGAACTTCAAGAAGAGACTACAAGAGTAGATACTGACATTACATTAGGAAGTGTTTTTGTTTTTGTTTTTAATGTCAGAAGCCCAAAACAAAAGAGAAAACAAGTAAACTGGGCCTCATCAAAATTGGAAATGTTGGTGTTTGAAAGGATACCATCAAAAAAGTGAGAAGATAACAGAGCGAGAATGCAAATTACATCTTGATGAGGATCTTCTTTGAAGTCTGTTGTTACCTGCACTCTTACAACTCAGCAATACAAAGATGTAACTCAGATGAGAAATGAGCAAAGGATCTGATTAGACATTTTTCAGAGATGTGTAAATGAGCAGTAAGACAGTGAGGAGATGCTCAGCATCATTAGTCATCAGGAAGTGCACCATTGAAGCCCAGTGAGCTCTCCCTTCATAACTGTTAGCATGGCTGCAAAGTAGACAGTAGAAAGCATTGATAAGGATGTAGGTAAATTGATACTTTCATACATGTAGCCATCATATAAAACACTTGAAGAGCCGAGCAGTGGTGGTGCACGCCTTTAATCCCAGCACTTGGGAGGCAGAGACAGGTGGATTTCTGAGTTCGAGGTCAGTGTGGTCTACAGAGTGAGTTCCAGGACAGCCAGGGCTACACAGAGAAACCCTGTCTCAAAAAAACCAAAAGAAAAAAGAAAAAAGAAAAAAACCAAAAACAATTGAAGAATGCTTCAGAACTTAACTATATATAGCTACCATGTGACCTAACAATTCCACTTCTAAAAACACACCTGATAGTAAAAACAGATATTCACTTAATGAGTAACATGTGAATGTTCATAGCAACTTTATTTATAATAGCCAGAAGTAGAAATAACACAATTACCTGAATGATCAATAAGATGTGCTATATCTATATAATAGTTATTTAGCAATTAAAAATAATCATATATTTTTAGAACATATTTTGCTATTAAGACATAATATATTTGTACGTGGCATAGTGATTGTCACAGCCCTCACTTCATTTGCATGCCCTTTAGCAGTGTACATATACTGTCAATATGTAACTTGATGATGATAGTTACAAAAAAATCCCTATCCTCACATAAATCCAACACAATAAAGGCATTTATGCCAGGGAGGCATATTGGTCTAGTGGAAACCCATTGTTATTATGTACTTTATTAATAACTATCAGGTTATTTTTATTATTTAAATAACTTTGTGTATGCACATATGTGGCAGATGACGATACCAGGTGTTATCCTCAATTGTTGTCAGTACGGGTATTCAGTCCTAATTCTAAACCAAAATCCACTAAACAGTTTTTTATGAAATTCAAGTCAGCAACACAGAGATTAAGACAGGGCATGTTAACCCTCAAAGATGACCTTGAACTTCTGACCCACCTGCCTCCACTGCCCCAGTAGTGGGCTTACATGTTTGTACAAGCATACCTGGCTCAAGCAAGTTTTAAAATCAAACACACTAACCAGATACAACCCAAAGATACACTGATTTGATACTTAAATGCTGACAAATGATGATAAAGTATTTGGGTTTTGAGATTGCAATGTGTGTCTGTAAAAGCAGAAAATGTTATATACAGTAAAATACTTGCAGCAACAACTGAATCTGAACTGAGATGTTTCAGGTGTTGTCATCTCCTGGGCACAGTGGCATCTGCAGTGCGGAGTGTGTATGCTGTATGTTCAGAAGCAAGGCTGCTATGGAGTCCTCACATTTAGAAATAGTTGAAATTGTTTTTTCTGTACTGAGCCATTGAGTCAGTTATAGAAACTAGTTCTTTAAGAAGTTTGTAACATAATTTATTCAGTTGAAATATAAAAAAAGATTGATAATGTGGTACATTTCTTATACATACAATATATGTAGGACGTTATTATGTTGCTGTGTAGAGATTTCCTTTTGAGATTTGTAGAATAACTGAACAAAGTTGAAATACTTAGCACTTGATTTTTAAGGTGCCCGTTGTATTGTGTAAAATGACAGATGGTTTATGAATTAAGTCTGTCCTTTCTGAACCAGGTGTCAGTGTTAGTTATATCACACTGAGCTCTGATTGTCCCTTTAGGACCCTAGCTCTGATAATCAAAAATCATTCAGAATCTTACTGCTCAGAGTTTTACAATCAATTCAGTGCTTATGGAATATTTATGCAGTTGACATTTTTAGTATTTTTCTATCTGGTGTATAATTTACTGGAACCTGCATTCTCATAGAATGGACTGGTGATTGTAGTGTAACCATCAAGTGGATACAAACCACAGAAGTAATAAGATTTTAATTTATAGTCCTCCATTATTTATGTTAGTGAGCAATTCTTTTTGTCCTTAATACAACTGTTTTACTGTAATTGCTGTTTCTAGGCTCCTGGGTTTGGATTTGGAATTGCAATATCTGGTGGAAGAGATAATCCTCATTTTCAGAGTGGGGAAACCTCCATAGTAATTTCTGATGTGCTGAAAGGAGGGCCAGCTGAAGGACAGTTACAGTAAGTGTGATCCATGCGTCCTATGTCGTGTTTCCTGTTCCTCCTCATACTCGTTGTTTTTGTCCTTAGTCATGGATCTGTTTTGTTAGTGATTCCAGATTATTTATACCCAACTCATGCTGTATCTATTTAATATTTCCTCTCAAGTGAATATACACTCAGGCTGAAGAAATCTTTATCAATGGTGCAAGGAGACAGCCAGCTAACTGCAACTGTAAAGAGAGTGAAGGAGAGCTTGTAACTAGTTTAGGTGGAACTAGCTTTTGAGGGCCTCTTACAGGAACGTCTGCCCTTTCTGTATACTAAGGAGATTAGTGTGGAACAGATGGTGAGAAGGGCAGGAAGGAAAAATGGAGACTATGATCAGAAGGATCCAAAGACATTTAAAAGGAGAAAGACGTAATATTTACTGACAGTACCTCTGTTAGTTGGGTGACTTAGTTTCATCTAGTGTTTAATCCAACTAGCTACCGTAAGTGATCTTTTTGTTTGTTGCAGTGCCTGTTCTGTTCAGGCGGTTGGGGAAACACTGTCCTGACCTGCTGTCATGGGGTTAGTTACCTGCTAAATGCTCTTGTGAAGGGCCTAACAGCAAAAGCTGATGCTGTTTTATCATTGTTCTTAAGACAAGCAGATTAATTAACCTGTCATTCAGCAAAAACTTTAGAAAGGTCTTCTGTGCTTTTCTTTAACATGTTTTTCTGGTGTTCTTTCCTCTCTTCTTAGGGAAAATGACCGAGTTGCAATGGTTAATGGAGTTTCAATGGATAATGTTGAACATGCTTTTGCTGTTCAGCAGCTAAGGAAAAGTGGGAAAAATGCAAAAATTGTGAGTATCTTTTATGCTCAATTTAATAAAAGTATCAGCTATTCTTGATACTTGTTTGGTATTTGATTCTTCCCTCCCCCCATCTTTGAATCTACCTTTCTTTGTTTTCAGAAAGGGTCTCTCTGGGTAGTCTTGACTGTCCTGGAACTCTGGTGTACATTCACACAGATCCTTCTGCCTCTGCCTCCCAGGTGCTGGGATTAAAGGTGTGGGACACCACACCAGCTTCTCCTTCACTTTTAAGTAAATGAAGTCAGTTCCAAAGTCGGTTGTTGACAAGTGTGAGTGCTTCTTACTCTTCTGTGCTATATACCTAATTAAGTTCAGATAGAAGTTTTTATTTATAAAAGGAGAGGGGGTAGAGTCTCATGGCTTAATGTTGCTGTCTCTTTTATGTACTTGCATTAGCCTGGATCTTGGCAAGTCATGTGAAAGTGCCTGTGCACACTCCCCCACCCTCCTTTCTGGTGTATGCTTTGTTTACAGAGAGCACTTTACCTTCCTTCTCTGACCCCACGCCATCTACCACCCTAAGTCCGATGTCTTAAGGATAGAGAAGAAGCCAAGATTGTCTAAAAAAGAGTTGTTCAGGGTACATTTCAAGTTACTGCCTTTAAGGCAGAGTCTGCAATTGCAGGAAGCACTAGTGTACCCAGATTATGCATACAGAGTATGACTTCTGGTCTAACAAGCTGCAGATTGAAGCAGAGGTGAGACAGACAGGGAGGGGAGAAAGCAGCTGTCCACTCTCCTTTCTTAGCAGCACAGGGCTGTCTTTTCCACACACCGGAGTCTCTTGCTACTAGTTCTCCAACTTGACACATTGTTTATTTGTTTTCACCAAAGAGACAGGCTCTGGCTAATCTGGACAGTAAAGAGCAGCAGTGTTTACTGTTGACTCAGCCTTAGAAGGTATTTAGCCATGAAAGAAATATAATTTGGAAGGAAGTAATAAGACAAGATTATTAGGCATTTATCAGGTACAGGATATTTGAAGTAATAATTTGGGAGAGACTGAAGATTAAAATTACATGTCACACAAAATGGTAAGCAAAAGGAAACCTCTTGGAAGTGGGGGTCATTGAGAACACACCCTAATGGTGAGGTTTTATTCACATACAGAGCTGATCCACTTGATCTCTGAGAGCACAAGAAAGAAGTGTTAAATAAATGAGACACGTTGAGGGGATTTTAGAAGCGAGGTGGTCTAAAAGGACACTTGACTAAAGCAGGCTGAGGAACCAAGACCTTCTTGAGTGATGAAAAAACTTGTGTTAGGAAGTTTCATTGAGAGGGGACAAGATGCAAACTAAAGGGTTGCTGAGCAGCAGCAGGAATACTGCTAGTAGAGCTACTGAATGTATAGATGGCCTAAGTGGTGAAAAGTATCTTATTATGTCAAAACACTTGGCAGATGAGGGGAAGAAACCAGTAGAAAGTCATTTACATGTGACTGCAAGTGAAGCCCTGAGAAAACAGAAGCAGATGGAGAAATCAGAAGTGAGCAAAAAGTTTGACTAAAGGTGTCAGAAGAAGATATATGTTCCCCAAGACGCTCTCGTAGGCCCCCAGGAGACCCAGTGTACCATGTGAGGGAACCAGGTGGCTTCCAGGATTACAGAACTGCACACTCAGAAACAAAGAAATGAGTGGATAGGGAACACTGAAAATGAACGCAAGAATGAGCTTGCATTCACGCCAGAAGTTATAAATTGGACCAACACAGTTCTACAAGGCAGTTTGTACTGGGGAAGTATGCTGAGCTCATGAGCTCCCACCAAGTAAGTTGTACATTAGTTTGTGATAGATAAATGTATCACTTAGCATTATGTTGGGACAGTTATAGACCTTGATAATGATGCACTATCAAATTTTGATTAAGGAATGAGGTCAGGCTTGTGAGTTTTTTGTGGTTTTGGTTGCAAAGTGTTCATAAGATATATGATATGTTTAGAGTATAGTTCTAATCCTTCGTTCTACGAACGAGTATTAATTCCCTGTGAGTTGTGATTCTTATCACCTGGAAAATTGTTATAAATTCTGGAAGGATTTAGTAAATTTAGTGTTTAGCCAGTTCTGTTTATTAAGAGAGTAGAAAACAGCCATTTTGGAAATGTATTGGTGTGATTACTATATTATCTCCTTTGTATATACATAAATTATTATGAGTCAAGGGAAATGTGTGTTTCTCTTGTGAATGGAGAGTACATGAATATCATTCAGTTTATTATCTCTTTTTACCTGTAGACCATCCGAAGGAAGAAGAAAGTTCAGATCCCTGTAAGTCATCCAGATCCTGAACCAGTATCTGATAATGAAGATGATAGTTACGATGAGGAAGTACATGATCCAAGAAGTGGCCGCGGTGCTTTAGTTAACAGAAGGAGTGAGAAGAGCTGGGCAAGGGACAGAAGCGCAAGCAGGGAAAGGAGCCTGTCCCCTCGCTCGGACAGGCGATCGGTGGCCTCCAGTCAGCCCGCCAAGCCCACCAAGGTCACATTGGTGAAGTCTCGGAAAAATGAAGGTATCACTGACTCTCACGTGAGACTTTTAAAGCTAGTTTAATAAGAAAATACAATGACTATATTATCTGTTGTTCTCCCCCACCCCCACACCCCATTTCTCTTTCTGATCATGTTCTCTTGCTAAGCTAAGTTCTAATGCTAAGGCGGACATTGGGACATTTTGGAACATTTTCTCAAATCATTTTGTTGGAGCAAACTTCTAGTTGAATTTTGGTTTTATTGGAATAGGAACAGCCAAATTCAAATTATGCTCACAAGAAACACAGCACTCAATTGAAATGCTGTGTTTTTCTTTACTGTTAAGATCAATAGTCGTATGACCATGGAAATAAATCTAAGGGCTTACTTGGAGGAGGGCTAATTTGAAAATGGAAGATTGATGTTATTAAACTGAATTCTCTTAACTATTCTCTTGCTTCACCATATTGTTAGCTTTTTAAATGGCTCTTGGATCCCTCAGGCTCGTGGTTATGTAGGCTCATTTTTTGGTTTTAAAAATGGTGGGGAAAGTGTTTTGAAGGTGAGCTTTGGTCTAACCTGCTCACTGTCCTGTCCCTGACATTCCTTGCCCACACCCACGGGCAGCCTGTTCTTGGTGGCGCTCCTTCCCTCACACTTGGACTTCACTTCTAGTGCCTGCCTCCCAGCCCAGAGCCACTGAACAGACAATCCAAGCCTCTGGAGCACTGCCCACAGCCGACCTGTTAGAATAATGTCTTCTTTGGACTGTTGTAACCCTCATCTTTCTGAGGTCCACACTTCTTTTCCTTTCCATTCTTCTACCCTTTTACACTCTAGTTTCTGTCTAAGAACTTTGCTTGCACTTACTGCGCTGTCTTGTGTAGATAGTCTCATGCATTCCTGGGGCCTTACTGCACTGCTTAGGTCACCAGTCTCTTCTCTAGTCCTCATCAGTACACTCTGTGCCCAGCTTAGACATACTCAGCCGTCCATAGGGATTCCTCAGAATCAGCCACATCTCCAGGGAATCACACTTTATTCTTGTTTTGTTTTGTTTTTCAAATGATTATTTTTTCCACTGTGTTCCTGTCAATCCACTTTCTCAGTCAGGTACGTATAAATGATATAGTACTTTTCCTTGACATCTCTTGTTTGTATGATGAACTTATCCTAACTCCCAACATACCACCTTACCTGTCTCGCTTCTGTCTTTCTACACTGCTCTTCTTTTCTAGGCTGCTGCTGTCTTTCTCTTCAGTGGACTTTGTCAGTTCTGTGACTGATCTCAGGGTCTGTTCCTTCCACTGAACTCTGTAGATGGTTTTCTAAAGGTTCCATCTTAATTGCTTCTATTTGTGTTTGTATCACTGTCAGTTGTCTTAGATTTAGGGCTTCATCACACCTGCCGTGTTCTTTCCTTCTTCCTTTGGTGTATTTGTTTTGAATACCCCCAGTCTCCTGCACATAACACACTCTTCATCCAGGTTTAGTTTTAGTGTTTCTTAGGTGAAGTTTTAGCTTTGCTATTTCTTTTTTATAAAGGCCTTCTCTGACCTTGGTCATATTTGCATATTTGGTTCCATGTTTGCATTAGTAAACTACCATGCATTAGTACTTCCTTGCACTAGTAAATTACTGTGGTAACATCTTTTGCTCTGCTATGTAAGTTGTCAAGGTACAGGGACTATCTGATCTGTTTCTTTAATTTGTAGTGCTTGTACATAATTCCTGTGTACCCAAAGAAATACCTAGAATAAAGAGTAAACTGATATACAAGGAATATTTTGGCTTCATCTGTATTTTGATATTTATAGTCTTTTGTTTTGTTTTGAGACTGGGTCTCACTGTGTAGCCCTGGCTGTCCTGGAACACTAGACCAGTTTGGCCTTGAACTCACAGAGATTCAATTATCTGCCTCTGCCTCTCAGGTGCTGGATTAAAGTTATGCATCCAGCCTTTTGTAACACACACACACACACACCTCGCTTTGGTTTTTTTGAGAAAGGGTTTCTTTGTGTAGCCTTGACTGTCTTCGAACTAGTTCTGTAGACCAGAGCTGGCCTTGAATTTACAGAGATCCGCTACCTGCCTCCGCCTCCCTGCACCACCATCACCCAGCTTGGTTGTAACCTTTTCATTGTGAATAAGAATATGTCCTTAGTCCTGTATTTTTCTATGATGAAATTGCTGTTTTCAAAGCACTTAACATTGCCTGTCTGGATCTCGCAGTGTCATTACTATTCTACTCTGGTACTAGTTCTGCTTCTGTGTGTATTTGCATATTTACCTTATGTTAATCTGTAACTGAGATGGAACATTTAGACTCTGGCACTGCAGGCTCCGTACTTTATCCTACATTAAAACTTGTTTGTTTGTTCATCTTGACTTTTAAGTTTTTTCTTGAATTTGATTTCTTTCTTTCTTTTCTTTTTTTTTTTTTTTGGTTTTTCGAGACAGGGTTTCTCTGTGTAGCCCTGGCTGTCCTGGAACTCACTCTGTAGACCAGGCTGGTCTCGAACTCAGAAATCCACCTGCCGAATTTGATTTCTTTTAAAACAGTGAAAGTCCTCCCTCCTTTTCCCTTTCACAGATTAAGAACGTTTCTTTTTCTGTTGACACAGGACTGATAGTTACAGCTTTTGTTTTGTCTGTCTTACTGAGATAGTCTTCACTGTATGGGCTACACTCTTCTGTCCTGTTTCAGCCGCTGAGTGTGAGCATCATGTATGTGCTCTACCATACCTGGCTTGCAGATTTTTTAAAAAAATTTTTGTCATTTCTTTAACCCCTTACTCTCCCACAGATAAAATAACCATTTCATGGGTGTTTTGTAGGTTGCATAAATGAGAGCACTGTATATTAATTCTTACTCACATCTGTTAGTAGTAGGCTATACTAAAGCTTTTGAGTTTCTTCAGTAGACGTTTATACACACCTAGGAGTGAAGTAAGATAGAGTCATTTCTTTGAACCATGTTTTATTTTGCTTTTACTTGACTGCATACTTTTCAATGATTTAAAGATAATAGCTTTAGTTACAGTGTGGTTCATAAGGACAGTAATTTTAAATTTTACAATTTAAACTGTACTTAATTTTCTTAGGACTTTGAACTAAAGATATTTAACTGTATTCTTCCAGAATATGGTCTTCGATTGGCCAGCCATATATTTGTAAAGGAAATTTCACAAGATAGTTTGGCAGCAAGAGATGGTAACATTCAAGAAGGGGATGTTGTCTTGAAGGTATAGTTATATTTTATGTTATAATAAACTGAAATAGGAAACAAAGTTTAGAGCTATTGTGTAACATGTGCTTGTGTTTGAAGCAGTTTTGCTATAGAGAATAATCAACATTTGTCCTGCCCCTTAGGAGGTATGGGGCTAACCTGAGAGAATCAATTACTACAAATACATATCATTCACTAGGATAATTTTGATGATTATTCTAGATACTATTAAAATGCTTTCTAGTTCGCTTATAGGAATGCTTTTGATGATTTCGGAAGTATATAGGTAGTATTAGGTCTTCAAGTGACCTGAGCAGTTTGTCCTTGCCTTAACATGATTTAAGTCTTAGGTTGTATTTTGTTTTACTTTTCAACCTATAGCTTCTTTTCTGTTACAGATAAATGGTACTGTGACAGAAAATATGTCATTGACAGATGCAAAAACATTGATAGAAAGGTCTAAAGGCAAGCTAAAAATGGTAGTGCAAAGAGATGAGCGGGCTACTTTATTGAATGTCCCTGATCTTTCGGATAGTATCCATTCTGCTAATGCCTCTGAACGAGATGGTGAGTACAGTTCTGTTTGGAGGGTCCCACTGATTTATTCCTTAGAGTATACGAGGATTGGTTGGATATGCTTGAGTGGAATGATATTTTTCTACAGGAGAGATACCTTCAAAAACTTGAAATTTGCATGTACATTTGTGTGTGTTTGTGTCTGTTGTCACTACACACAAATACTTTGTGGGTCATTCACCATTGTAGTTGATCACTGGAGATGATATTAAATGTTTAAATCATTTTATGTGAAATATACTCTTAGCTTATTTATAGTATTACTAGAATTCTTTAGTCATTTCATGGGAAATTTTTCTTTTTATTTAACAGACATTTCAGAAATTCAGTCACTAGCATCAGACCATTCAGGTCGCTCGCATGACAGGCCTCCCCGCCGCAGCCAGTCACGATCTCCTGATCAACGTTCAGAACCCTCTGATCATTCCACACAGTCTCCACAGCAGCCCAGCAGTGGCAGGTAAAAACAAAATACATTTAGAGTGATTTATAGATAAAATTAGGAGATACATTTTTCTTTTATTATTTAAGATTGTGTCTATTTTTTATCCTCAGTTTCAAACTTGTGTAAATGGAAGACAGTCAATTTTATTTTCTTCTTAAAAATAAGATGCTAGGTAGTACATTTAATAAGCAGGCATGCCAAGGAAGTATTTGTTAGTGCTCAACTCTTGCTGATAGCACAGAAGCAGCTATTAATAGTATATAAATATGTAGACATGGCCGTGTTCTATCTTATGGCCACTGGGGAAGATAGTTTGTTCCTCACAAAATTAAGACTAGAGCCAAAGACTAGAACCACAGTCTGACCGTCTTTCTGAATGTCTATCCGGAATAGAGAAAGTAACCATCCTTAAGAAATATCTGTAACTCTACACTGGAATAGATCTTTATTTACAGTAACCACAGTGAAGAGCCAGCCTGTCTGTCATGGGTAAAGTCACAGAGACATGCGTATGTAATAGAATAATTATTCAGTGGAAGGAAGAACTCCGTCAGTTTCAGTAACATAGACATACCCAAGACTATTCAGGGTGCAGAGAAACATATGAGTGAGCTTAGCTGTGGAAGTAAAGACACTTGAACCTCACAGAAAGAGGAAAGAAGGCTGGGCAAGGAAAAGTAATGGGGAGATGCTGTCGGAGAGTGCAGAGGATGCCTAACGCACAGTGTGATGACTAGTCATCGTAAAGTAAAACCTTAAGTATTCTCTCATACCAAATTTATATTTGAGGAGATTTAACTGTGGTCATTTCCAGTGATGTACATATATCCAAGCAGACATATCAAACACCTTAAATACGTATAATTTTACTGTGACTATATCGCATTAAAGAGAAGAGAGAAAATTCAGTCTCATAGCTGAAGAGACAATATCTAGAAAATGTTGACTTGAGATTTATCTGCATGTAGATGTTACCCAAAACTTCAGAAGTCACAGTGGTTGCCAAGAGGGATCATATGAAGAAGGACCAAGAACTAGACTACAGAGAGTAGAATAGTGAGCAGGCAAGAGAGAAGACTGAGAGCTCTAGAAATGTTTAGTAAACATAGTAGTATCTGGGTGTGTGTTGTTCAGTTGGTAGAGTACTTGCCTGGGATGCATAAATTCCTGGGTTTGATGCCCTCAGTAAAACTACACATTAGAGACTCATAATCTTAGCACTTTGAAGGTAGAGAAAGGAAAATTTGAAGTTCAGGGTCATCCTAAATTATATAATGAGTGTCTTAGTGTTGCTATTGCTGTGATAAAACACCATGGTCAAAACAACTTGGGGAGACATTTCTACATTACAGTTCATCATCAGAGGAAGTCAGGATAAGCTCAAGCACAGTAGGAACCTGGAGGCAGGAGCTGATGCAGAGGTCCTTGGAGGAATGCTGCTTGTTTTTCATGGCTTGCTCAGCCTACTTTCTTATAGAACCCAGGACCATTAGCCCAGGGATCAGACCATCCACAATGGTCTGGGTCCTCCCCCATCATCACTAATTAAGAAAATGCTCTATAGACTTGTTTATAGCCTGATCTTATGGAGGCATTTTCTCAGGCAAGGTTGCCTCCTCTCAGATGATTCTAACTTGTGTCAAGTTGACACAAACTAGTCACGCTGAGTTTGAGGTGAGGTCAGCTTGGTACACCTAAGACCCTGTCTCCAAAAAAAAAAAAAAAAAAATACTGTTAAAGCTGTGCATTCATAAAGGTATTTGTCCTTACTCACGTAAGGACACGCAACAGAGGATATTTGGTTGCAGTGATTACATCTTCTTTAGTGCCATCCATCCTTGGTACACTTTCAAGCTTTGGTTCTATTATGTGAATCTCAGTCTTTATTTTGCTTGAAATGGTCTTTAAAGGATTATTATGGTATATCAAATGCAAATTTTTTTTTAAAGGTTTATTTATTTATTATATGTAAGTACACTGTAGCTGTCTTCAGACACTTTTTCTTCTCGCTCCGGCCCCTCTTGCTCTAGCCCCACTGTAGCTGTCTTCAGACACCCCAGAAGAGGGCATCAGATCCCATTATAGATGGTTGTGAGCTACCATGTGGTTACTGGGAATTGAACTCAGGACCTTCAGAAGAGCAATCAGTGCTCTTAACTGCTGAACCATCTCTCTAGCCCTGGTTTATTGTTTTTAATTGGTTGTTTTTACCTGCTATAAGTTATCTATTCTAAAAAGTCCCTATTACCTTGAATGGCATTCTGCCACAACATTCTCATGGTGATAGTGCTAACGTCTCTGGTGGGTGCATTGAGGGGGCAGTCATACCTTAACACATCCTTTAACCCAGGAACTGCTAAAAAAGAATAGTAGTGATCAGAGTTTCAAGAATGTAGCTACTTTGAGTGTAAATAAATTCTGAATCATAGGAAGGTCTCTGTTTTCTTGTTGTTTGGTTTGTTACTTTTAGCACTCGTTACCCAAGCACTAGGCTTTACTCCATTACTTCTTTCACCTTCCACCTTTCTACTTGTCCTTTTTCCTTTAAGATTTTTTTTCCTCACACTAAAATCCACATTACTGAAAACATGAGATACTTGTCTGTGAGTATGTTTTATATGTCATTTAACATGATGATCTCCACTTCTGTCCATTTTCCTGTAGATATCATTAATTTATTCTTTATGAGTGAATGAAACTTTATATGGTGTGTGTGTGTGAGAGAGAGAGAGAGAAAGAGAGAGAGAGAGAACATGAACACTACACAGATAGACAGTCTTTGACTTTACCCTCTCATCTGTTGCTAGGCACCTGGACTGATCCTTTATCTTGGCTGTTGTGAATAATGTTGTGATGCAGCCATCTGGTTTATTTGGTATTATCTGGAAAAGATTCAGCTGGGTTGTACAGACTTCTTGTTTTAAACTTCTTGAGGAATCTACTGATTTCCATAGTGATTGGTGGGGGTTCTTTTGTTTTGTTTTGTTTGTGCAGAATTGGTGTTTGAGCTTCTTTCGGTAACTATTCCATATTCCTTTGAGTGTGAACTTTGTAAATTAGTAGATGACATCATGTTGCAGTGTCAAAGGTTGCATACCCTGGATTTCCCTTTCCCCTGAATCATGGCCACTTGTTTCTTTTCTTTTCTTTTTTTCCTATGGTCATTGTTGTTATGGGGTAAGGACTCACTATGTAGGACATGCTGGCCTGGCTCTGTCTTCCTAAGTGCTAGGATTAAAGGTGTACCCTACTACTCCGCCCTGCTCTTGTTATTTTCTTGATGGTAGGTAGACGTTAATGGTAAAATGGAATCTCATTATACTATTAATTTGATAGAAAGTTCCTTTTGCTATTTTGCTTTTTATTTAGTTTAACAACTTGTTATCTGTAGCCTCATTTTGAAAACTCAACAAATTATCATTAATATTAATTATCTTCAAATAATATCATGATGTCCTCCTCCCTTTTAGGAGCCTTAAGTATTTAACACCAGTTCTGTGACTTTTTAAAAATACAACATTCCACTCCATCTGAAGTGACGTCCACAGTCACATATGAACAGGAGCAGTAATGAAAACGTGTTAGCTCGAAGATTGCTCCCATTTACATCCTGTATGACCACACTCATTTATCTCATGAACTTGATAACTCATTGGAGACCCAAGACATTGACTTAAAGTTATAAAAGTGACCATATTTAAGTAGAGCATATCCTTTTTAATTGAAAGTAGTTGTTTCTAAAGTAGTTGAAATTGCTGCTTTGAAAAAAAATTGAGTTTGTAACCGTTTTAAATATTCTTCCTACTACCGTTTGTTCCTCCTGAAAGAAATGGCTATACCAGACCGTGAGTTTAGGGGCATCACGGCTCATGACCCAGCCACGTGTGGTGGGGTATAGCGTGTATGAGCAAGCATTGCCAACTTAAACTTGGATCTTGTGCCAAGACGCTATATTTGGGGTCCAGGCCTTATAACTGTTATAGTCCACACACACCATTAGAATTCTCTGAGAATCTTGAGTTTAAATGACCAGGATGTTTTGTTGTGGAGGTAGTAGTGGTTTCAAGTAATGAGATGGCACAGTGGGTAAAAGCCCTTGCTGTGTAAGTGGGGATCTGAGTTCAAATCCCAAGAGCCCATGTAAAGTTGCGGCCTAGTTCTCCTATAGCAGAGTGAGAGAGGTAGAGACTAGACTGTCCCCGGGTGTACACATGGCAAAACAACAAAAAGACCCATCTCAAACTAGCTGCAAGGACAGGACCGACCCCAGTCCTTCCCAATAGTTCATCAGCCGGAGATAAAGTATTCAAATATGCAAGTTTAGGGGAGCCATTCTTATTCAGACCACACAACATAAGTAAGAATTTTATTTTATTAATGTGTATTTGTTGTATAATGTGGGGTTCTATAATGACGCTTTTGTTGAAACGTGTAGTTTCACCACATTCATACCTCCAGTACCCTTTCCTGTCACAGTCCCCCCTCCTTGTCCTTTTCCTCTTCCCAAATGGTGTCCCTTCTACTTTGATGTGTATATTATCACTCTAGGTTCCACATGTAAAAGTAGCATAGGAGGTTTTTCCTTATGACATCAGCTTAATGTGATGATCTTCAGTCCATCCAGCTTTCTGCTGGTGAATCATTTCATCTGATGAAATGATCAGGGTATTCTGGTGGAAGACATAGTGATAAGCTTTTCTGGCCACTCAGAATCAAGATAGACAAAATTTGAAATTTGAAAATAGTCAGTTCCAGGGGCAGAGAGATGGCTCAGTGGTTAAGAGCACTGGCTGCTCTCCAAGAAGACCCAGGTTTAATTTCCAGCACCCACATGGCAGCTCACAACTGTCTATAACTCCAGTTCCAGGTAATCCGACAGCCTCACATAGACTTATATATAGGCAAAACACCAATGCACATAAAAACAAAAGATTCTGTAAAAAAAAAAGTCAGTTTCTGTATGTATGTGAAAGGTGACTATGAAAAACCTTATTTACAGATGAAGAAATGTAGAATGGTCCTGTTGTTCTTGAGAGAAGCTAAAATCACCGTGATACGGTTCTCTGCTAAAACCCACAGAACATCTCATACTGTTTGCTCCAGATGTTATCAGAGTGCAGGATAATTCTTGTACCACTGTCAAAAACTTAATGACATCAGTGAGGAAAGGGCTCCCTAAAGTTTTTCTTCAACTGTTTCTTACTAAAATTATGTTTTGTGCTGTTTTCTTACTAAACTTGTCTGTTTTCAAGATGACTAATGGGTATAACCCCATGGGTTATAGGCACTTACCGTAGAATCTTAACAATCTTAGTTGAATACCTAGGACCCACATGATGGAAGGAGAAACACTCATAAAAATTGTCCTCAGATCTCCACACACATGTTGTGGCATTCCCCTTCAGCATGTATGCGTATGCACACGTGCACGCATGCACACACCGGAGGCCAGGCCTGGTGTTTAGGCCTCTGATCCCAGCTACTTGGGAGACTGGGCAAAAGAATATCACAAATTCAAGGTCTGGATACATCACTACAGAGCAAGTTCAAGGCAAGCCTGGATAACTTAGTGATGTCTACGGTATGGATGGGCTATGGCTGCTTGAGTGTTAGAAATGTGAAAGAAGGCCTGTCATAGCGTAGCTATGATCAAGAGGATGAATGCAGTTAAATGTAAAGAAGCTAAACATAAGCCGAGCAGAGCTACAAAGCACCGGCTCCTGGGAGTGATGCTTAGTCTAAATATAAGAAACAGAAGCTGTTTCTTCATCTGGAGTGTCTGCCAGCACAAGAGGCGGCACCTCATACCCTCGGGCCCTCAGATGGAGCCTTCTTGGAAGGGCTTAGCCTCTGGTCACTGCAGGTTCAGAGAATTTACATTGTGTTGTCAGGTGAACTTGCTGGGTGTTGGTTGTCTATAGTATCTGGGAAGGACATTTGTAGGAAGTATCTCATTTGGAAGCCTTGTACTGCACTGCCTTTTGTCGGTAGCTTTCATATGGATGCAAGCATCTACCTACAGGGTCTCCAGGCCATTTTCTTGCAAGTTTTCACTTAATATTACTCATTGCTGATCTGATTGCTACTTTATTCACATAGTAGATAAGCCACAGAACCTTTATTTCTAGTAAGTCCATTTATGTGAAGTATAAAAAAATTTCTTCTGACTCCCTTCCATTCCTTCTTTAACAACCATTTTTTATAGCGCTTTTAGCCAACCCAAAGTTCCTCACTCAATTGGACTGTGCTATGTACAAACTTAAAAACAACCAAACCAAGTCAGCAGGATGGCTCAGTTGTACAAGGGACTTCTACCCACATGAGGGTAGTAAAGAAATGCCTCCACAAAGCTGTCCTTGATCTCCATATGTGCACCTCATTGTTGGTGACAGTAAAGAATATGATGTGCACATGCACTCACAGTACACACATATCTGTATATTTCTGTCTTTAGGAGGATCTTGCTTGCTCTTTGGAGGGCCTGATGTTTGCTTGTGAACAATGAGCAATATTGTTAATAAACATGACTCAGAGCCTACATTTAATGCTAATGTGTGCATGCACACATGTCTGTTGCCTGCCATCCTCATTTCAATTACTAACTTCAGAAACTTTTTCCTGGTTCTAAAGTTATCTTGCCTCTTCTGTTCTCATGAAGTGTTTTTCAAAATCATCCTTACTCTCTTCATGTTTTTATTGTAACGATTAGTCTCCGGAGCAGAGAGGAAGAGCGAATGTCTAAACCTGGAGCCGTCTCAACTCCTGTAAAACATGTAGATGATCATACACCCAAAGCAGTGGAAGAAGTTACAGGTGAAAAGAATGAGAAGCAGACACCCACTCTCCCAGGTAAGCATAACCAAGAAGCCATTGCTGCCAGAGTACAGCAGCTGTCAGCATTCACAGAAGAGTTTAAAGATCCAAGTGTTGTTAACAACGTGATTTCCTTCTATATATACATACAGCTTTTCTTATTATGGTAAGAATATAAAGCAGTAGCCTCATGAATGTTTTTATTTTCTAAGTATAATTATTCATGTTTAACAGCTGCTTGCAGTAAGGAAGGATATTCTCCAACCCTACTCATTAAAGACATAAACATTACAGACCTGAGGGGTGGCAGAGTGCTTGCCAAGCTGTCAGTCAGCCTTGGGTTCATCACACAGTACTGCAGGGATGGCGTGGGGCTATTGGATTGCCTTCAGACATTTCAAACAAAAGTTCCTTCAAATGCTGGGCCTGTTTGTGTTGAACCTGCCTGACTCTCGGGAATGTGGCTATTAGAAAAGACGTCTCCTGTGATGAGGATGGCCATGCAGAGAAACGCGTGGACCCTTTGATAATCATTTTTCTGTTACTCTTCCTGTCAATTTCTCATGAGGCTTATTAAGTCCTGACAATTGAAGTTTTCTTCTTTTTTCAAGAACCAAAGCCTGTGTATGCTCAAGTTGGACAACCAGATGTGGATTTACCCGTCAGCCCTTCTGATGGTGTTCTGCCTAATTCAACTCATGAAGATGGTATACTTAGGTAATGCAGTTTTCAAGCCACACTGACCTTTGTATTTATTAGATGTTTCTTAGCATGCGAATTGAAAGTCATGTTCCTATAGCATTTTATAGTGCTTGTAGTACTATGATTAACAACAGCAAAGCAACCATTGTTTCTCTCATTACCATCTTCTCTTTGCTAGATCTTCGGTCAGTAACTTAAAGAATAAAGATTTGTTTTCTACTAAGATGTCAGAATGTCCGCAAGCTTTCTGTGCCCTAGCACTTAAAGATAAATACTTGCTAGTCAGCACTGACATTTTGAGATGATGTCTGTTTACTGTGGCCCTCCTATTCTGTGACATGTACCAAGTCTCTAGCCATAGTGTCTCTAGCACACCCTCAGTTGTTACAGCCAGGAGCATCTCAGTGTGCTGCCTAGAGGAAGATGATTTCTGATTGAGAAAGCATTCCAGAATTAGAGAGTCTACTATTTATTTACTATTTTATAGGTAGATTTCATAAAATTTTGTGAGCAAATTTTAAACCTTCGTAGTCTTTAAATCTGTTGCTTTTATCATAAAAGGGACATGATATGAAAGCACTTGATTTCCTAAGGTGCAATAGGTCAAGAACTCTACCATCCCTCAGTATTTTCTGTAGAAAGAAAGAAATACTGCATGGGTTGTTTCCCAGTGCCTAGGCAGAAGCAGATAGCTTCAGATGTAGGTGAGTAGTGGAGTTTTAGTATTAGTAAGGGTGATTAAATTTTAAAGTGAGATATCAGAGAACTGCCTCCCCCAAAAAGCCTTGAAGAGCAGATGCCCAAGGGGACTTGAGCATGTCTGCAGTATCAGAAGCTGAGCTCTGAGAGTCTTTCATTCAGAGAGTTAGTGGATTTGAGGGAAGAGAAGTGGGTGGGTTTTATTGCTGTACATAGTTGATATAATGCAGATAGGGCTGAGTACAGAACCTGTCATTTTCCAGAAGCTGCTGTCTAGCATTGCTTTTCAAAGTCAGATTTTATCTGAGTGCAGATCCACTCAGCCACAGTCAGGATTAGCAGAGGATTTCTAAGGACCTAGGATTTTCAAGAAAATATTTAAAAGATCTCTCTGTGTATCCAGTTTTTTTGGGTGAGAAATCTGAGATACTTTTGACTTGGTTATAAAACAGGCTACCAGGACAGCTGAAGGATTCAGACCCTCTACTGTACAGCTGGTGAATACTTTCAGGGAGGGGTTAAGGGCTCTAGGAGACCTGACTGAGTATGATCTGTCCAACCTGTGGCTTTTTGATTTTTATGTTTAGCTAGTCAGTTTCAGGTAAGGAAACCAGATGGCTTGACATAGTGGCATATACCTTTAGTCTCGTAGAAGCCAGCAGATATCTGTGCATTGAAGGTCAGCCTGGTCTACATAGGGAGTTCTGGGATGGCGGTGAGACCCTGTTTTGAAAAACCAAAAAAGAAAAGGAAAGAAGGCAGGCAGGCAGGGAAGCCAGCCAGCCATATCAATGGTGAACACTTTATACTTACAATATTTTACACTTAATAAAAGCTATTGCATTTTTTAACTAGTCTGTTCAAAAGTACCAGAATTTCTTTTCTCAATTCCTTTATTCATGTTGTGACTTTAGGATGGGTTCTAATAACTTGGTGATTAATTTATAAACTAAGAGGAAAGGGACTTTTCTGTATTTCATATTCAGAATAGTGAAAGTGGGGTACTAGTTCTTAGGAATGTGGAGATGACAGTGAGAACTTAGACAGCAGTGGAGAGCACTTTGCCCAGTACCTTATCTGCTTAGCTGTCTGTAAGTTGTGCTTTAGTGTTTGCTCCCAGCATAGTAGAGGGGCATGCATGCATCTGTTCCTTCACTTCTTCCTAGGGACATAAGGGAACATGAAAGATGTAGTTCTAATCGAGAATTGCTGAATAACCTTAAGTTCTTATTTCAAAGTTAAAAAAGCTGCAGATTAAGGGTACTTCAAAGAGTCAAGCACCAGTGACCAAACTTAAGTCCATTGTCTTGATTGTAGAGATCATACCAGATGCTGCTTGTATACTTCTCATAGTAAGAGAATTACTACACATTTTCTTTTCTTTATATTAAATGAGATGTTTCATTTATTCAGTGGGGTTGGTGTAGAAAAGTAGGCTTTGGTTTTATTTTTTAGCTATTGGGAGTTTACCATATATACTTGATTAAGAATAGAGAAAAACATTGTTTATAAGAAAAATTATAGAGTGGTCACAAAAAGCATTATTTCTCCATCAAATTTAGATATTTCAAAACTTATTTCCTAGTAAGAAATTAGAAGGTCTATTAAATCTGGTTTTGGATTCTAGTACTAAGTTTTACTTAATAAATAAGTGCTATGTAGGAGGCCTTAGAAGTGATGGTCCTGTAGTCCATTCTGAATGTAGCTGTTGCTGTAGCAGCCTTCTGTGACTTTTAACTGTTTGAAATGAAATATCTGTTTTAACAGGCCCAGCATGAAACTGGTAAAATTCAGAAAAGGAGATAGTGTGGGTTTGCGACTAGCTGGTGGAAATGATGTCGGAATATTTGTAGCTGGCGTTCTAGAAGATAGCCCTGCAGCCAAAGAAGGCTTAGAGGAAGGTGATCAAATTCTCAGGGTATGTCAGCATATCATCTTTTGCGGATTCAAAAGTCTTAGATCCTCAGACGCCAGGCCTAACAGGCCTGCAATTGTGATTAGACAATAATTTACATACAGTCTCTTGCACCACCTAGGTTTCAGATAAAGAACTGCTTAGATCTAGCTTGTGTTAGACTGGTCACTTGTCATTCTGCCTTCACTCTTTTATTTGCTGTTTGGTTATATTGATAGCGATGTTTTATTGAGGTCATTGCTGTTCAAAGACCCTATAATGAAAACACAGTTTAGATCCCTCTACCACCTACCAAATAGTCTTTTAAAAGTTTACTTACACAATTGGACTGTCCAAGATTGCCAGAGACCACAGCCTGCCAGCCAGCAATTTTGGATATTATTTTCCCATGAGAGCGAGGAGTCCTCCTAAGAATGCTGACCTTTCAGACTCCTCATTTCAGATAGTGCTCACATCCAGGAGGATGAATGGAGTTTATATCAGATAAATCTGTAAGCTACCTGGCTTTCAACCTTCAAACCCCACAAGTAAGGTGATCATTGACAAAAGCCAGGAGAACTTAGGCTAGAAGTAGTCTACAAATGGTGCTTTTCTCTTCTCTGCTTCTTCTCCATGGCAGTGTTGCCTACTAATGGTAGTGTCTTCATCTGTCTCTCACTAAGAGTCTGAACGTTTATGTGTGTTTGGCTTCTGGTAGGTAAGCTCTGACCCAGTTTTAAAATAACACCTGTCTATCCAGTGTGGGTTGTGTGCTTACTGTTTCCTGTCTCCTCTCTTTGCTGCCTCCATTCTGGTCTCCTTGTTTCAGCCTTCCTCCTCCCTGTGCTGAATTAAGTCTCCCATCTGCTCTACAATCTTGCAGCTTTGTCCATCTCTTCCTCTTTCCCTCCCTTCTGGTTCTTCATAGTCTTATTTCTCTCCTTTGCTGCTGTCTAGTTCAAGGGGTGGTTGAGTGCCTTCCTTGCTTTCTTTTTAAAAACAAACAAACAAACAAACAAATAAACACACGGTGGTCTTGTGGCCCAGCTTTTTATTCACAACTGAATCTGAATTTTCACAGCCATCACTGAACAGAGTCAAGTTTGCCTCACAATTTTCTATGATTTCTTAGCAACATTTGTTTGTCAGCTCTCAAAGACTTTCTCACTGGAGACTATCATGTGACCCCTGCTCCTGCTACCTTGACCTGTAATTTCGGAGACTAGTCTTTCTCAGTGATCAGCCCATAGCCAAAATCTTCTTTACCTTGAGCGGTTTCCTGTGCTTGGGGCCTATCCTTTTTCCACTTCAAACTTAGGCATATAAAAAAGTCATGGCACCATCTCTGACTTAGCAGTTTCCCTCTGACATTGTACCGTCTGTCCTTGGTGCACTTTTGTTGCATTTGAGCACAACATGGTGACAATGCTGACTGTATTTGAAATTCCAGCACTTATTTTCTTACCTATCTCATGATGCTGTTTTGAAAAATCAGGGAATACATCATCTAAAAGCAGCTTTTTAATAGCTCACTTTGGGTTTTCCATGAAAGTAATTAGTACATTTTGACTATTTGCCTTTGGCCTTTTTGTTATTGTTTTTAATTAATGGAGAAAAATTTCCTAAGGGTATCAGGATTATACTTGCTTATAATTCTCCTCAGTTATTGGTGACACTCAGATTTAATTTCAACTTTATTTTGGAACTTAGGAATTTACTAATATAATTAGATACTGACTTGAGAACCAGATAGTGTCCACTACAAAGTTGCTGTCACAAGGGCACCATAACACATGCCTGGTCTTTTTAACTCTTTTTGGATATAGTTTCTTTTTTAGCAATTAATAAAAAAGTTAGGCTATATGGTACCTACGTAGAGTGAATATGGAATTTTAAATCTAGAGATTTTACAGTAGTGAATACATATTGTCATTTTGAGTCTAAATTGCATAGATTTGTATAGATTATCTTAATATCAGGTAATATTTTAACTACTCTGAATTTACATTTTTGCTCATCTAACTTATTTCATATGTGCTTATTTTAAATTAGAATTTTATATTCTCCAAAGTTAAAAAAACCTTTCCTATTAAATATATAGTATTGCCAAGTTAGACTCTGAAAATACTTGTTTTCTGAGTAAATAAATACATTTATATTCCTAAAAACAGCTAATATAAATTTATAAAATTTTTATTTTAACAGGTGAACAATGTAGATTTCACAAATATTATAAGAGAAGAGGCTGTCCTTTTCCTCCTCGACCTCCCTAAAGGTGAAGAAGTGACCATATTGGCTCAGAAGAAGAAGGATGGTGAGATACTGTTTGAAATGGAGAGAATTAACCTGGAGGAGTTGGAGGGATTGATTCAGTTGTTCAAAGTAAATCAGGGTCAGGATGGTAGCAGCCCACAATCCTAGCACTCAGGAGCCTGGCATAAGAGCATCATGAGTTCAAAGCCAGGCATGATGATTTCCCTCAAACAAGAAGTTCAGCCTGGCATGATGACCTAGGCATTTTGTCTCCCTGCTTGCTAGGCAGAAGTAGGTGATTCGAGGTGATTTAGAGATCTGTGATTTGAGTCCAACCTGGTCTACATTCCAAGTTCAAGGACAGCCAGGGCTTCATGATGAGATTGTGTCTTAACAGAGTGAACAATTAAAAAATGTAGTTCAAAATAAATAATTTGAATTTGAGGATGATTGAATTTATTAATCTGTTCATTTTATTTATTTAAGGTTCTATATTCTTACACTATGCTCATTAACAGAGCAAGATAAATATGACCAGTATTTATGGCATTATGATTTAAGTCAAGTGCCAGCCAATCCTTTATAAGTCAGAAAAATATTTGTTTTATTAGCTATTGGAATTATATAAAAGGATATGTGGATAGTGATCAAGTTTTGTACTGGCATTTCCTAAACAATACACAGAATTGTTAAGAATATGTAACTTTACTTTCTTTTTTTTTTTTTTTTGCTTTTTTGCTTTGGCACTATGAATATTTTGGCCAAACACTCCACTTTTGGTTTGTTTTTGTGTTGTCTGTTTTTGAGGTGGGTGCTTTATGTGTGGCCCAGTTAGCTTGGAACTTTCTCTGTTGAAGAGGTTGATCCACTTCTGAGTGCTGGGGTTCCAGGAGTACACAGCTTAGCATGCCCAGTTGGAACAATCAAAGTCTAGAAGAGTTGGGGAACAAAATTGTTCTTTACAGCATTTGCAGATCAATTAAATGCTAAAATAGGAAGCAGAAATGGAACAAATCTTTTTCTGCATCGTTTCATTATGTGCCCAATGGAGATACCAAGATACCCTTTTAGGGGGTAACATAAATGGTTGAAGAACAATGAGATAAAATAATTCCAGATGCACAGTGAGAACTGAGGGTTGACTGGGTGTCGTATGCTGATGTAGGCATTAGCAGGAACATTCTCACAGAATATCTTTTCTGCAGATTATGGGGTTTTTTTTATCCCAGTAAATATTGATTAATGTGTTTCTTTTGATTCCTTAGTTTATCGCCGCATAGTAGAATCAGATGTGGGAGATTCATTCTATATTAGAACGCATTTTGAATATGAAAAGGAATCTCCTTACGGACTTAGTTTTAACAAAGGAGAGGTGTTCCGGGTCGTGGACACCTTATACAACGGAAAGCTGGGCTCGTGGCTTGCCATTCGAATTGGCAAAAATCATAAGGAGGTAGAACGAGGCATCATCCCTAATAAGAACAGGTATGAACACTTGGAAACGCATTATACTGTGGATTAAGTGATGGTAGACAATTGGGGATCCAAGTTTGTAAGATTTGTATTGTTCAGTGTGTTCACTCACTACTGTCATTAACTTACTCAGTCACTGTACAAACTACTCGATTAGCCTTTGAGGTAAGAAGTGCGTGTGAACCTCTCTCCTCAATTCTGGCATTCCATTTCATTCCATTGTGGATTTTTTTCTTGTTGCCTTTTAAATGCTCTGTTTCGGTTTCATTTTTCTTCAACAGAGCTGAGCAGTTAGCCAGTGTGCAGTACACACTTCCAAAGACAGCAGGTGGCGATCGGGCAGACTTCTGGAGGTTTCGGGGTCTTCGCAGCTCCAAGAGAAATCTTCGAAAAAGCAGAGAGGACTTGTCTGCTCAGCCAGTTCAAACAAAGTTCCCAGCCTATGAGAGGGTCGTTCTTCGAGAAGGTAGTCTACTTCCTGTAGCTTAATGGGTATCTCTTCATGGCAGTATGCTTCAGGAAGTGGCGGTTTAAAAGCGTACGTCATCATCATCCTCTCTTCTGTCTGTTTGTTTGTTTGTTTGATTTCTTTCTAGCTGGATTCCTAAGACCTGTAACCATCTTTGGACCAATAGCTGATGTTGCCAGAGAAAAGTTGGCAAGAGAGGAACCGGATATTTATCAGATTGCAAGTGAGTAGATACAGGCTCAGCACTTACCTTCACTTAGCATCAGGGTTTTTCTTTCTTTGTCTCATTCCTCAGAAAAATACAGCTTTGTGAGAAAGTTGGACTTTATGTCATTGTTTTTAATTTGAAAAGAAGGCAGAATGATTGTGTTCAACCAGTTCCCTGTGCTAGGAAGACTCACCATTTTTGAAATTTTTGTTTATGTGAAAGCTGCCTAGCTCCATGATCTTGTTGAACTTTCACAGTAACACTGTGAGGAGAGAATCAAACTCCTTTTGAAAAAGTTGAGCAGCCCAAGCCCCAGGGCACTCTGCTAAGCATGGCTACACATCTATTAGGCTTATCATTTCCTTATGATGATCACTAATGAGCATGGCCTTTATCTCAACCTTCTCTGACTGAGCACAGAGACTTTTAATAACTAAACTACAGAAATACGTAACAGGGTGATGAATTATGCCCATGCTGGTAGCTGTTGTATTGTAGACTTCAGTCTGAGGCAGTGAACATGGAGGCGGAAGTGCTTTGTATACCAGTACATGTTGCTTTCTCTTCTGAGTATTATGGTGGCTGGAATATACAACCTCGGTCATAACCACTTGGTGTACTTTAAATTATGCACAAAGTTTTCTCATAGTTCACTCTCTTTGTGAAAGGTAAAATAATAATTTCACATATGTTATCACTACCTCCAATTTCCCCATTATAATTTCTTCTTTTATAATTTTCCAAGTTCATTTTTGTGATATTATAAAGGTTTTTTCCTCCTTCTTAACAAATAATAAAATGCTTTTATTGTTTTTTCAGAAGTTTATGACTTCTTTTTGTATATAGTTTCTGCCTTGTTTTTCACTGGTTTATCTATGTAAGAAGTTAGCTTTTCCCATGCTTATGATGGTTTTCTTATAGGAAGGGAGAAACCGTAGAATATGAACACATTATGTTTGTTTATTGTGTGGGTAGTACCTACCGTCCAGAGGATTGTGCCCACAGGTTTTTGTTATTAGACTCATAGACTCATTAACATTTGAAATATACAGTATTAGAGTTAACACATTACTCTTTTTGTATGTTGCTTTTAATTTGGTTTTGATGAAATTTAATGATATTTTCTAAAAATCAGATTTTCGCATATAAGTGATACTAAAGTTTGAGCAATTTTTCCCTCTACTTTTTTCAGACATCTTTTGGTTATTGTACAGTAGGCAGCATTTCTCCTGAAGAACCAAGTTTGTGGGTTTCAAATGGAGAGAAAGCAAGTTTGAAGGTTTCTAAAACTTTAGGGGACAGTACATTGGTTCACTCAGATTATGCCACAACCCCACATGAAACTTCAGATAGCGTAATTATAAATAGCCTTTTGAGTTAAGGGCTAGAAGCATTTTTTTTTTCTATTGAAAGTCCCAGCTGATTTCTCTTCTTACTCATGTCTGTCAGATTTTTGGTGTTGCCCTATCCTCCTGTGCAGCTTGTCTTCTGATAGTCTCAGTCTCTGATATTGCTTATTCATTGGTGCCACTGGTTATTTCCGCTCTCTGCCTTTTCTGACCTGAAACACCAGAGCCACTTTCCCTTTGTGGCCAGAGTCACAAACATCACTGTTCTCCTTAATGAAGAAGTAAATGTGTACTTGTGCTGCATTAGACACACTGTGAATACGGTAATACAAGGCTGCTAAGATGGCGCCTTAAGCTGCCTCACAGCGTGCGGTCTACAGCTCCTCATAGTTTCAGTGCTTATTACACTTCTGTGAGTGTAAGTGAGGTGTCTGATGGAGACCTCCAGGCCATTTTTACAGTAATGAATAGGGGCTTTCCTTGATGACTTGCTACTGACCTCTAGTGGATAGAATCCATACTGCTAAACATGCCACAATGTGCAGCACAGCTCCATAGCCGGGTCTTACTATTCCAGCATGACTGTAGTGCCCACTATTTGAGAAATTCTGATCTGACCAGTGGAAATACTGTCTTGTTTTTGTCATGTCTTCGTGAATAGAAAGTGAACCACGAGATGCTGGGACTGACCATCGTAGCTCTGGCATTATTCGCCTTCATACAATAAAGCAAATCATAGATCAAGTAAGTTACTATAAGTTGACCTATTCCTTACAAACAATAGAGCTTATGCTTTTGATGAGGAGATTTAATATATAACGAAGGGAGACTTTCCCAACACTATTGCTGGTGTAGCCTAAGGAAATTAAGCCCTTAATGTATAAAAACATTGATAATAGTTTCAAGAAGACAGTTGTGATCAACATCAGAATAACCTTCATTGCTATAAAAATATTGATGTTTAGATGTAATTAACAGCCGGGCAGTGGTGACGCACGCCTTTAATCCCAGCACTTGGGAGGCAGAGGCAGGTGGATTTCTGAGTTCGAGGCCAGCCTGGTCTACAAAGTGAGTTCCAGGACAGCCAGGGCTACACAGAGAAACCCTGTCTCAAAAAACCAAAAAAAAAAAAAAAAAAAAAAAGATGTAATTAATAGTGTGTTGTAGCAGTGCAATTCAGAGTGTATGTCTGAGAGGAGATGTCAGTGACATTAACTTGCCGCACTGACTTTTACAGAGTGAGTACAGGTAATAGTTGTTAGCTTACAAGCGTTGTAGCTCAATATTAAAAATAGCTGATAAAAAGTTTTTTTTAAATTGAGCTGAAAATTCTGAAATTTTTAATAAGTGCTCCTGAAATGTAGCAATGACAAGGTTCAACTGACACTGAAGTATAACAAAGCCTGTGGTGTTATTGAGAAAAGAGTTGAGTTTTAATGGTGCTTTGTATTGGTATGTGCTTCCTTCCTGTCTCTAGGATAAACATGCTTTATTAGATGTAACGCCAAATGCAGTCGATCGTCTTAATTATGCACAGTGGTATCCAATTGTTGTGTTCCTTAACCCTGACTCTAAGCAAGGTGTAAAAACAATGAGGATGAGGTTATGTCCAGAGTCTCGTAAAAGTGCCAGGAAGCTGTATGAACGGTCTCATAAGCTTCGGAAAAATAATCACCATCTCTTTACAAGTGAGTATAATATTAAAAGTTTTCTTTCAGCTTAAAATGTTCAGGCAATAATAAAGAAATAAAAGGTTATGTTGTTCAAATGCTAAAAAGCTTTTATGGTCTCTGCTTGGAGAGCTTACTGTTGATATAAAAGCAAAATTGTTTGGTCAAAAGAAAAAGTGTAATGAATGCCAAATAGAAATAAGAAATACTTGTGCTGTCTCCTCACACTGTTGAGGGACAGGGTTGGATGGTTTCTCCTCACTTACAGCAATGTTCTAACCATTGAACTACATTGTTCATCGTTTCCAGCTACAATTAACTTAAACTCAATGAATGATGGTTGGTATGGTGCCTTGAAAGAAGCCATTCAGCAGCAGCAGAACCAGCTGGTGTGGGTCTCTGAGGGGAAGGTATGGAGCTTCCTACCACTTTTTACACTTGCTAAATTACATAACTAATTAAAAATGTCTTTTGGTTACCATTTTTTTCTTACTAGATCAAGATTTTAAAGAATTTTGGAAAATTTTATAATGCTTTTTATCATTTGTATGTAGTAGTTATAGAGTTGAAAGCTTGTTCTCTTTTCCTCCTCAACTAAACTACTAGTCTGTTGGGATTTTCCGTTAAAGAAGTCTCAGGTTACACTGGAAACCGTTTTTGACTCTGTCCCTATGTGGCTGGAGGGAGATAGCTTTGAACTTGGCTTCAATTTCCTCCTCAAGGTGAAGGGATTTATGGCCTGAGTGAGGAGGCCTTCCTATAAAGACAGGTAGTGTGTGTGGAACACTGCCCTCCGATGGCCATCAGGAATGTAGCAGGAGCCACTAGCCCACTCCAAGAGACTTTGAAAGTAAAAACGGTTCCTGCCCTCCTCACATTTTACTTTAGGAATTAATTCCCTCTGCCTCCTCCAGTGGCACCTTGAGCATCCTTACCAACCAACTGGAAAACAGTAACCAAACTAGTGATCTTTTTCTGACTTTGGAGTTTGGTTTTTACACATACCTAAATAGCTCGTATTAAAGTAGCTGCTTTCTGGTGTTGTCAGCTTGGTTTATAGCAGTCTTTGGTGGGAAAGATCTGTTTGTTTGGAGAGGTACTTGTTTCCTTAAGGTTCACCGTTGAAGGGATCTTTGTTTTTAATGCCTTCTACTTTCCATGTGGTTGTTAGGGAATATTGAGAGTCCCTCCGGGCTTTTGGCTTGTTTTTGATTTTAAGTTTTTATGTTGCTTTGTTTGTTTGAGTTTTGTGTTTTGCACCTGCATGGACCCTTCCTTCCTCTGCCTGGCTGTTGTGCAGATGCTCTGGCAGTGCATGCTGCATGCTCAGTGAGTCCTATCCGGAAACATGTGACCTCTGCAAGGCAAGCTGTACGATGTTTATAGCTAGAGGTACCACCACTGTTGTCAACTATTATACAGCATCAGAGCCATTCTCATTGTGTACCATCTTGGGTGATGGACTGTGCAGATGAGATAGTAGACCACTCTGAATAGCTCACTACACCAATTTGCAGCAACACGTCAAGGTTTACTTTTGTGGCATTTGATACAAGGATTGAGTCTTCATGTTAATCGTGTGCAATTACCTAATTCTCCTAGGACACTTTGCCAAGTAGAAAGTCGATAGCCACCTTCACTTTTGAACTTTCTTAAAATTAGTCTAAATTTATTCCCCAAATGTACAAAGTTATACATACTTGCCTGTAAGGTTTTTTTAATCCGTAAATCTTAATTTTCTATGATTTCTCTTTGTAATACTTTTGTATATTTTGTTTTGTTTTAAAACAAAGGACTACTGCAGCCTTTTATGTAAGGGAAAGTGGAATATTTATCATTGCTTAGTTTGATGCAGTTTGTAAATCAGAGACGTTGTTATAACTTAAACCACACTTGGTCTCTCTTGCTGCCCCCTTCCATCCACATATGTTTATTAGAATGGATAGATAACTGGAGACAAGACATTTTTCATTTTCACTAACTTTTCTGAATTTATTGTTTTGACTTAATTGCCACAAAGTTACTTTTTTGCAAGATCTGACACACTCTTATTTTCCCTGTGAAATCAAGAAATGTCATCCTGAGAGTTTCTTAACATTAAGACATAATATTTTCTACTTCAAAACAGCCCATGACTCTTGCTCACTTATGTATTTCAAGAAGCTAGATAGATTGGTGGATTCTGTGATTCTTCTGCAAGCTTTAAATCGTTCCCAGCAAGCTAAAGTAGATGGCAAGAAGACTTCTCTTCAGCGGTAGCCATTATAGAAGTTAGTGATCAGTGGGAGAGATTGTCCTGTAACCAACCACAGCCCTGGGATTTTCTGCCCCCAGCCTGGCACAACCTCCCCTTACTCATCTTACCAGAAAGGCAGTACTTGAGGTTAGCTTCTCACTGAAGTGAGCGGGGACATGAAAAGCACTGTTGAGGAGATCTGGCTCCCAAGACCATGTATGGCATAGGAGACTCAGAGCTGCACCACCCTGCTGCTTACTACTAGCCATCTGCCTAGAGAGTGAATCTCAACATTTCTCTCGTAGTGGTCCATGCTGTAATGGAAGAAATCCTTGTGGTTTCAGGATTTTAGTTCTATCACTTCTCATGCAATATCTTCAGAGACTGGTTAACCAAAGTACTAGTTTCAAACCGTTGCTCAGTGACAGCCTGTTGACTGCATCCCATAGTTCCCTTCCTCCCTGTATTTCTCATTTTCTTTCTGAGCTACTCTGAAGCTCACCACTGTAGACTGTTAGGAATTAGCTCAAGTCTTAATTAATACTTGCAAAAGGCAAACATAACAGCATTTCCCTTTTTCATCCATTGGCTGCCGCATCTGTGAAAAATAAGAATGTCTTCTTAATTGGGATAGTCACCCTGCAGGTGATGGCTTCTGTTATTTTGTAAAAGCTTTAAGGGCCAAATTCCAATTCAAAAAAAAAAAAATTGTTTCCTAACTATAAATAGAGTATTTCTTACTCGATTACTGTGGGGTTTATTGTCATAGCTGTTCTCACAAGTGCTGTTTTGTCAGTGTGCCCTTGTTTGTGTGAGCTTGGTTTAATAGCATTCTCTTCTTCGCCTTGCTTTTTGGATGAAAAGCTAGTGACTAGGTTTATATCTGTGTGTCATGCCAGAGTTCCTTCCTGTTCTCTGTGGCTGGGCCCTAGCTTTGTCCTGGCTAGTCAGCCTCTGTTGATTCATCTAAGCCCTTCGGATCTCAGGGGATGCTATGTGTATCTGCATGTGTGCTTGTACAATCTTCTTGACCTTTCCTCATCAGAAATTTCAAGAAATAGATAAGATTGCTCCAAAGAAAAATATTCTTTTCAATCTCTCTTGTAAAATAAAGGCCATCTCTTAAAGAACTACTGAATAAATTTTTTAATTTACTTTTATTTGACCCAGGCGGATGGTGCTACAAGTGATGACCTTGATTTGCATGATGATCGTCTGTCCTACCTGTCAGCCCCAGGTAGTGAGTACTCAATGTATAGCACGGACAGTAGACACACTTCTGACTATGAAGACACAGATACAGAAGGCGGGGCCTACACTGATCAAGAACTAGATGAAACTCTTAATGATGAGGTGGGGACTCCACCGGAGTCTGCCATTACAAGGTCCTCTGAGCCTGTAAGAGAGGATTCCTCTGGAATGCATCATGAAAACCAAACATATCCTCCTTACTCACCACAAGCGCAGCCACAAGCTATTCATAGAATAGACTCCCCTGGACTTAAGACAGCCTCTCAACAGGTAAGAGCAAGCATCCGGCGCTTAGAGTTAGAGGTGCATTGTGAAGTTGGAGAGTGCGGTGATGAGTTAAAGAATATACCATTTCTTCCTCAGGTTACAGCTTAGGCTTGAATTCCAGTCTGAGAGTACTGAGGGCTTGATTCTGAGTTTTCTGCATTCATCTTACACAGCATTATAGTGAATTTCTTAAAGAAATATAGCCTATGAGGTCATAGCTACCATTGCTAATCAGCACACTTAATGTCTACCAGTCACTATTAAGTTGAACAGGAGGTTAGCAATAGACACAAACATGATATTTAAAATATTTTAAACACTTCACAGAAAGCAGAAGCCTCATCTCCAGTCTCTTACCTTTCGCCTGAAACAAACCCAGCATCATCAGCCTCTGCAGTTAATCATAATGTAAATTTAACTAATGTCAGCCTGGAGGAGCCCACCCCAGCTCCTCCCACTTCGCACGTATCACAAGCTGATTGTTTAGGAGCACCAAGTACTGAGGCAGCTCACATAATGCTCAGAGATGAAGGACCATCATTGCCGTCGCATGCAGACCCAGCAAAGGTACCCGTGCTGCAGTGCTGCACTGGCTGCTGCCCTCCATCAACCCAGCACATGATTACTACTGCTTCGCCCTTTAAGTTTTCCTTCTGCTTTTTTTTTTTTTTTTTTTTTTTTAAACTGGGCTCATACACTCTAGTGCTTTCCAACAAGACAAATCATTTCAGTTTTGTAGTTTGCATGGCTTCCAATGGTATATTGATTATTTGTGTGACCAATCCTTTTAAAACTTGTGCTTCAATAATTTTTATTACTTTTAATTTTGATTTTAGTATCTTCTAGACTCCTTTAATATATAGTTGAGATTCATCATAACATTTTTATGTTTATATAAATTATGGTGTCCATAAATTTTCTTTGTGATTTTTTTTATCTTCAGTGTCAAAATCAAATAAAAGCAGTCATTCTGTGAATTAATTTTCTGCTAAATGAATACTCATCTTTACCTTACTTTTGTTGGTATAAGCTAAAGCATAATAAACAAGCCTACCTGTAGTGTAAATTGTGAGCTTTCACTTGAGCTAGCTCTCTCCACTAATCTGCTCTGTCCCCAGTAGAAGTGGTAGAATATACCATTTCGCATTTTAAAAGTATAACTTAATATTTGTCATTGCCTAATAAAATAGAAAACAAGCCTCTGTCCTCAAATTTATTTAATTTTTAAATGCAGGTGTATAGGAAGGAGCCATATCCTGAAGAAATGATGAGGCAAAACCATATTTTAAAACAACCAGCTCTTGGTCACCCAGGGCAGAGGCCAGATAAAGAGCCAAATCTAGCCTATGAACCCCAACTTCCATATGTAGAAAAACAAGCCAGCAGAGACCTTGAGCAGCCTTCATATAGGTATGAGTCCTCAAGCTACACAGACCAGTTTTCTCGGAACTATGACCATCGCCTACGGTTTGAAGATCGGATTCCTACCTATGAAGACCAGTGGTCATATTATGATGACAAACAGCCCTACCAACCTCGGCCTTTTGATAATCAGCATCCTCGAGACCTGGACTCCAGACAACATCCTGAAGAGGCTTCAGAACGGGGTTATTTCCAGCGTTTTGAAGAGCCAGCCCCTCTGTCATACGACAGTAGAACACGATATGAGCAGCTGCCTCGAACCTCTACTCTCCGACATGAAGAGCAGCCAACCCCTGGCTATGAGGTGCACAACAGGTATAGGCCAGAAGCACAGCCCTATTCTTCAGCAGGTCCTAAGTCATCTGAGCCCAAGCAGTACTTTGACCAGTACCCACGAAGCTATGAGCAAGTACCACCACCAGGATTTACCTCCAAAACAGGCCATTACGAGCCTCTCCATGGTGCTGCAGTTGTTCCTCCTCTGATACCTTCCTCTCAACATAAGCCAGAAGTTCTGCCCTCAGCTACCAAACCACAGCCTCCACCCCCAACCCTAACTGAAGAAGAGGAGGATCCAGCAATGAAACCACAGTCTGTGCTCACCAGAGTCAAAATGTTTGAAAACAAAAGATCTGCATCATTGGAGAGCAAGAAGGACATGAATGACACTGCCAGCTTTAAGGTAAAAAGGCCACCAGTGTGTCTTAGCCCGAGTCTGTGCTACAGTAGTGAGGTAACCCCCTCTTCCTCCTGACGATACCTTTCTTACTATCTCTTCCTTGTTTTCTGCAGCCTCCGGAAGTAGCATCTAAACCTGCAAGTGCTTCTCTTGCTGGCCCTAAACCTGTTCCTCAGAATCAGTTTAGTGAGCACGACAAAACACTGTACAGGTGGGTGTGCTCCACAGCATGTGACATGAACCCGAACAGGAATGTGTGCTTTTTAGAAAGAACTGATTACTACTTTAGTGTGAGGAGGGAGAAAGGACCTCACTCTCCAAGCTAAGCAGCCAGCATTCCTGATGAACCCTGCCTGACCACAGGGAGAGAGTGACCAAGCTTTAGTAAACAAATCTTTGGAAAAAAAGTTGGGTTCTGTTTTTAAAACAAATAGTTGAAACAGAAGTTTTAAAGCCATATTGTTGTCTCCTTTTTAAGTGTATTCAGAGTCTGAACTGTTCGTTTGTAGGAGTGAAAACAAACTCAAGCTGATTTAAATCACTACAATTCTTCATTTAGGGAGCAGCTAGCTGTAAAGTACTTGCCGTTGTTCCCTGTATTACAGAGCTGCTAAGGTTGGGGCTTCTGGTTAAGTAGCACAGAGCATATGTTAGAGTAGGCAGAGAAGCCAGGCCTCCTCCTCTTGTCCCTGTGCTGTCAACTATGCCCCACAGTGACAGAATGGGCCAACTCATTTGATGCACTTACTGAATAATAGGAAGGAACTACTGTCTGATACAGTCAGCTGTTTCATGACTTGTTTGTCTCCTTGCTCTACTCGCTAGGATTTTGGATAGATTGAGCTATTTGCTTATAATGAGAATCATTTATTGGACCTAGATTAATGTTTTCAAAAAGTCCATTTTATTCTTGGTTCTTTAAAGTCCCTTTTGCTGACACTGATAACATTGATACTGTTCTCCAGAATCTTGATTTGTTTCCTCTTTAATTGCTTCTCACCTGCTGTGAAACCCCTTAACAAACAAGCGTTGAGTTTGCTAAATTGTACCAAAATACTCCTGAGGTAAAGGGAGCCTACATTTGCGTGTACAGCATGAATACGTTATTTTAGAATACGCATGCTGACTTTTTGACTATGCCATTAACACCCAAATAGTCATAGCTGTCAGTAAAAAGATGAAAGTACAAAACAAGACAAGATAGAGCTCTGCTGAAGAGCAGCGCCTGGCATCAGCCTGTGCACTCAGACAAGGGGGTCAAGAAAGGGTTAGATTGTTATGTTCCATTGTCTTTGTAAAACTAACACCTAAAAATTGTTTTACTTGTTCCTCATTATCAGGCTCCCAGAGCCTCAGAAACCTCAAGTGAAACCACCCGAAGATATTGTTCGATCAAATCATTATGACCCTGAAGAGGATGAAGAGTATTACAGGAAGCAGCTCTCTTACTTTGACAGAAGAAGTTTTGAGAGCAAGCCTCCTGCACATATTCCTGCTGGCCATCACTCAGAGCCTGCCAAGCCGGTCCATTCTCAGAGTCAGCCAAATTTCTCTAGTTATTCTTCAAAGTAAGTTGTTTCACCGAAGACTCACCTTTAAGACTAAGATGAAACAAAAGTTTCAGTTGCATAATGTAGAGTTCGAGTTCTAAGGAAACTGGACACAGTGTGTCACTGCACAGCTGCTGCTTCCTAGAGGCTGTAGGTCCCTGGTTTTTACTCTTAACCTAACATCAGATACACAGAGTGTTGATGTAAGGGAAGTTGCTAAAAGCAAGAGTTTTGGTGAAAAGAGTGAGCTTAAAACCCTCAGGTCAAGATGAATGAATCTTCAGTCTCTCCATTTAGGGATACACACTTAATGATAATCTTTTCTTTACTTTGTTTTTGTCTTTAAGACATACAACTAGGTAAGTGAAGGGGCCCTAGGGAATACGCAGGTATTTTTTGGTCTTGGTTTCACAAAGGTGAGAAGAACTGTCTTTTTCTTTATTTTTCAAGCATGGGATATTTGTAGAATTTTGTAGTCCGGCTTTACAGATGACCAGGTGAGATGAAATGGCAGGTTTCTTGGTTCTCAGTCTTTTTCCCTCTGTCTGCTTCCCTCTTCTTTTGTGACTTATGTGCTGGTGCACTTTTTTCTTGTGCCTGGTGGATTAGTGCTTCCTGCTGCTGGCACATCTCTGCTTGGATCCTTACAGAGTTTGGGACTGAGAGTTGGGTATGATCCAACACAGGCACCAGTGGGCTCCTACTCCACAAAACGAGTCCCATAGAAACAAAAACAGATGGGCTCTGTCACGAGGAATTTGTTTATAAAATTATGGGAGCTGCCCAAACAAATCCTAAAAGGCAGATGGTCTGGAAAGCAGGGTCCAAAAGGTACTTGGGAGCCTCAAAATTCAGGGGAAGGACTACATTCTTTACCTGATAAACTCAGGAGGCGAGATGGCATTCCATTCCAGCTGAAAACCCATTTCTAGTGTATCACCTAGCTTAGTCACTTTAAGTAAATGGAACTGTGGCTCAGGAATAGGACATGTGAGTTTTGTGCCCAAGATTAAAGGCATGCACATTTTTACTGAACCTCAACTCTTAGGATTATGTGAAACTGAGTAAAATTCTTTTAGATTATATTTTGAAACTTACAATATTGAAGACCCAATTTAGTTACTCCTGTTTTCTGAAGTATCATTAGTAAAGATTTAGAACATCTTAGTCTCTTTAAATCTTTGTTTCTGTTGAAGAAACGAGTTTGTGAGAAATATTCTGTACTGCAGTGGAGAATTGCATTAAATAATACATTTTTCTAGTACTGCACTAGACAGGTACCTGGCAGTATCTAGATAAAGTATCAAGTCCTTTAAGCTCAGTGTTTGGTAAGGCAAAGGGTATTATTTTATAGTAATCATTTTATCTTTAAAAAATAGTGTGTACGAGTCTTTTGCTCACATGTATGTATGTGCACCATTACATGTGCCTGGCACCCACAGAAATCAGAGAGAGCATCAGATCTCTTGTAATTACAGTTAAATATGGTTATGAACCGCTATATGACTGCTAGAACTGAGTCAGGGTCTTCTACAAGAGCAGCAAGTGCTTGTAACTGCTTAGCCATTTCTCTAGCTCCATGTTGTCATTTATTTTAAATATATCTTAAAGAGATGAAACAGAATGCATTTATTTGTTTGGAAAAGGTGGGTGCACCACATTGTACCCATGAAGTTCATAAACCAACTTTTGGGAGTTGGTTCTTTTCTTCCACTGGGGGTGGGGTGGGGGGATTTACCTCAGGTTGTCAGGCTTACTTGCTGAGCCTTCTTCTTAGGCCCAGAAGTGATCGTTTTTAAGTGTTCTGTTAAACTCAGTTCCTGTTAGAAGAGGGCCAAGGATTTAAAGAACTACTTAATCCTTTATATACCTGACAAATAGCCTTAAAAATACATTTATGTCAGGGCTTGAAAGATAGCGCAATGGTTAGGAGTACTGGCTGCTTTTATAGAGGAATTCAATTCCTAGCACCCAGCTGGCAGCTCACAACTGTCTGTAACTACTGTTTCAGGGACCCAGCATCCTCACACACACAAAGCACCAATGCACATAAAATAAGATTTAAAAAAAATTTATGCCTAAATTTGCCAGTGAATCAGATGGAAAGTTGTTGGTGTTTTGGCTTTTTGTTATTGTTGTTGGTTTGTTTTTTGAGACAGGGTCTCACTATATATCACTGGCTGTCCTAGAATCTACTGGGTAGAACAGGCTGTCTTCAAACTCACAGAGATCTGCCTGCCTCCGCCTCCGCCTCCGCCTCCACCTCCGCCTCCGCCTCCGCCTCCCAAGTGCTAGGATCAAATGCATGCACCACCAGGCCTGGCTTGAGAAGCATTTTGATTTTATGTTAATTTGATTTTTTTAAGAGTGAAAACTTAGTTATTTGTGTTATATAACATTCAAATGGGGCCTAGAGCACTGCCTAGAGCCCAGTATTTATTGACGTAATGGAGCTCACTCAGTAAAGGGTACAGTGTGCTAACTGCATCAGTCATCTACCCCACGGCTAATGGGCACAGGTCTGGGAGGAGCCTGTGTGGGCAGTGGTTCTCACAGGTAGGCTTTGCCATTGAATGAAATAGAGAGTGTCCTGTTTGCCATTTTGCTTTCTGAGAACTAAGTGTAAGAGACAGATCGATGGCAGGTAGTGCTTGGTTGTTGTTCGTGTGGCTTTGTTAAGGGGGAGAAGCTATGAGCGTGCTGGGTGTGGCAGCTTTACAAATAAGCACCCTTCTACCACAGATTTAGCTTACTGATCGTGGCCATGTTGAAGAGGTCTACGTGTTTTCATTTGTCAATTCATCTTTATTAAGGGGTCAGTATACCTGTCAGCCAAGAGACATGTGTCCCTTCTCCTCTCTTTACTTATGCCATTTCTTTTGCCCAGACTTTGTTTTTTAATTGGGTTTTACTTACTCATGACTTGTTGATTATTATTTGATAATTGCTATTGTCTTACTCCATTACACACACACACACTCTCACTCTCTCTCTCTCTCTCTCTCTCTCTCTCTCTCTCTCTCTGTCTCTCTCTCTCTCTTTCTCTCTCTCTCTCTGTTATTCACAGAAGAGTTTTCTATGTAGTCCAGGCTGGCCTCAAACTCACAAAATCCCACCTCTGCTGGGATTAAAGGCACATATCACCACCATCCAGCAGCTCTTTACTTTTCTTTTTGAGTGCTGCTGGGTGTTGAGCCCAGGACCTGAGGTGTCCTGCCACTAAGCTGTGCCTGAGCCTAGCGCATTTCTTTGCTCACCATTAGCTGCTGTGGCATAGATGAGCAGAAGCTGAGGCTGAGGACACAGATGGCAGCTAAGATATGTGGGGTGGGGTGGGGTAAACTAAGTTTTATGTGTTGATATTATTGCTGATTCCCTTGGCTATGTGAGAGTGAGTGGTATGTTCTTTTATGAAGCAAACTATGTTAAGATTGTGGATGTTGGTTAATATTTTAAATGACATTTGAGTTCTGTTTGCTGTAAATCTTAGTTAGATTGACCGTTTTCTTTCATTTTTCTATTGCGCTTGCTTTGCCATCACCTAGATTTCTTGGCTCTTACACTAGCTATGACTACTTGAAAAGGAACATCAAGTGGTAAGACTGGCATTGATGTGAGGCTGTTCCATGAGATGTCCCTCACTGTGTCACTGGCATTATGTGCACTTTCAGATCTTAATGTTGTCTTCTAACTTTGAAGTCTAAATACGTGTAGGCAAGGTACCAGCTCATTTTGATGCTGATCATAAAACTAGATTATTTTCAACAAAAATATTGTATGAAAACAAATAGACATTTCAAATACATGTTATTGTCGGTGCACATAACGCCGGTGTAGCTTGGCACTCTGCAGTAAGGCTCAGGTGGCAGGGTTGCAATTATGGGTCTATTTAGATTCCTTTTGTTTAAATTTTATGTGCTACTTATTAACAATTGGCAATTTGAAAAACTAAGAAAACATGGCACAATTTTTACTAGACAAGCCTTGTAAAGTGTCTGCTACTCTAGCAATCATTAAACAGAGCAAAAGAGCAAGAAACCAGGGCAGATTTTAAAGATGCCGTTTTTTTCCAGTATTACTGGAATACAACTCTGCTCATCCATTGACAATGTCTAATTTGGCCTGATAACAGCTAAGTCGAATAGCTGTGTCAGAGACCCTATGGCTCAAAAAGGCAAGTTCTTTTATCTTGCTCTTTATAAGAAAAGCTTGGCAACATTGGGTCTATGACATCATGTTTTATGGTGCTTTGAGTATGCTTGACACCAAGACTTTGTACCTGAGATACAAAATTAGAAGTGAGTTTAAGGAAGGTTTGTGCCAAAATAACATTTCTCAAAATATTTGCAAAACTTCCTTAAATCTACTATTTTATAAATATCACAAATATTGAAAGTATACCCAAAATTTCATCCGCCTTTTAATAGATATCTTCTGGATGTTTTACTAATATTCTTCAAGTATCTGTGCTGTCTTGACATTTCTTGTGCTGATGAATTTGTTTGTATATTTTGGTAGAATTGCTACCTATATTCATGAGAATAAATTGTGAAATTGTGACATTTCTAGATACTTTTTTTTTTTCTTTTTTTTTTAAAGTAACAGTAGCAGTTTTGTGATGGGGTTCATTTTCCAGCATTGAAATTTCTTCTTCTCTCTTTTGTTTTTTAAATAGGGGAAAACCTGAAACTGATGCTGTGGATAGATCATTCACTGAGAAACGTTATGATCCAACCCAGGCCACGCCGCCGCCTCCTCCACTGCCCTCACAGTACAGCCAACCAGCTCCACCTCCATCCAGCTCTGCTCTCCATATACATTCCAAGGGCGCCCAGGGCGAAGGTAGGACATTAAGGCATTGATAGATTACTGTACTAGAGTAATGGTTATGAAGCTAAAGTCTTACAGCTTTGAGGCTTGGCTGACTTTAACTTTTTTTTTAAACGGTTCAAAAAATGTTTGGGCTGATAATAGTGAAAAGTAAAGATTTTGTCAAAAATGTATGTCATTTTGGTATGGTAGTTCATTAATCCTAGTGCAGAGGCAAATGAATCTGAGCTTAAGACTACCCTAGTCTGTATAATAAGTTCCAAGGCAGCCAGGACTACATACTAGCTCTCACAGAAAAGAGAGAAGATGTGTTGTGTGTTATCTTCTGTTTATATAAATGACCATTATATTGGATGAGCCTTGTAGCTAAGTGGATTTTTGTCGGTTCCCCCCGCCCCCTTGTATTTTTTTAAACATAGCTTAATTTTATACCAATCTCCATATTTTGAAAGCAGTACCTGTTCATTGGTATGTTTCAGTTTAAATACTTAAGGGCCATGGAGATGGCTCAGCAGGTTGCATTGCTTCAAGGGGCCTGATGTGGATTCCAACCCTGGAACCTGCATGGTAGAAGGAAAGAACTGATTCCAGCCAGTTATCTGCTGACATCATGTACTCTTAGTGGTACACACATACTCACATATGCTAAATAAGATATAATTTTAAATATTTGAATAGTGCCTTTTAAGACTTATGCTCCATCTTAAAATATGGACATAAGAAAGCCATACAGTTTTGCACAGAAAATATCTTTTCATCCTTCAATAAAATCTCAATGAATGTAGCTTACTCATTTGAATAGCTAGATAATATTCTACCCTAGTATAATACAATTTATCTCTTCTTGACATTCGTACTGAGGAGTCAGATTACATAGAAGTCAGATTGGAGCGTGGTATTCTTGAAACAAACCAATTATATTGTACCATAAGAGATGCATGTGGTGGTACATGCCCTTTAGTTTTGGCACTTTGGAGATAAAGTCTAGCCTGGGCTATATACAGCAAAATCTTTTGTTGTTTGGTTTTGGTTTTTCAAGACAGAGTTTCTCTGTGTAACTGTCCTGAAATTGACTCTGTAGACCAGATTGGCCTTGAACTCAAGAGATCCACCTGCCTCTGCCTCCCAAGTGCTGGAATTAAAGGTGTGTATCACTACCGCATGGTTAGATAGCAAATTCTATGCACAATTAAGAGACCTACCCAAGGAAGAAAAGCAAATGGTTTAACCAGACATCTTTTGCTGGTTCCCCTCCTTGAGGAAGAAAAGGGTTGTTTTTCCCTAAGTGATGCTAGCTATAAAGGGTTTGTTGGTATTGATTTGTTTTAATAGGTGCCTTTTATCACAGTTTCTGAAATCATTTTATTGAACGTTTTCTCTTGTGAACTGGAGAGATGGCTCAGTGTTTCACAGCACTTGCTGCTCTTTCAGCAGGCTTGGGTTTGGCTCCTAGCACCACATCAGGCAGCCCTTGACTGATGGTGACTCCAGCTCCACAGGCTCCAACATCATAATCTGGCCTACACAGGCACCGTGCACATATGTGGTAAACACACACCCATGTGTTTGCACTCACATATACATAAAATAAAAATACAGCACTTGGGAGGCAGAGGCAGGCGGTTCTCTGTGAGGTCGAGGCCAGCCTGGGCTAGAGCAAGTTTCAGGACAGCCAAGGCTACACAGAAAAACCCTGTCTCAGGGGAGAGGAGTCTTTAAAATTAAAAATATTTACTTCTCATATAAACAGGATCATCTGATTTTTCTACCTTATTATCTTAATGTAGTTACATTATTGTGTTTATGAAGAATTTGGAATCATAACTTTCCTGAAATGACTTTGTCTGATTTTGTTCTCAGTGTTGTACTAGTTCTGTAAAAGAGAGCGTAGCTTTTCTTTTCCTTTATCTTTTCTTTAAACAAAACAGAAAAACTGACATTTTTCCCACCAGTGTTCCTTTTCTGTAATTTCATAGAGGTTGGGTGGTTCTGTTCTCGGCTGCTGCAGCAGCGTGTGGCCAGCAGAAGATAGCCGTCCCTGCTGTTTCCGCATCGCCATGGACACTTGAGTTGTCCTGTTTGTCAGCTCTGCTGGTTTCCTGGTTGTGATGTGATCTTTAATGATTAGTTTATTTTTATTTCATGTTTCCCTGATGGTTATGTCAGTGTCTTACTGCACAGTGCTTGACGTTTATAGAGAGACAGGTGTTCTGCACTTTTGCACAGAGCATTCATATTGATGACCACTTAAACAGCTTTAAAGTGTCTTCTACCAGTATGTGGCTGTTAGGCCGCTTATTTTTTTAAATGCTTTGGTTGAGGATGAGTTTTCAATACTGATGGGTTTCATATAATCAAATTTGTTGTTCTGTTTCTAGTTTTCAATAGATTAGTACAGAGTTACTCAAGACATCTATCTTAGGAGGCCAGTGCTTTTGTAACCTTTGCTGAATCTGAGGCAACTGGCTACACTCCAGCTTGTCTTCCTCAACATCACACAGGATCCAGGACGTGTTGACGCCGGTAAAGAAACCAAAGGGTTGTTAAAGTGGTTTTCAGGGAGTTTTTAAAATGTGTGTATGTTTGTTTTTTAGGCAATTCATTGGATTTTCAGAACTCATATATGTCCAAACCAGACCCACCTCCATCTCAGAGTAAACCAGCAACTTTCAGACCACCAACCCGAGAAGACCCTCCTCAGACTTTCTATCCCCAGAAAAGTTTCCCAGACAAAGCTCCAGTTAATGGAACTGAGCAGACTCAGAAAACCATCGCTCCAGCATACAATCGATTCACACCAAAGCCGTATACAAGTTCTGCCCGGCCATTTGAACGCAAATTTGAAAGTCCAAAGTTTAACCATAATCTTCTGCCAAGTGAAACTGTACATAAACCTGAATTGTCTTCGAAGCCTCCTACTTCTCCAAAAACTCTTATGAAAGCTCATAGCTCAGCACAGCCTCCTGAGTTTGACAGTGGAGTTGAAACTTTCTCTGTTCACACAGATAAGCCTAAATATCAAATAAATAATATCAGCACCATGCCTAAAGCTGTTCCCGTGAGGTAAGATATTTGCTTGCCTTTGTTTAAAAGTGTTGCTTGATTTTTTTTTATTTTATTAATTGGAAGGCAGAGTGATCCCTCTGCCTCCCTGGTGCTGGGATTATAGCTTTGTAGCTATAGTTTGAAGTAGTTTGTATGATAAGACTTGACATGATAAATTAAATTATACCTGTAAACTAAATTATAGTGGATACCATTTCATAAAATGTCCTCCAGGAGGCGAAAGATGTTAAACAAATTATAAAAGTAATGAGTATATAGCATCAGTAAGTATTGTCATTGTCCCTGTGCCACCAATAGCTCAGATTAAGGAACAGAAGCCAATTTGCTCAACCAGCATCAAATAGCTAGAGGGTGATAAGCCTGTGGTCGTCTAATCTCAGAGCCCGTATCTTTAGTAAACTGTGACTTCCCATGGCCACCTAACTTAACTTCTACCAGTTGGGGGGGACCCTAAAGTATGATGGACAGATAGGTCTGTTCCTCATTTACGGTTTATTCAACTAAGGTGCAGGAAAAGAGTAGAAGTGTAGTGACCTCCAAATGGCTCTTGACGACAGTAGTAAGATGGATGGTTGAGTCTACACAGCCTCACTCAGGCAGTTTTTTTCTGTCTGATTGTTACTTAGTGATTGATCAGAGCCATCCGACCACATACCACTGACTCATTTCAGCCCATTTAGACATTTTCAGGTTGTCCATGAAAGAGAAGCTCTCACAGGTAGAAACAAGGCAGGAAGGCCACCTGAAGTCTACTTCTTAAGATGGTTACATCAGTCTGCCTTTCTGTAGTCAGTCAGTAGCAGGGTTCCTCCTATGCAGGGCTACATGGTGTTACCACATCAGGTGATGGGCTCCGTTCCCTTTCCATTTGCTTCAGGAGTCTGTCCCTGACCCTGCAGTCATGCTGGAGAGAAACTGACTTCTCTTCATATACTTCAAGTTGTTAGGCCATCTTTTCTATCACATTAAAATCGTAGCTTAAAACTGTACTTCACAAAGCCTTGATAGTCTAGCTTCCAATTTTGAAATGTCCTTTGATGTCCTCTGCCTTTGTCTCTCTTGGGTCTTTGAGGTATACCATACCAGACCTTCTCACCTTAGAACCATGGAGGCTTTGGCAGTCTGGGCAGTGGGATTCAGAATGTCCTAAAGAAGGGCAGTGTTGTGTGTGCACACTGAACTTCCAAAGTCTACCACAGTCTTTATTACAAGCTCTTCTCTGTGCTACCCTGTTCCCTGTGTTACCAACTGAGCTTCAGTGACTGGTTTAGAGCACCATTTCATGCATGTTCACTAAGACCCACAGTAGCTGTAAGACCAAAGAATCGTGTTTGAGACATTGAAATTAAATTGGTAATTATAATAGCCTCATTCTTTACTTTCAGAAAGGCAATTTTGGTTTTTCCAGAAAGCATGCTCTTAGCCCTCTGAGTAAGGCCTTTCACTAAAAACTTACTTTTTAGAAGTAATTTAGAAGTAAAGAACTTCTAAATTGTTTGGAGAATTAAGGTTAAATACTTACTGTAACAGTGATAAAGGGAAGCCTGTGTATATTATCACTACGATTCTCACTTGCCGTTTTTGACCTCCCAGTCCTTCAGCTGTGGAAGAAGATGAAGATGAGGATGGTCATACTGTAGTGGCTACAGCCCGTGGCGTTTTTAACAGCAATGGTGGTGTGTTGAGTTCCATAGAAACCGGTGTTAGTATAATTATCCCACAAGGAGCCATTCCTGAAGGAGTTGAGCAAGAAATTTATTTCAAAGTCTGCAGAGACAATAGCATCCTCCCACCTTTAGATAAAGAGAAAGGTAAGTGTGCTTATTGTTGGCCTCACTGTAATGACTCCAGCGTTGCCCTGAGTGCACCTGCTTACGGCAGCCAGCCACGGGGGAAGCTGGGAGCCTCTCTGAATGTTTTAGGCAAAACACAGCATTTTCTTTGTACAACTGAGGGCCTCTCAAATGAGCCTTACAAAACATGTCACTGGCATGTGGAGGGTAAGGAGCAGTGGAGGCACAATACTGTACTCTCGCTGTGAGAAGGAAATGATGTCAAGTGGCAGGCCATTGGCAATCCTCTCACATGACTGTTAGGCAGTTCTGCCTGACCTAATCAAATTTGTGAGCCCTTCTATCTCAAGAAGATAGTTGGTATCATCCACTCAAGAAGGCTTTGCCCTTCCTGTCAACTATTACTTCAGCAGGCAACACTGTTGACTACTCAGCACAGGAGTGGCATGTCCTTAGAAGGTGGGGAGCATATTTTTGAACAGTTTAAGGGAACCAAGGATGCTGTTATTTTCATAACCTTCCTAGATCCATCAGCACATTGATGAATTGAGGTGTGATTACTTTTAGCAGTTCTTAATTTCACTAAACATGGTACTGTAACCCACTTTCTTAAGGGTACTCTGCCTTAAAAGCAATAGGACTCATACTGTTGACCTTGTTTGAACACCTGAACACATATATAGCAATCACTTTTTGTTGTTGTTTTGGTTTGTTTTTTTTTGTTTTTCGAGACAGGGTTTCTCTGTGTAGCCCTGGCTGCCCTGGAACTCACTCTGTAGACCAGGCTGGCCTCGAACTCAGAAATCCACCTGCTTCTGCCTCGCAAGTGCTGGGATGAAAGGTGTGTGCCACCACTGCCCGGCTTTATAGCAAACACTTAAAAATGAAAAGTATAGGCTAGCAAGATAGCTCAGTGGGCCGAGGTGCCTGCTGCCAACCATGGAGATAAGAATTTGATCCCTGGGGTCCATACAATCAAGGAGAGAATTGATTTCCTGCAAGTTGCATTCTGGCCTTCACTAGCACAGCATGTCCTGTGCATGTGTACGCACACATATACACCAAATAAGACCCCCTGGGGGGATATACATAGCATTTGCAAAAAAGTGCATTATTTGAATGTGTCGTGCTAGAGAATTATATGGTGGAATTCAGTAGCCCCTGGTTATATGGGTTTATAGTTCTAGAAATGTAAACTAAGGACATCAGAGACAGGGTGTATTGCTTATGTGTTGAAATATTGTTTCAGCCATATTGTTAGATAAAATATTAAAATGAATGTCACATTTCTTTTTACTCTAATATATCTATTAAAATCTTACAGATTCCAATTGTAGCATCCACTGTATGTTTCTTAGCACTGCTCTGGAGAACTGCTGTCATTCGGCTTTGGCACGCATGTACTGGGAGGGACTATATCTAGTGGAAAGACTTCATCTCTGTTGCTCCCCTCTCTCCCTGACTCCAGGTGAAACTCTGCTGAGCCCCCTGGTGATGTGTGGGCCCCATGGCCTCAAGTTCCTGAAGCCTGTGGAGCTGCGCTTGCCACACTGTGCGTCCATGACTCCTGACGGTTGGTCTTTTGCTCTAAAATCATCCGACTCCTCGTCGGGTATGCTGTCTTCACTCTGTCTCTGGGGCTTTGGGAACTGTCATTGATTAATGTCTGAGCTCTTGGTGCTTCCCATGCTGTGTGTGAATAGATCTTCCCTCTGTCCCTGTGGCCTTGTAAGCATTGCTATTATTGTAAATATGTTGTTCATATGCTATAAATGCATATGGAACCGTGGAGACTTTTCTACCTTTTAATAATTGGCAATTTGGCTAAAGATTGGCTGTTCTTGGAGTTTAAAAAAATTTATAATCTTATCAGATTTTTTTCAAGGTGCAAAGTATTTACACTAGCCTTGGAGAAAGTTTCCAGAGTGATGGTGCCTGGCCAGGGGTTTGGTTTTTTTCCAGCCTGAACCTCTAAGTGACTTCTGCTCATTGGCTCATGATTTCAAAGCTTGCATTGCATTTTCATATTTCTCAATTGAGTAACTTAGAACTCAGTCTTTACTACCAATATTGTTCACCCTAACAGGATCCATAGAAGAACAAAAATGTGAAGTTTGCCCCTAGATTTGTATAAATCAGTGAAGATTAGTAAATTTCAGTTTGGTCCAGTATGAAGTAAAGGTTATGATACAGAGTTTACCATAGGGTCATATTTAAATATTCCTTTGGAAGAAAGCCTTGTGGGCTAATTTTAAATAGGGAAGGAAAAGTTAAGCGGTATTGAAAATGCCACTGAGAGCCCAGGAGAATGTTGCAGTTTTGAGGCCAGCTTTATCTAAACTGCCTGCTGCAAGTACTTATGCTGTAAGTGGCCTTACTTGATACACAAATGAGCTGCACGTTTGTCACTTCCAGTGATTATGGGCTACTGTTCAGTTGTACTGAGACCACACACTTTCTGTGAGCATTAAAGTGTGTTCACCCAAAAAATAGATGCACCTTCGTGTGATCCTGTACAGCAGTAAACAACATTGCTACTGCTAATCTACCTGTTCAGTAGGTGTAGTGTTGGTAAGTACTGACTTAATTGCAGCCAAATACTAGTATGTTGAAAAGAAACTTAAAACATAATGATGAGGAAGATGCCTTTAATTTCTAGAGTTATCTGAATAGTATTAAACCATTTGATTCATTATCAGATGTGATGCAGACCTTATAGTACATAGAGTACACAACTGGTATAGTTGATAGTCATCCATTTGTTACAGGGCTGTCTGGGATATCTCAAAAGGGCTAGTAGCTTCTCTGGTCTCAGTTGTACAGGTGTTGTTTGTGACAGTGTATCACACTGTCTCACAGGTACAGAAGCACGCCTGGCCTAGGACTGTTAGAAGGGAAGGAGCAGTCAGCAGCTTTGAGTCTCAACTCCCTTAGCTGCCACACAGACAGTTTCCCATTGTTCACAGTTAATACCCACTGCCAGGGCTTTGTGCAGGGTGTAAATCTGAAAATACCAAGGCTTTCTTCAAAACTCAAAACCCCAAGACCTACCTCAGAGCTACATAGCCAGTGGCTGTTTGAATCCCCACAAATGCCACAAATGATTTTATTGTACAGCCAGAAGTAGGGAAGGCTCTTGTACTGTCTTGCTGGTTTGCCTTGGTAAGGGGGAGGAGTCTTTAGTAAGTAGGTGCTACAGAACTTGGCAGAGCATCCTCTGTGTGCAGTAACTGAATGTGGGCAGTGTGCTCTCACACTTGTCTCAAATGGGTTAACATATAGTACTGTCCAAAAGGAAGGTGTTGATAGTTGTGTACACTGAGGAGCAGCTCCAACTGTCTGAGCCCTGTGGTTGCCCGAGTCTTGATAACTTTTATCCCTGTATTTAAAAGGCCAACGAATTGGATAGCAAAAGAGACATCCGAAACAGCTTTCAATGTCTACTTAAAGCAGCTATAAGTATATAATTGGATATAAGTACAATATTTGAAGACATAGAAGAAAATTCTAATATGTGTGTTTATATTTGTTCCATAATGACAAAATGTTGTGGTAGCAGTTTAGACAAACATAAATGACATCAAAATTTTTTTCTCTCATAGGTGACCCTAAAACCTGGCAAAACAAGTGTCTTCCTGGAGATCCGAATTACCTTGTTGGAGCCAACTGTGTTTCTGTCCTGATTGACCACTTTTAATTCTTGGTGTATAGGAACTGGACTAAACAATGTGAACATGGATTGAACTTACTAAATCTAAATGGAACCACTCTAATGAGTATTATATTTTCTTAGAATTTATACTGCAATTAGTAGTATTAAGCATTTGTTGGAACTGATGAAGGTTGGTGAGCATGCCCCTGAACCACGGTCAGAAAACATGCTACAGGCTATGTGTTATTACAGGCTATGTGTTATTGAGTGAGGAACTGTCAAGCATTGGCTAGAGGCTCAAAGATATTTTGCTTTGTAATGATTTTTGTACTTTTTTATGGTCACTGCTTAACTTCACATACTGATTTCCGTTAAAAATACCAGCCAGTAAATGGGGGTGCATTTGAGTTCTGTTCTTTCCAAAGTACACTCAGACTTATTATGGCCTTGGCCTAGCATACACATTTTATTTTATTATGCATGAGGTAATGTACACACATTTTTTTACAAATGCACCTGGAATATATAACCAGTGTAGTGGATTTAACAGAAATGTACAGCAGGGGGATTTATAACTTGGGGAGGGGGGTCAAATGAAGACAATTACTTCTTGTATATGAAAACACATTTCTCTTAGGGAAGGACACCAAAGCATGTGAGCCTGGTTCCATGGCCTCTGAATCTATAAATTAACATACCACCGCAGACATCTAACCAGCAGGAATGCCTTACCCTCATGGTTTTAATTCTTAGATCATTTCGCTGTGTATTGCTAAGTTTTTATGAGTTTTGTGCATATCTAGATACTGTATCATGGAAACGACTGAGTAAATTGTGGACTTGATGGTTTCAGAAATGTGTAAATCACCCGGAAGAAAATAATGGTGTGACTGAAAATTTTTTTTTTATTTTATTTTATTTTATTTTTTTTTGACAAAGGGGAGTGGTGATCTTCTGTTCTTTGGGCTATGCATATGAGATGTTTGATGTTTTCAGGACGCATGTACATAATGCGTGCATACCACTTTTGTTCTTGGTTTGTAAATTAACTTTTATAAACGTTACCTTTTTATACATAAACAGAACCAAGTTTCTAAGGCTACCTTTGTATTCTCTCCTGTACCTCTTGAGCCTTGAACTTTGACCTCTGCAGCAATAAAGCAGCATTTCTACACATACAAGGTCATTTTTTAAGAAAAAGAATGCACAGAGTTGTTACATTTTTAAGTGCTGCATTTAAAAAATACAGTTACTCTAGTTTGATTAAATTCTTGCAAAGTATCCCTTCTGTAAAATTTGTGATACAATACTGTGCCCTAAAGTGTATTTTTTTACTAATAGACAGTTTATTATGGCACATCAGCACGATTTCTGTTTAGATAATACACCACTACATTCTGTTAATAATCATTAGGTGTGAAAGGATTTCTTTTGTGGTTATTAAAAAACTCAAATTTCTAAATCTGCAAGAATAAAACTTTTTAAAATACAGTATTAGTTTGGTTTATTTGCTCTGTTTCCCATTCCAAGCACCTTTATAATACTGTTTGACATTTCTGTGTGTGTGGTGTGTGTATGTGTAGGCCAGAGATGGACATCAGCTATCCTCCTCTGTCGGTGTCCATCTTATTTTTGAGGCAGGATCTCGCCTTGAACCCAGAACTCTGCCTTGAACCCGGAACTCTCAGATTGCTAGCCTGACTGTCCAGCAGGATTAAGGGACCATTTGTATCTCCCTCCCAACTTCCCACCATCACCGGGGGTACAGACATGTTCCATCTACTACTCAGTTTCTGAGTTGGTGCTAGGCATCTAGACTCAGGTCTTCATGCTTGCATGGCCAGCGCTTTTACACACTAAGCCACTCCCCAGCCCCTGTCATTCTGTTTAGAGCCTTTGCACTAGTCACCCATGTCACCTGCCATCCTAGTTAAGTATTTTACATACTGAGTCTTGTTTCCCACAACCACTGTGTACTGTGGATTGGGCATGCTAATCAAAAGCTCATAGGCAAACTCTAGGCTGCTGTGTTCTCTACACTGCGTCTGTTCTTTAGTTTGTGTATGCCTCTCTTCCAAACTCTGTAACACGGGTCCTTTATATACTACTGCCTTTGAGAAGAAAATGGTTTTTAATGGCTGCAGATACCACTGTGCTCATCTTATTGATGTGCCACCTTCACTGATGTCGAAGTCATTTCTGTACAGTTTTTGTGTACATATTTGTGAATGGTAGCCCACCTTTGTGGGTTTTGTTTCTTTCTGAAGATAGAGTTCATTCACATTCCCCCTTTTTAGGTATATAGTTCTCCAAAGTTTGAGAAGTACAACCTTCTTTCCAAGAAGCCATTTACCTATGAAAACTAAAACCGACTTGTTAAAGCATTCCCATGGTTAATCCGTAGAATGAGTTCCTCATCCCCACACCTTCAACCCTCGCAGACTCTACTCCCTTTCCAGGCCCTAGCAACTCACAATCTCGTTTCCATTGCTATGGCTTTGCCTTTTTGAGGGTATCATAAATGGGTCATACAGTATGTGTGGTCTGGAGCCTGGCTTCTTTCACATCAGACGATGCAGTTGAGACTCATGGATGATGTTACAGCTGCTGGCAGTTTTTGTTACAATAGTCGTTCCAGAGTGTGATATACAACTATCTAGTGTCTCACGATAGCTCATCTTTTGGTAAATATTAAAATCTTTTCTATTTCTAAATTAAGTTGTTGGGGGCTGAGGAGATGGCTCAGCCATTAAAAGTGCCTATTGGACATGCTAGGAACCCCCGCATCCACATAAAAGGCTCAGGTGTGGCAGCAAGCTCCTGCCGTCCTGGTGCTGGAGAGGCTGAGATAGGATTCCTGGTGCTTGCTGGCCAGTCAACCTAGCAGAATTGGTGAGTTCCAGATTCATTGAGAGATGCTGTCTCTTAGAATAAATTGGAGGACCAATAGAGGAAGACTCCGACATCAGTGTCTGGTCTTCACGCACACATTTATAGAACTACTCCACACACACAAAAGGGTTTGGAGAGTCATATACTTCCTTGCCTAATGTATAGTTAAGACACGCTTAATAGTGTCTTTCACAGGGGGCATTACTCATTTGATGAAGTCTGGTTTGTTCTTTCAGAAAAGTCTGCTTTGGCTACATGCCACAAAGATTTTTGCATCTTAAGTTTTTCTCAGTGACTTCTTTTTTGACTCTGTTTATGATGCATCCCTGATTTGGTTTTGTATGTAGCATGAGCTGTGTGTGTTGAGACTTATTCAGTCTGTTCTGTGTTTGCATGTCCGTATTGTAAATACATAAGTAAGACTTAACCTAGACATTGGGCTTCCATAAATTTAAGTTATTGGAACATAACTTAGCAAGTCTGTTATTCATGCCTATCTGGCCTTTATTACATAGTATAAACGCCAGGCAACATTTATGTATCTTCTGCACCTTAATGTTGACAGGAATGAGGCCATTTCTATTCCCCAAAACCATCTTTGCACAGTACTGAGCATGTCGGGTGAAGTAATTCATATACTCTCATGCTGGAGACCTAGCAATTCCCTTTTATTATACTGTTAGTACTCATGGGAAATGTCTAGTGTTACTGGGGTCTGTTCTTCCTCATTTTGACCTCTTGGCAAATACATTCTCATTATAGTACACAAGTGTTGGTACTCACACAAGAGACAGACCTTGACACCAGGTATTTTGACTTTAGTCAGGGATGCAGTAGCCAGTAAACAGGGTGTGTCTGCCAGTTCAGCCAGGGCTGGCAAGCAGGCAGGTGAAGTGAATTTAGCTTGCCTTGATGCGTGTTTGAAATCACCATAGATAGGAACATAGTGAGGTGTTTTCTATATAGTTTGCAGGAAGTGCACCATAGATGCATCCCAAATCAAGTCACAGAAGCGCTGAGGGTGTTTGGCTCGAGGAGGGTGCTGTGGAGACCATTGTAGTGCGTCTTTCCCGGAGCCTTACTGCCGTCCGTCTCAGAGTTGATCACAGTAAAGTCCATTTAGCTTTCTTATTTTTACTCCTCAGTGTGCTTGCTTTAAGCCGTTTGGTGTCAAAGGAGCCAGTGCTCAAAGGGGTGGAGCTAACATCTTTAGAACCACAGAGATGGGTAACACCTTTAGCCACAAACATTCAGGCTACATCCAGAGCTTTCCTCCCACATTATTCATGCTCACTCGGGTCAGGGGGAAGTTGGTAGAACTAAGGTGCTTGGAAGTGAGATCAAAGCCCTTCTGCATGTTGGCACTCCATGTGCTGTATGAAATGCCAACTTAGTTATGCTCATCGTTGCCAAGAAAACCATGTCTCTGAAGATTCAAAATGAATTTTTGTTAATCCAGGTGGTTTGCCTTCTCAGTACCAGGCTGAGAAGGTGTATATACAGATATGACATAACCTGAGACATGCAATTCGCAGTATATAGAAGACCCTTTTCTAAGAACTGTCCTCTGCTCGTGTCCATGGAGATCTTTCAGACATAGATACAGATATTGTGGTGGTTATGTTTTATCCCAGGCTTAGTCACTGATTGGCAGTTGGTAGAAGCTTAATTTTGCATGCAAGAAGCCAACAGTGCAATTTCTAGTACCACATAAAACTGGGTGTGGTCTTGCATACTTGTAATCCCATCACTCAGGAGAGTTTCAAGCCAGCCTAGGTTACATGAAGATTAAGAGAATAAAGAACTCTTTAATTCTTAAAACCATGAAAAAATCATGCGACCAATATGCTTACAAGTACTCTGTGGTTAGGAGCCGGATATTCATTTGGCATTTAGCAGATGACAGAGCCCAATTTGGAATGAGATCCTAGTATTGGGTGTAAGGATTACTTTCCCTGTGCCATGATAATATACACTAACAAAGCAACTGAAGGAAGAGAGGACGAGTGTGTTCAGCTAATCGTTCGTAGGTACAATCTGTCATGGCAGCAGGAACTTTAGGCATTATACCCACAGAAGAGGCGACTGAATGCTGCTGCTCTTCCTTTCTCCTGTTGTCAGTCCAGGACCCAGCTATGGACAGCTGCTGTCCACATTTAGAGTGGTCTTCCCATCTCAGTTAACAGAATCCCTCATCTGCCCAGAGGTGATCAGTCCAGCCCTCACAGATATGCCTGGAATCTTGCCTCGTAGGCAACTCTATTCTTGTCAAGTTGTAGTTAAATATTAACCATCATATTAGGCATTCCATGGGCAAGCTTTAAGGTCAGGTTTTCCAGAACATCTCTTAAGAAATTGTGATATGACACCATGGTCAAGGAAACATTTAGGAGAGTTTATTGGGGCTGACAGTGTCAGAGGGTGAGTCTGTGACCTTCATGGCAGCAGGCATGAAGTAACTGAGCTCATGAGAGAGACAGAATGGAGTACCACATGCCTTTTGAAACCTCAGAGTCCACTCCCAGTGACAAAATTTCCCCAACAAGGTTGTACCTCCTAATCCTTAAACAATTTAACTAGAGACCACAAAGTATTCCAGTATATGAGCCTAAGGGGGCCATTCCCATTCAAACCTTATACAGGGATTAATGACCCAGAAGCCACAAGTTGCTAAAGTGAAAAACCCAGTTCTAGGTGTGGGTACCTCCTCTCCAGGTGTTGATCAAGGCTGTTCCAAGACTATTGTCATTGCTTTTGTTACCTATTAGAACTTGATGGCAAGATCCTATTACTGAAAACACACTTTGATCATGGAATTTGCTGAAATTACATTGATCCTAGCCCAGGGAGTTTCCTCCCTCCTGGCTACTTTTCATGGTATTAGACAGTCATGTAAGCTGTTGATTGGGGGTTCATCGAGGTATTACACAGCTACAACCCTGTGAGCTACGACCACCAGAGTGGCAAGATGTGCCCATCAGTACAGTAATGGCACAGATATTAGGGGGCTAGCAAAATGCTTTTTGTTTGGATTTAAAGCCCACTCCACAGAGGAATAGTATCTAGTACTGTAAATCTGACCACAAGCCCATATCTGGGGAGCTCACAGGCTCCAGGAGTAAACTCACTACTCTTACTTTGCTAAATGGACAGAGTATCCAACCACTGTCTAAGTTAGTATCCTACACCCATAGATTAGTGCAGTTCTCAGTTCATCAAAGAAGTGTGAGTAGTGAACAATGTTTAGCGAAACAACTGCTAACATACACAGAGTTAGTATCTGGAGTGTTCAGATACAAATGGGATATCTTACATCACCACCATCCAAAGCCCAGGACCATCCATCATGGAAGAGGGGATAGAAGATTGTAAGAGCCAGTGATCATGGAAGAATGAAGCAGAACAGTGTCTTCTGGACATGACAAGATCACTGCAATCGTGAATACAAGCAGCCATAGTGATTTGTACAAGACCAGGCAAGTCACCACTGTAGCATGGAGGGGTGTGGGAATTACAGGATACTCTCCCCCCCCTTGCTCTCTCTCTCTCACACACACACACACACACACACACACACACACACACACACAGGGGGGGGGGAGAACCTCTGTTGACTCTTGGTGGCTTCTGAGAAGGAGCTGTCTTTTAAGTGGTGACTCCTGGCATCTCAACATTACACATGCCCAACATCGATAAGTGTGTGGGCAACAGAAATTAGATTCAATGGGTGATTAAAAAGGGATAGGGTTGTGGAAGGGCAGGGAGGTGGCATGGATCTGTGAGTAATTAGGGGGAATCTTGGTGTTCATCAAAATACACTGAATGCATATATGACGTTCTCAAAAAAATTAGTAAAACTAGATTGTCTAACAACAACTTAAGGATGAGGGATGCCGCATGAGGGCAGGGGACCAAATAGGAAACAAAGTTTGAGAGCCGAGGAGGCCTGGACTGGGACCCACCAGAACAGAGCAACTCGGAATACAAGGGCGAGGAGGGCATTTGAAGGCAAGAGAATTTAAAGCAGAACTGAATTTCTTAGCAGTTTCTTTTAACTAAGTATATGTAATACAGCAATCACAAGGGTTCGTTGGTTCTTAATAGGTCCAGCAGAGTCCAGGGGACCTGCTGTCCTGGGGACAGGCCTTTGTTTATGTTTTAGAGCACTTAAGTAAGCCTAGTTGAGTGTCCCTACTAAGGCTCTGTTACTTGTTCCCGATGTCTACAGTTAGTAACACCATACACAGTACATTAACTGCAAAATTGCACAGATCGGTCCCCTGGAAATACCATTTTGGATCCCAGGATGTGGGCCATGCCACAAGAAAGCAGAGGTTAGGTCTATGTCCACTGTCTTGATGACCTTCTGGGGATGTGGGGAGGAGCCATGACAAGAAGCTGTCACTAGGTTGGGAGATACTAGCTTACAGCTCAGCATCTTAGTGCCCACTACTTGATCAAAGCCCTCAAGGGGGTATCTTTGTTTTGTAACATTTCCACATGGGTTGTAAGAGTAACAGAACATTTTGTAAGAGTAGACACAGACTGTGTCTGCCCAGCCTTCCTAAGTGTTACCCTCCTGCTGCATGTACATGCACTTGAGGTAGGTAGATAGACAACTGAGAATGCCCCAGTAAAATGTCACATAGTGGGTGGCCTAAACAGTGAGCATTCCTGACAGATACAGAGGTCTGCATTCTGGTGTGGCCAGCACCTGCAGTCCTATCACTGCAGCTGGAACAGAAGGATGGGGTTTGAGATCAGGCTGAGCAACATAACAAGACCCTGACTTATGGGAGACCTAGAGGCTGGCAATCTAAAGGCTAACCACCTGGTCACCTTCTGATGAGGATTTCCTTCCTGAGTCAAAGGTGACCGCTTAATGTGTCTTTATGTTTATGTGTTTAGTGTTCTTAGTATGCCTTTATGTTTTCTTACGTGTCGACTATGTCTTCACCAGTACACACAAATAGAGCAAGGTTACTCACACCACTGAATCATAGCCCCAGGCTTATGACTTCCTTTAATTTTACTTAGAAGCCTAGTAGGTAAATATAAGTATATTAGTTACTTTCTCCTTGGCTGTGACCAAATGCCCCACAAGAAGCAACAAGAAAGGAGGGCTTGCTTGGCTTGCAGTTTCAGCAGATACAGTCCATCATTAAGGGGATGTCATGGTGGCAGGGACATGCAGCTGGTCATGGTTTGGAGCCAGGAGGCGCAGAGGGGTGAATGTACCTATCCTAGTTTGTTTGTTTGTTTGTTTGTTGTTTCTGTTGCTGCTGTAGAGACTGTCTTAATTACTGTTCTGTTATTGCTTCGTAGAGGCACCATAACCAAGGCTACTTATGAAAGAAAGCATTTAATTAGGGGCTTGCTTATAGTTTCAGAGGGTGAGTTCATGACCGTCCTGGTGTGAAGTGTGGTAGCAGGCACAGGTATGGCCCTGGAGCAGTAGCTGAGAACTTACATTTGTTTTGAAAGTTAGAGGCAGAGAGAGCTCCAGTTGCAAAGGTGACACACCTCCTCCAGCAAGGCCACACCCTCTCATCCTATCAAATATCTAAGCCCGTGAGAGCATTTCACACTACAAAGACCATGACCGAAAACAACTCAGGGAAGAATTTATATTTGGCTTACAGTTTACAGTCCATCCAGGGAAGCCAACACAGGAACTTGAAACAGAAATTGAAGCAGAGACCAGTTGTTTACTGGCTTGTTCTCCATGGCTTTCTCAGCCTCTGTGTGTGTGTGTGTGTGTGTGTGTGTGTGTATCCTAGAACCACCTTCCCAGGGGCAGTATTGCCCACGACCCACATCAGACATTAATAATAATAATAATAATAATAATAATAATAATAATAATAATAAAATGACATCTTGACAGGCCAGTCTGATGGAAGCAGTTCTTCATCTGAAAAGTTGTCATCTCAGGAGACTCCTGTTGTCAAGGTGACAAAATACAAGCATTACACTGCCACTCAGCTTCCTCTCTCAGTTTTATTCAGTCTGAAACCCCAGCCCACAGAACAGTGCCACCAACATTTGGGGTGAGTCGTCTTACCTCAGTTTACCCAACCTAGGTAATCCCTTAGATCCCCCTCCCCCTCCTCTGTGGAGATTCTAAAACCCATCTGTCTCAGTGTTCTCTTGCTGGGAAGAGACATCATGACCATGGAAACTCTTATAAAGGAAAGCACTTGATAGGGGCTGGGTTCAGAGGGTTAGTCTACTGTCATCACAGCAGGGGACATGACAGCTGAGAGCTGTAAATCCAGACCTGAAGGAGAAGAGAGACTTTGGGCTTGGAATGGGCTTCTGAAACCTCAAAGCCCACCCCCATGACATACTTCCTCCCACAAGGCTGCACCTCCTAATCCTTCCAAACAGTGCCACTCCCTGCATTCAATGAGCCTGGGAGCCACTGGGAGCCACTGGGAGCCACTGGGAGCCACTGGGAGCCACTGGGAGCCACTGGGAGCCACTGGGAGCCACTGGGAGCCATTCTCGTTCAGCAGCCACACTGGCTAGGGCTTCAACACAATTTCTGAGGAACAGCCATTCAGCTCATAACACAATTTTTTTTTTTTTGAAGAATTTGAATATAAATTTCAGATAACGTGAGGTTTTCCCAATAACACTGATGATCGACAATAGTACACGTAGGCTCAGAAATTCTGGAGAAAATTGGTTTTGTTTTCTTTAGTTTATTGGCTCCTAATTTTGACTGTATAGAGATCTGCTCCAGTCTTTATTATTTCCCTTTTTGTTTGTATTGGGCTTAGCTTGCTTCTTTTTATATTTTTGGAAGTTGACTATCTCATTGATCTGAGAGCTTCTGTTTTTTAATAGGCATTTGAAGCCAGTAACATCTTTCAAAAGAGTGCTTTGGCTGCAATTTTTCTTAAATTGTTACTTTTTTAATTTCAAAATATATTTCTCAGTTTTCCTTGATTTCTTAACCCAGAATTGATATATTTTCCAAATATTTTGGGGCTTCTCCAAATCTCTTCCTATTGATTTTAATTCCTTTCTGATAAGAAAATATATGTCTTTGTGTGACTTAGTATAGCAGCAAATTTGTTAACCTACCCTGTGCTCCTGCACTCATCCCTCCTCCCTTGCCCAAGAGCTATCTGAATTTTCAAGTGAAACACACACACACACACACACACACACACACACACACACACACACACGTGTGCGTACCAATTAATTTTGTTGCTTTGGCTAGCTCAAAGGCTGGGCACTTCTAGTCCTTCCCGCAGCTAGCAGACAATTCCCTCCAGTAGTCTGGGGTTAACATCCTTAAAATCTATATTTCATCTCTGCTACCCCAGACCCAATTGGGGAGGTGGCCACTAGAACCACTTCCCCAAATTTTTACATGGCTGGTCCATCCTATGCCCCTCTCATTCAATTCTGCTGCTTCTTCCCTTCTCTCTCTCAAGCCCAGGAATACTTAAAGTCCTGCCTCTGTCTTCCTGCCCAGCCATTGGCTGCTGACATCTCTGTTTACCAATCAGAGCCAACTGGGGGCAGAGTCCCTTGGTGTCTTATGTGCAGACACTCATGTGAGCAGTTTTGGGGACCAAAATTAACACAACACAAGCAGCATTAGGCCAAACCCATTTCAACTTAGATTCTCTTAAGTTTCTTCTCTTCTCTTTTCTTCTCCTTGTAACAAGGTTTCACTTTATAGCACATTTTGACCCTAGACTTATTGTATGTTCTATGTTGACATCAAACTCTTCCCCCCCACTTCCACCCCCCGCCCCCACCTCAACATGAGTGCTGGGGTTACCACCACACCAAACTTCTGTTACTCTAACTTTTTTGTTTGTTTCTATGAGACCCTGTCTCAAGCTTTCTCTGCTGCTGAGGATGCCCTTGAACTCCTGGTTCTCCTACTGCCACTTCCCAAGTGCTAGGGTTACAGGTGTGCAGTGCCGAGCCCATTATTTACCATCTTTATTTATACGAGGCCTTTTTACAGCGTCTAAAATTAGACTACCTGAGAGGAGGAAGAGGAGGAGGAGGGGAAGGGAGGAAAGAGGAAGAGAGAGAGAGTGAAGAAGGAAGGAAGGGAGGGAGAGAGAGAGAGAGAGAGAGAGAGAGAGAGAGAGAACAAGAAACCTCTGCATGGGCTGGAGAGATGGCTCAGCAGTTAGGAGCACTGGCTGCTCTTCCCGAGGACCCGGGTTCAATTTCCAGCACCTGCATGGCAGCTCACAACTGCCTGTAACTACACTTCCAGGAGATCTGACACCCTCACACAGGTATACATGCTGCTGACAAAACATCAATGCACATGAAATAAATCCCCCCTCAAAAGAAACCTCAGGAACCCTAAGAGAATGGATCTGTATGGGGCAAGCTGTACAGATGTGGAAGAGTCAGGTTGTCGGTAAGCCACGTGGACCCAGGTCTTCTGTGTCCTTATTTTGTCTAGTTCTTCTCAGCTGTAGGTGGAGCACGTCAGGTTCTGACCACTGTTGTTCTCGTGCCTGATTCTTCCTCCTATGGTCAGTATTTGCTTTACATATTCAGTGGTCCATTTTGGTAACACAAATACTGCTGTGTTTCCTTATGGCCATTATGGTATTAACATGTCCTGTTGATGGTGTTTTTTCCTTCGTCTATTTGGACTATGTGGGTCACTGTTTACATGGTATGTCTTTTCCTGTTCTTCACTGTCAGTCGACCTTTGGCTCTAAGCAGTCTCTCGCTACCAAGCTCATAGTTTAATCTTGCCTTATGAGTTAGTCTATTCTTAGTGGAATTAGTTTAGCCATTCTAGCTTTCTCATGGCCCCTGTTTGCAGAGTAGACCTTCTACATCCCTGGTTTTCCGTCTGTGTCTTTGAATCTAAAGTGCATCGAGTCCCGTGCAAAACATTTAGTTTGATCTTTTGTGACTTAGTCTGTGTGGCAGTTAATCTCAAGTGCCAACATGTCTGGATTCAGAATCACCTTGGAAGCAAATCTCTGGGCATGTTGTGGAGGATTTTCTGGATTAGGTTAACTGAGGTAGAAAACCCTACTGTAAATGTGGGTGGCATCACTGCATGGGCTGGGGCCTGGACTGAATACAAAGAGAAGAAAGGGAAATGCACATGAGCTCTGTGTCTGCAGCCTGACAGGGCACCGAGTCCACCACACCCAGTCTAGCTGTGAGCTGGGCTCATTTCTACCGACTATTTCTTGATTTATTAGTTTCAGGCTTTTTGTTACTGTTCCTAATTTGTCATTTATCCTTCTTTTAAGTAAACTAAATATTTCCTAGTATAATTTTTTAATCCCCTTATTTTGCCAGGCATGTTGGCTCATGACTGTAAACCAACCACTCAGGAGGCCGAGGACTAGTTGTCAGGGCAGTCTGGGCTAAAGTAAAACCCTACCTCAGATACAGAAATATTGCTTGTTTTACTTTTGACGTATTATATATATTGAGGTATGAATGTTCACTCATTCCAGTTGACCTTAGATTCTTACTAAATACAGAAATGTACTCCCGTGAGTGTGTGTGTGTGTGTGTGTGTGTGTGCGCGCTCACGCCTGCATGCTCGTGTGTGTGCATAGGTGTGGTGTTCAGGTGCCAAGCACATTTGAGGAGGTCAGCCGTCAGCTTTCTGGTTTTAGTCCTTGGAGGGCAGCAGACCTTCGAGTTTCTAGAGATTTTTCTGTTTCTGCCTTTCATCCCCCACAGGTGAGCTGTAGTCACAGACACTTGTTCTGCTCTGTCCAGTTTTCACTTGAGTTCTTAGGAGCCAAACTCTGGATGACAGCGTGTGCCAGCATTGCCTGTGGAGCCACCCCCCAGCCCCTCACGTGGATTTCAGTCACCTCTGGTGTCGATTCCCTTTAGGGTAGTTTGGGAGGATTGATTTGAGGTGAACCTTCTCTTGCTTTGTTTGAAGCCACCTCTGCTTTGCCTCTGCGCAGATGGCTAGGTTTCTATTCTCTCTTTAGCACCTTCCTTCTCTTAGCTTCCTGCCCCTCCTCCATTGCTGCTGCAGCAAAGCCAATGACTCTTTTGCTTGGATTTGACGAGGTTTGCTGCTGTATAGAGATTTGTCTTTGTCTCCCAAATGTTTGTGTGCGTCTAGCTATGGATCTCATGTTTACTCTACTTTGGGTTTGCTGTGCTTTGCTGATGTGTAAATTAGTGCCTTTTCTCAGCGGGGAGGTGGATTTTCTCCTTCTTGCTTTTATTGTTATTTAGTTACCTCTTCTCCCTTCCTTTTTCTTTCACCTGAATCTGCTATAATATGACCTTTCTTCCTTTTTTTTTTAGACGGATAGCCTTCTGGGTAGACTAGGCTAGAGTCGAACCCATGATCCTAGATCTTCCCTCCTTAGCCTCCTGAGTGCCAGGAGTGCATGTGGCTCAGACTGGATGGTTTTTATTCATCTATTTTTAAGTTTTTATGCCAAGTCCATGCTGTTGAACTCCTCTAGTAAACACATACACACACACACACATACATACACACACGTATACACACATACACACACATGTATATACACATACACACACATATACACACATACACACACGTATGTATATGTATACACACGTATGTATATGTAGACACACACGTATGTATACACACACTTACACACACGTATGTATATACACACGTATGTATACACACACACGTATGTATACACACACACGTATGTATACACACACACACACACACACACACACACGTATACACCATTTCTATTTGTTGCTAGGCTACATTCTGTGCTGCCGTTGTTGTAACCTTTCTTTAGCTCCCTAGCCATTATTTCCCTGAGGTCTTTGAACTTACAATGGCTGCTTTGAAGTCTTTGTCTAAAGCCAGCACCAGAGCCCACCTGTCTGTCACCAGAGAGTCACCATCTGTCTGCCACCCCAGCCTGCAAAGTGTGTGTGTGTGGGGGGGGGGTGTCTCGTTTTACTTGTATATCTCTAATTTTTGAAAACGGAACAGTTATGATATAATATTGTAGCAGCTCTGAGTTTTCTCCTCCACCCCCCTCTTTTCTTACATACATAGTATGTGGGGGTTGTTGCTAAATGTATTCATTGACGTTACTGAACAAATCCTACAGTCTCTGAACCTTGGTGCTGCCACTGAGGTCTGCCCTTGTCTGTTATTCCTGGTGTTTCACTGGATGCCTCAGGATCAGCATATCTGCTCAGCCAACAATGGAGCCATACACTGCTCTGCGTGGACTTGCGTGTGGCCTAGAGGGTGCGCTCCCTCTTGGTTCAAGCAGTAGACCAGGCAGCTAGCTCTCCTTTCTTCCCCTTGCTATCCCAGCGCAGGCTCAAATCCTCACACTCAACCAGAGATGCGCCCGCTCCCTTCTCACAGCCTGCCTTCCTGAGAGTGGTGCCTTACCCTGGCCCCTGTCCGTTCAGACATGGGGGATGTAGGGAAACTTAGCTCTAACGGTACCAAGGCCTGGCGCTCCCGTTCTCTACTCCTCTGGTTGAGTTTCTGGCGGGTCTGTAGCTCTGACGTTTGCATAGTTAAATCAATCTTAGGCTTGCCGCAATTTTGCTCCGTGGTGATGGTGTCACGTGGTTGCAGGGGTGCCTGCTCTTGGTTTGTTTATGATAATCTGTCGACTTCCCTGCTGTGTTGATGAACATGCCTCTCTGACAGGGCCTAGGCTAGCTCCTGCTCTTTTCCTTCCCTGTCCCTTGGCTTTGTGATTCTTAGTGGGGCTGGGTGATCCACCCTGACTTTCTCTATCTGTCAAAGATCCAGAAAGGCCTCCCACAGGCCCCTGCTGCTCCCTCCCCAACCACCCCCACCCTTACCTGGGAGGGAGACTGCAATGAGCAAGAAGCACATTAGTCTAATACGTTAGCTCATACCAGGCCATCCTGTCCAGGAGTGGCTAGGGCAGAGATTTGCAGAAGATTCAGTCACCTAGAAGGAAATGCTCTCCCAGCAAGTGTCACTCAGCAGCAGCCCAGAGCCCTGGTAACCCTTGGCCAAATGGGATCTCTCCCTTGGGGAAACTGTGCGTCCATGAGCCACACCTACCAGCCTGCTTGGACAGATTGCCAGCAGGTACAGGATGGTTTCCTCTGTACAGCTACCATCCCTGTCTGAAGCTCAAAGCCCTGTGCTACAGGTGCCAGAGAATATGAATAGCCAAGAGTGCAAGTCATGTTCCAAGTCTGTCACAGTCACCATGAAAGTGACTAACAACCCCAGAGGGAAGCCAGACCCTGTGTCCATGGGCACAGGAGGTTCCAAGACATGACACCATAATTTGCTACATTTGAGTTTTCCAGCCTCTGAAAGAAAAAAAAAAATAGAACCTGTTTTTAGCTTTTGTGTACAAAGAATGACATGTAGGTTCTTAGAGCCGAAACTCTGGATTTAGTGCCATTGCCCAGTGGTCACTTGGTAGGGGCATTTCCTGTGTGCCTTTGTTAGGGAGGTTCCAAGGCTCTTTCCCTCTAGGCACCAGGACACTCCTCACCATGAAAATGAAATTAAATGCTGGGCTTCAGGCCCAGATGGGCCAATTTTGGAATGACCCAGAGTGTGATTGGCAGCCCTTTTAAAACTTAACTAATTTTTTATTTATTCACTTTACATCCCAATATCAGCTCCCTGTCTCCTCCCAGTGCCCACTCATGCAGAATCTCTTCCTCTCTTCCCTTCTCCTTTGAGAAGGGGAGCCCCCTTCTAGAGATCACCTCCAGCCCCACACCTCACCCTCAGTACATCAGGTCGCTGCAAGACTAGGCACATTCTCTCTTACTGAGGCCAGACAAGGCAGTCCATTTAGGGCAACTTAGGGATCCTTAGGCAGGCAGGCAGATAGACATGCAACAGGTTCAGGAAGAGCCCCCCCTCCTGATGGTGGGGACCAGGCTGCTCATCTGTTACATGTGTACAGGGGCTTAGGTCCAGCCCATGCTTGCTCTTTGGTTGGCAGCCGTTTTAAGACAAGCTATTTTGAGAAGACATGAAGGGCCTGAGGAGAGTCCCCTCCCTGTCAGTCATCTGGATAGTCAAGTTCTCACCTCTTCCATCCACGTGGCTCATTCTCCAAGGATGGCATATTTGCAGGAAGATTCTCTTTTTTTGCTCACATTACGACAGTCTTATTTTTAAGAGGCGGCCTCAGAGCAGGTTACCTTAATAAGGTATCCAGGGAGGGGAGAGCGGACCCTGGGCAGACCCCGCCACTGTAAAACTGCAGCATCACCTCTGGGGGTCAGGCTTCAGCACCATGCCATCTCATCAGCTTCCTAGATGATAAGCCTTTCAACGACATCATCATTCTTGTCACCTTCCTGCAGTTTGAATCGCACCACAGTGCTACATCCTACGCTAAAATCCTCGTCTTCCCCAGGGCGGCTTATGATGGATTCTGTACAGATGGCAGCTGCTCCCTATCTGCAAGCGGCCACTAGCAGGGAGAGGAGGAAAGCCAAACCCCGCTTCCCTGCTCAACAGTTCTGGAGCCTTCTTCCAGAAGCCTGATATTACTGGGGCTCAGAAGACAATATCCCCAAATGAAGGCTTCAAAGGCAGTAGCTCACTTCCTATCTTCTGATCCGCACTGTCTTTTGAGGCAACCTAGAAACCAGACTGTCTCTTTCCTGAGGCAACCCCTTTCTAGGGAGCCAACTATAAAGTCTGAGCATGGTCCACTGGAGCTGAGAGTGTAGCTCACACCAAAACCTTTTCAAGCACACTCTAGTTCCTGAGTTCAGTCCCACACCTGAAAACAGACTCCTCCCATACTTTTCTCTGTGAGAATTGTCATAAAGCAATCTCCCTGGGTTATGCTATTTGATTGATGGTCATAAGACCCGCCCCTCACCCCCATTCCAGAGGGATCCTGCCCATTCTTCAGAGGAATGACACAGAGAGGTCACTATTACTGACTGACTGAAATCCCTTCATGTGTTGACAGCCTCAGCAGATAGCACTATTTTAAGAGTGGCTGGAAACATTAGAAGTTTGAGGTAGTTGATTCCTAGCTCGCTCTCTCTCTCTCTCTCTCTCCTTTTTGCTCACCATGAGGTAAACAGTGTCCTCCACACACTTCTGTCCCCATGACGTTCCACCCAGGCACATGGGACCAGGCAGCCACTAGCATTGTGAATGAAGTAAACCACTCCTCTCCTTCAGGTTGTTTCTGTCAAGTAACATGGTCACTGTGATTTGTAAAAATGCAGTTCAGAGAGGCAGGACATGTTGGCTGTGCTGGTTTGGATGAGAAATGTCCCATATTGTCTTGGGCCTTTGAACACTTGGTTCCTGGGGTGAGGAGGCACAGCCTTGAAGGAAGTATGTCACTGGGGATCAGTTTTGAAAGCTTAAGGCATCTCCCTACTTCCGGTTTGCTCTCTCTGCCTTCAAGATGGGAGCTCTCAGCTCCTGTTCCTGCTGTTGCTTCCTGCAGTGCCTCCCAGCCATGATGGTGATGGACTCTTACCCTCTGGGATGGTAATAGCCCAAGCAAACTATTTCCTCTATAAACTGACTTGGGCATTTTATCACAGCGACAGTAAGGTAACTGCCACACAGGCCCCTCTGGGTCCCTTCTCTGTTCTATTAGATCACAACATGTAAGTGACTTGTATCCAACCTTGCATCTACTTGGTTGCCCATGCTGTATCCAACCTTAGCATAAAAATGAGTTCATCTTTCCCTTCAATCCCATGTTATGTAAAACTCTGACCAAGTTAACCGTGTTTTCCTTTTATTAGCCTGTTTCATGGGAGGAGTATTGGCCGTGACAGTCTATGAAGGGCATCTCTTTCCTTATTCCTACTAAATGTACCATGAAGATTGTCACCCAGTTCTTTGCGGCAGGGGAGTAGGGTGCTGTGGGGACAGAGGCATGCTGAACTGCCAGGGTCTCAGAGCCCCCAGGCTTCCTCCTGCTCGTTCCCCACCCCAGCTGCCCTGCTCACTCCCTTCATTCTCCCTCCCTCCTCTGTCTTCTCCTCACCTTCTATCCTTCCTTTTGCCACTCTCCATGGTAGGCTTTCTGAGGAGAGACTCAATAATGAACTATCTTTGGCCACCATTGTTACCTGTATTCAGAGCCCTTGGCTGGCCTAATTAGAAGACCAAGGTCTGGGAGTCACGGTGCTTGGCCTTGCAGAGCAGGGTGGATCAGGTAGGCGCCATGACGATCCAGCTCCAACACCATCACTACAGCCTGCCTGGACCCTTCTGCCCTACAGGTGGATTTAACGCACAAAGGCTACAGGGAGTGTGGGGCGTACTGGTCAGCGCCACTCTTCACTTTGCTCTGTAGAAGGGAGTTGCCTGGAGACACACACATTGCTGCCAGCATGCTTCCCTGAGGATTCACTACCCAGGGGTCATTGGGATAGGAAGGGCACTCCCGACCACGGGCTTGCTCTGAACCACAGTGCAACCTCAACTTTAATCTTGGGGTTTGTCTCTAACCACAGAGGCCAACTACCACCCTACATACTACACATGCTGACCTGGAAGGGTACCAGGGCAGTGCCCAGCCCCCTCATCTGTCACTCACAGATGTTGGTGCCCAGTGAACCCCCAGTATGGTCTTTCTCTCATACTTGTTTCCATCACCAGGGCAGTGGGGCCCAGGTCTTCATCTACTGGCAGCATATCTGTGGACACCTGCCCCTACTCTGGGTCTCACCCCTCAGAGTGCACAGCTCTGCAGGTAAGGTGGCCCTCTGCTTCCTTTTTCTGGACTACCCCATGTCTAGTGCTTAAGAGCCAGCTCCTGGGCATGAGAGAATGAACCAAGTCTCCTCCATCCCTCTTTTTCTCCCACCTAGGGTCAACCTCATCAGTCCTTGCCAGGTCTTGTCTGTAGCACCCTCTCCCTGGGTTCCCTTCTTCTCTAGCTGGGAACTGCTTTCAGGGCTCAATTCTCACCTCCTCTAGGAAACTTGCCCTGATTGTTCCCTACAACGGATCTAGGATGGTAACCTTAGGCCTCTGTGTGCCTCTGTGTCTACTACGTGCTCCAGCTGTGTTTCCTGCCTGCCCTCAACACAGAGGCTGCCCAACAATGCTCAAGAGTGGGCATTCATTCTTCTACCTGCTAAGTCAGAAAACATAGCCAAGGGCACTTGAGCTGATTTTAGAAATGAATATCCTGAGCTGTCAACTTAAGAGGGAGACACATATTTCAGAGGTTAAAGAGCCAAGCCAGAAAACATGGTCACCTACCAGACTCATCATGAGGGGATGAGAGTTTAGTGGTTCGCTACTTAGCAAGTGTGAACAAGATCCTGGGTTCTACCTTGGGGACCACAGAAGAACCAGATGACTTGTCATTATCTAGAAGCAATGATGTCCTGGCCACCAGCAGTATTTAAAGACATACATCTGAAAAGCCGTGCTAGCCTGTCTCTCTTAGGATCACGAGAACTGAAGGGGCCTTGCTGGCTTTCACAACAGGCATTAAGAAGAGATTTTGAGGGTACTCCTGGAGGCAACTGCAAAGATACTGAGCTCCCAGGTATACCCTTTAATCTCTGAACGTTTTGCTTGATGACCCTTGGTCTCCTTTCTGTCCTGAGCCAGCATCAGTCTAACACATGCTGCTGATTAGAAGGACACTAGAGTCCTGGCCCAGGTCCTGGATGCCCTGGAACCTAGTGAGAGGCTTGAGGTAACTGCTGGGTATTCTATCCAGTTTGCCCCTCCCCTCTACTCTAAGAGGGTAGTCATCAAAGGCTTGCTCCAGCAATCAACCAGAGCTGCTTGGTGCCTGAGGTACACCTGTGTCACTGCCCCTGTGCCACTGTTCCTCAGCCTCTGTACCTGTGTCACCTTCTTGCTTGGCTGCATCTATGTTACTACACTAGAGTCTCTATCCCTGTGCCTGGGATTATTTGTGGCCCTGGAGGGGAGTAGAGGAAACAATTTTATCAGTGATGAACAGAGATTGGCATTTATCGATAGTTACTGTGGAGAGGAGAGGCTTCCCAGGGGGCTCACTGAGGATTCTGAAATCTGGCTACATTTACAGACCACATTGTGCAGTAGCAGAAGCTATCCCAATGATGACAAGGGATTACACCATCATGTCTCTTGCTGCTGTGGTTGAACTTGGGACTGGGATATCCCTGGATATCTCCAGAGACAGGAGGGCTCAACTCTCATCAAGACCTTCAAATGCCTGATGCCCACCACAGGTGACTCTGCCCTTATGCAGTTGCCTCAGGCATCCCTACTGTGGTCACAGAGAACCCATTACTTTACAACAGCCAGACCTGGAGGGTCTCCTTACCTATGCAGGCTGCCAGGGCTGTGTTGAAGGTCTGAAGTTGGCTACTGGACACTGGGTGTATGTATGAGCCCACTGCTGTTGTAAGGTGTATCAGATGGTGCATGCTCCCCTTCTGCCTGTTACCCATGGCTTTTGTTTTTCCCCACAAGAGGATTGCTCACAGTTGAAGAGGTGTTCAACAGTGTCCTTGAAGCCACCCAACACTGGAAGGCCATTCGGGCTGGGAATCAAATATGGAGAAGTCACTTGGGGCAGCCAGAGAAGGCAGAGCAAGACCTACCTCTGGGTGAACTCGACCTCAGGTGACAGGAGGCAGCATTCCAGGCTAAACCCCTCCCCTCACAGAGGGGAGCAGAAGTAGCGGACATGGGGAGTGATGTATGGTGTGTCCATAACAGGAGAGAAGCCCCTGGCGGGGGATACCAAGAGACCCAGAGCCTGGGGAGACCCACCTGGATCCCCTGCAGACATTCAGGGGGATTGCACGGGAGAGAAGAGTGTGCTAATGTGCAGTGCAGGGGAAGGCACAGAGCTGCAGGGTAAGCTAAACAGAGGAGCAGTGGCCTGGCAGGGCTGGGCAGGCCAGGAGTGAAGATGAGGTGTGGCATCTTCCCTGGCCAGCTAGCAGTGAGGATGCTGGTCTAGGAAGCTGGGGTTGCCAAGATTGACAAGAACAGAGGCCAGGACCATTAGGAACCAGGGAGAAGGCTTCTGGAAAGAAGCAGGGGGAGGGTAGAGTAGCTGAGGAAGATCTGGGCCACAGATGTAGTGGAGATACAGAGATGGAGGGGGATGGGCAACAGGGAAACAGGAGAGAAGCCATTTGTGGGAGGGGCTTCCTCCAGCTGAGCTTTCTCATCCCCCTCTCCCTTTGCTGAGCATGATCCCATTCCTCAGGGCCTCTGCTTCCCTCTGAGCCTCCCTCCTCCTCCTCCTCCTCCTCCTCCTCCTCCTCCTCCTCCTCCTCTTCTTCCTCTTTCTCCTCTTCTTCCTCTTCCTTCTTCTCTCCCCCCTCTGTTTTAAAAGTTTCATATATTCTTATGCTGAGAGGAAGACTTTTAGTCTGTAATACCTAGAAATTTTTAAGCCCACAAGGCAGTTGGTCTCATCAGGGATTTAAAAGAAAGAAAAATCTGCCTGCAACCCCACTAGGCCCTTACTGGGTTTGGCAGAGCTGCCTAGCTCTTTGGAACATATACCTGGCTCCTGGCTCAGGTCTTGGGTCTGGTTTCGCAAACTTCTGCTCCCTGCTTCCCTTGAGTTGATATTCAGTTTCCAGGCAGCCCTGGGACATGCCCTCTGTGGGATGGGGGCAGGGGTGAGTTCTGACCGAGGCAAGAAACTTAAAACACCGTTTCCTACATGTAGAATGCAGCAGATATAAGGGGGCAGCTGAGGGTGGGGGCGGCTGAGGGTGAGGGCAGCCGAGGGAGGGGGTAGTTGCCTTCTACCTCCAGTCCCGCATATCGACGGGATACGGTGGTGGGACACTCCAACCTAGACTTTGTCAAAGAAAGCCTGTGATAAGATGTATCTTAACAAGTCAACAATATCAGGTTCTTGATGTTCCGTGTAGCCTTGTGTTCGAGTCAGAAAAGTTGTTGGTTGGTCTATTAATGTCAAGCTACTGGAATTTCCCTCCATGATTTGACTTTTATGGCCAAAACCCAGGACACGGCAGTCTTGTTTTTTTGATTTTCACTTCAAAGACTTTTAACCTTTGGTGTGATAAGGGCTTCTGAAAAACAGAAGATGACCAATTTACTTTATAAAGCAGACCTTAACAACTAATAAAAACCGTTGGGGCCAGAGGGGGGCTCAGCAGTTAAGAGTACACACTGCTCTTCCAGAGGTTGAATCCAAGCACCCAAGTTGTGAGGCTCACACCTGTCTGTAATTCCAGCTCCAGAGATCCAATGCTTCCAGCCTCTGGACATCACAGCCATGTGTGTTGGCAATTAAGAAATAAATGAAAGAAATTGTGTATGGCAGCTGAGACTCCATGGGCCCTCAGAGAAGAAGCTGTGACTCTATTGTCCTTGGGGGCAGGATGTGAAGAAATGGAGTTATAAAACAACAAAGCAAAACATTTTTCTTTTGGAATGATGACTCTGAGACTAATTTTCTTATTAAATGCCTAGGCCATAAGCTTTGGCTCAGTCTCTGACTAGCTCTTAACTTACTTAACTATTTAAACGATTCTATGTCTACCACTTGGTTAGCTACCACTCCTTCAGTCCTGCCCACTTCTTTCTTCCCATCTCCTCAGTGTGTCTCTCAGCACCTGGCTCCAGGCTCTTCTTACTCTATTCTGAGTTCAGCTGCCACTGGTTCGAGTCTGCCTCCTCACATCTTTCCAGGCAGCTCTCTTGAATCTCTCTTTTACACTCTCACAATTTCCCAGAATCCTCTCTCTTCCTGCTAGTGTCCCACTTCTTATTTCCTGCTTCAGCTCATTGGCCAATTCTATTATCCATCCTATTTTGGTTAGAGGTCTGTTCTTAAACCATTTTCTATCATAAATTGTATAGACCTTAGAACATTTTTTCTGAATCTTTGCTATTTAAGCTTAATTGTGAGACTATCTGGTCTTCAACCCCATCAGAGACCTGAGAAGGAATATTACTTGAATATGCAGGATGTGCAGAGCAAGTGCTTCCAAAACTATAGAAATGACAGAGGCTTCTGGCTGCCTGGACAGGCATAGAAACAAAATGTCTCCCTGACACCGGAGCATCCATCTTCAGCCTTCTGGCCCAGGATATGACAGATTTTGTGTGTACGTGTGAAGTAGGAATTGTGAAGGATTTACCTACCTTGTCACTGCAAAGCTTGGCAGTTAACTTCCCTGCATCTTGTATCTTGTTTGTCTGGTTTGGATGGTATTCTGTCAGCACTTGAGGCAAGGGCATTATCTAGCCCAGTGGCAGCTTGCTGTATTTGAAGCAAACTCCATATGGAGGTTATTGATGCTCATTACCTTTGAAGTGGAATGAGGGTGCTGCCAGGAGCAGACTGGCCTCCTAGTCAAAAAAGATCTTTAAATAATAAATCATCTTTAAAAGCCATACTCTGTAGATCTCTGAGGTTTTGAAGACTATCTACATATAGTATATCTGAATTGTTTCTAGTTATCTATTATTCAATAAACTAGGTTAGTATCTAACATGACCACAAATTTGAATGATTAACTACGAACTTGCATTTCTTACTTACCCTAAACAGTGTGTAATAGCAGATTTCAAATGGACTAGAACTTAACATTGCATTTTTTAGAATTACATAGGTACAATACCTTAAATAGAGTTGATATATAGTATGTAACCTTAATTTTGTATCAATATACAAAGATCTATGCTAATGTAAGATTTTTGTCTTCTTAGTACTTGTTGGTCTAAGAGTAGATTCAATAATCTACCCTTTTTTCTGTTATTTCTGTATCATTCCCTTACCCCTCTTTTTCTTTTCATCCCTTCTCCCCCGTTCCCCCTAACACTATATAGGAGAGAAAGGACAGAGGAAGGAAAAGAAAGAGAGAAAGCTCTGGTCTGACTTTCCTTATTTTGTTTCTTTTCTTTGCAAGACCGTTACAATTTGTTACCACCCCTTAAATGGTGACAAACATTCGTCATCCATGGAACAACCAAAAACCACCCACTCCACCTCTTAGGAATGGGACTTGATTCTCTTAATATTGATTCCTGCTAGTTTGGGGCATTGATTTTCTTTTTGGGGGGCCCAAAAAAATTGAGAAAATGGTCAAGTCTTAAGAAAGCTAGCTGTAATAGTTGTTGTCTAGACTGTACATGCTGAGAAAGTTCAGGCTTAAGTGAAGTCCTCACTTGATCAGTTTGTAAGGCTGGATGAGTTGAGGTCATCTGGGGTCCACAGCTTTCTTTGAAACTGTCCAGAAAGCAAATGCTGCTGAAACAGCTATTAAAGTAGTGTGAGGTAGAGTCAGTCAGGATGCTGGAACAATATGCCTCAGCATCTTAGAATCCCAATGGTGAATCTTGTCAGGGTTGCTTGCCTGGTTGTATTTGTTTGTTTGTTTGTTATTGCTTTTTATTTTTTGTTTTGTTCTAGAAGAAATTCGAGGGAGACAGATGTAAACCATCAGGTAGCTGAACTCAGGACAGAATAGAGAAATTTGAGGAAATGCTGAGACACTGAGAGGATTTGAAGGAAGAAGTGGGCAGAACTGAAGGAGAGGTAGTTAACCAAGTAGACAGAATAATCTGAATGTGTTAAATAAGTTACGAGCTAGTCAGGGAATGAGCCAAAGCTCATGGCCTAGGTGCTTAATAGTAAATAATTAGTCTCAGAATCATCATTCTGGGAGTCAGGGCTGGGAAAGGAAAAACAGATTTAATTTTTTTTTTTTTTTAAACAGGAAGTCTTTGGGGGAACTATAGTACATAGTCCTAACTTCATAGTCCCTTGAGTTGGAAGCCTGAGTATGCTCCAGTCCAAACAGGGTTTGCAAGGACCCCAGAGAGCAAATGAGTCAGATATGCATCCAAGAAGCCCACTTGAGCCCAGGAGTGTTAGAACAGCAAATGAAATGAAAGGCAAAGGCAGTGAAGGAAAAGTGGACTTTACCTGCATGGTGACAGTTGTTCTCATTGATCTGCAGCTTTACCACAGTTCCATAGCAGGGGGAGTTCTGTTGCTTTATGGCCCAGTAGCATGAACACAGACAGTGTACTCTCTACCATAAGCAGTGAGAAGAGGTGTGTGTGTGTGTGTGTGTGTGTGTGTGTATGTGTGCACGTGTGTTGTGTGTGCATATGTGTGATGTGTGTGTGTGTATGTGTAGGGTATGTGTGTATATGTGTGTTGTGTATATATGTACACATGTGTGTGTATGTGTGTTGTATATGAATGTGTATGTGTATGTATATATGTGTGTATATATATTTGAATATATGTGTGTGTATATGTGTATATGTGTATTGTGTACGTGTATGTATGTGTGGTGTGTGAGTGTATATGTGTTGTGTTTGTGTATGTATGTGTGTTGTGTACATGTGTATACATGTGTGTATGTGTGTGTGTGTGTGTGTGTGTATGAGGTATCCTTGGGTGTGTTTGTGTGTGTATGTGTGGTATCCTTGTGTGTGTGTGCGAGAGAACTTGCCTGTGTGCACAAGTGTTGAGGCCAGAGGTTGACATCAAGGTGCCTTCCTCAATCATAGCCCACATCATATTTTGAGACATGGTTCTCTCTGGACCTGAAGCCCACATTTTGATTGGACTGGCTGGTTATCTGAGACCTGGGATCATCTATCTACAATCCTGAAACCTTGCTGGGGTTACAGATGTGTGAGTGGTTTTGTTTGGGCAGTGGAGATCCCATCTCATGTTTGGAGAGCAAGCACTTTACACACTGAGTCATTTCTCCAGTCTCTGGATGGGAAAATTCTGAACATTCACCATCCCTCGCCAGTGCCATCATACATGATACTTACTAGTTAGTAAGCACACACTATTATATCCAAGGATGTCCTCTGTACAAAGTCCTGCAAAGACTGTGACTCAGTCCCTTCCATGATCTCAGGGAGATACAGCTCTCCTCTACAAACCAGTGCCTGGGAACCTGAGCTGCAACCGTCTTTCTGGCCTACTTCAGGCTAGACCCTCCATGTATCTAATGCCACCCTGCTTCTTAGGACTGGAGCTCTCTTTGGAGACTTGGGCATTTTTCTCTGTCACTCTTGTTCCTTCTCCCCTGCCTGCCACAGGAGCCACTTTCTTTTCCCTTGAGTTCCCCCACCCCTACTGTGGCTCTTGTGGAGTAGGAATTTGACAGGCTACATTTAACCTAGATTAAAATTGCTTCAAAATAAGACATTTGAAATTTGCATGCCAATCGAGTTTATCACAAATCCAAGGTGCAATCAGCTGCTTTGTGTTGACAGGCATGCTGACAAGCTGATGTGGCTGCAGGCGTTCAGTCTCACAAAGCCCTGACTCAGTGTGATGAAGGTCTGTGGTGATGGATGCAACAGGCTTTGAGTGTCATGGTGCTTGGTGGTCAAGCACTCCCAACAGCCACTTCCAGGTTCAGCTAGAGCTCCAGCACTTATGGTAATAGAGGAACAGGGATGCCACAGATAATCGAGACCCAGCACCTCTACTGAAGAAATAAACCACACCCAGAAAGTAATACAACTTCTTGTCTCCCTGCAACTTCTAAAATAGAGAAAGGCCACTGGCTCCTTTCTGATCCCTTCTCCCTCGATGTGGGATGAGCCCATCCTTTCCCTTCCTGGAGGAGCTGGGGAGGAACCAGACAAGAGTGGCCCCTGGGTAAGCCTTAGAAGCAAGGAGCAAGTGCTCAAGGGTCAACAATAAAAGTAAAGGCATTTCCCTCTGGAAGCTGGTCTGTAAAGACTGCTCTCCAGCTTCAGGCTTCTGCTTAAGTCCTGCAAACTAGACTGAAGGATCAGGGAAGACCCACCAGCCAGGAGGAATGTAAGGCTGTGAGTGCCTAAGAGAGTGTGTAGGTGTGAATTGTGAGTGTACATGGGGGGGGTAGTAAATTGTGGGTGTGAGTTATGAGAGAAAAGTGTCTGTCTGTGTGTGTGTGTGTGTGTGTGTGTGTGTGTGCAAATATACTTGGGTATATAAAGCCATTTCCTTCTCTGCAAGGCCTATAGCAGAGTCCTACAGCTGGAAGCAATTGTCAGTTTACACTGCCAAAGTTGGGAGAACTGAAATCCACACAAGTACTGTCAGTAATATTTTACCTGTTCTTTGTCCTAAGAAAAACAAAACAAAAAATATCACATTAAACTTTCTGGCTACTAAATATTAACACTTTAATGTAGTGGTCCTCAACCTGTGAGTTGTGATCCCTAAGAGGGTTCAACAGCCCTTTCATAGGGGTCACATATCAGATATCCTGCCTATCAGATATTTACGTTATGATTCATAAAAGTAGCAAAATCACAGATAGGAGGTAGCAACTGAAATGATTTTATGATTGGGGAGTCACCACAAAGTGAAGAACTGTATTAAAGGGTCGCAGCATTTGGAAGGTTGAGAACCACTGCTTTAATGGAATAAAAGCACAAACAAGGTTCTCTCTGTTCCTCAGGCTCAATCCTCCAGTCTCATCCCTAGAGCTGCCACGGCACCAGTTGCAATCCTCCCTCCCCCTGCCCACATCTGCTGTAGAGTCCACAGACCATGCTCCCTTAACCTCCCCCCCTACCATGTGCTGCTTTGTTGCAGATCCCAACTCCAACAGGCACACACTGCTAACCCAAAATCTGCTCCTCCAGGGCAACAAGTAGGCTGAAGGCAGAGCCATACCTCTCTAACTGCTTTGTCTTCAACACAATCATACAAGAAAAATTTCCTAACCTAAAGAAGAGGATGCCTATAAAGACACAAGAAGTACATAGAACACTGAATAGAATGAACCAGAAAAAAAGCTCCCTTGCCACATAATAATCAAAACATTAAACAAACAGAACAAAGAAGGAGTATTAAAAGCTGAATGGAAAAAGACCAAGTAGCATATAAAGGCAGTCCTATTAGAATTATAACTTAACTTCTCAGTGGAGACTTTTAACTCCAGAGGGGCCTTGGCAGATGCTAAGAGACCAAGGATCCCAGTGCAGATTACTATACCCAGAAAAATCTTTCAATTGTTATAGAGGGAGAAAATAAGCTATTCCATGCTTAAGTCAAATTTAAGCACTATCTATAAATCTATCCTTATAGAAGGTGATAGATGAAAAACTCCAACCTAAGGAGGCTAACTACACCCATGAAAACTCTGCAAAATCAAAGGAAGGAAAGTGCACATGCATGTGTGCCTGTACACATGCAGGTACACATGCACATACAAGCATGCACATAGGCACGCACCACCACCACCACAACCAGCACCAAAATAACAGGAAACAACAATCATTTGTCATCAATATCTCTCAATACCCAAGGTTTCAACTCCCCAATAAAAAGACACAGATTAACAGAACGGATGTAAAAACAGGATCCATCCTTCTGCTGTAGCCAAGAAACACACTTCAACATCAAGAATAGACATTTCCTCAGAATAACGGGTTTTAAAAAGGTATTCCAAGCAAATGCACCTAAGAAGCAAGCTAGTATAGCTATTCTAATATCTAACAAAACAGACCTCAAACCCAAACTAATTAAAAGAGATGGGGAGGGACACTTCATACTCACTGAAGGCAAAACTCACCAACATGACTGTATTAGTCAGGGTTCTCTAGAGTCACAGAACTTATAGGTAGTCTCTATATAGTAAGGGAATTTGTTAATGACTTACAGTCTGTAGTCAAATTACCCAACAATGGTCAGCAGTAGCTCTGAATGAAAACCTGAGGATCTAGCAGTTGCTCAGTCACACAAGGTTCGCAGGTGAAGAAGACTGAATCTTCCTCCTTCCAATGTCCTTATGTAGATCTCCAGCAGCAGGTGTGGCCCAGATTAGAGGCGTGTATTTCACCACACCTCAAACTTGTGTCTTTCAGACTCAAGATCTAGATCACAGGTAAGCCCTCTAATCCTGGATTGTAACTCACTCCAGATATAGTCAAGTTGACAACCAGAAATAACCACTTCAAGGACCTTTTGGTTCTTACTTAATGTGTATGGCCTGAGTGCAAGGGTACCCACATTTGTAAAAAAAAAATAGTAAAACTTTAATCACACATCAACCCTCACACACTGATACTAGGAGGCTTCAATACCGTACTTTCACCAATAAATAAGTCCTCCAGACAAAAAACTAAACAGAAAAATACTGGAGCTAACAGATACTATGACCCAAACAGACCTAACAGATATCTGCAAAACATTTCACCCAAACACAAAAAAATAAATCTTCTCAGCACCTCACAGAACTTTTTCCAAAGTTGATTGCATACTTGATCAAAAAGCAAGTTTCAACAAATATAAAAAAATTGAACTGACCCTCTGCTTCCTATTAAACTACCATAGATTAAAGTTGGATATCAACAACAACAGAAACAACAGAAAGCCTACAAACTCGTGGAAACAGAACAACTCTCTACTGAATGAAAACTGGGTCAAGACAGAAATAAAATAAGATATTAAGGACTTCCTAGCATTCGATGAAAATTAATACACAGCATACCCAAATTGCCGACACAATGAAAGTGGTGCTAAGAGGAAAGTTCATAGCTCTCAGTGCCTACATAAACAAAAAATTTTGGGGAAAGATCTCATAATAGGAACTCAACAGCACACCTGAAAAGCTCTAATCACACCCAAGAGGAGTAGATGGCAAGAAATAATCAAACGAGTGCTGAAATCAATAAAGTAGAATACAAAGAATCAAAGCGACAAAGAGTTGGTTCTTCGAGAAAATCAACAAGATAGACAAACCCTTAGCCAAGCTAACTAAAAACCAGAGAGAACATCCAAATTAACAAAATCAGAATTTAAAAGGGGAAAAAATAGGCACCAAGAAAATCCAGAGTATCATGAGGACATACTTTAAAAACCTGTACTTCAGCAAATTAGAAAATCTAAAAGAAATTGATAATTTTCTTGATAGATAACACTTACTGAAGTTAAAGCAAGACCAGTTAAACAATTTAAATAGACCTATGACACCTAAGGAAATAGAAACAGTCATTAAAATCTCACAACCAAAAAATAAAGTCCAGACACTTTTATTGCAGAAATCGACCAGACTTTCAAAGAGCTAATGTCAGTATTCCTTAAATTATTCCACAAAATAGAAACAAAAAGAAAATTGCCAAATTCATTTTATGAGACCATAGTCACCCTGATAACCACACCACATAAAGGTTTAACAAAGAAAGAGAATTTCAGACCAATTTCCCTCATGAACATTAATGCAAAAATACTCAACAAAATACTTGCAAACCAAATCCAAGAACATGTAAAAACCATCATCCACCATGACCAAGTAGGCTTCATCCCAGGGATGCAGGGATGGTTTGAAATATGAAAATCTGTCAATGTAATCCACCAAATAAACAAACTGAAAGAAAAAAAAAACATCACCATCTCATTAGATGCTGAGAAAGCCTTTGACAAAATCAAATACCCCTTCATGTTAAAAGTCTTAGAGAGATCAGGAATACATGGCTCATAAAATAACATAATAAAGGCAATTTATAGCAAGTCTATAGCCAATATCAAAATAAATGGAGAGAAATTCAAAGCAATTCTACTAAAATCAGTGACAAAACAAGGCTGCCCACTCTCTCCCTATCTATTCAATACAGTACTTGAAGTTCTAGCTAGAGCAATAAGACAACTAGAGGAGATCGAGGGGATACAGATTGGAAAGAAAGAAGTAAAAGTATTGATATTCACAGATGATATGATAGTATACATAAGTGACTCCAAAATTTTTACCAGAGAACTCCTCCCACAGCTGATAAACTGCTTCAGCAAAGTGACTAGATACAAAATTAACCAACCAAACAAATCAGTAGCTCATGACAAATGAACTGGGAAAGCAGCCAGAGAAATAACACCCTTCACAATTGCCACAAATAATATAAAAATATCTTGGAGTAACTCTAACCAAGCAAGTGAAAGACTTATGTGACAAAACTTCAATGATTTAGAGAAATAAACTGAAGAAGACATGAGAAGATGGAAAGATCTCCCATGCTCATGGATGGGTAGGATTAACATAGTAAAATGGTCATCTTACCATAATCAATCTACAGATTCAATGCAATCCCCATCAAACATTCAACAAAATTCTTTACAGACCTTGAAAAGACAATTCTCAACTTCATATGGAAAAACAAAAACCTCAGGATAGCTCAAACAATTCTGTACAATAACAGAACTTCCAGAAGCATCAGCATCCCTGATTTCAAGGCTGTACTACAGAGTAATAGTAATAAAAAACACATGGGATTGGCATAACAACAGACATGTTGATCAATGGAATCAAATCAAAGTCCCAGACATATATTCACATATTTATGCACTTCTGACTTTTTAATAAAGAAGCCAGAAATACACAATGGAATAAAAGAAAGCATTGTCAACAAATGGTGCTGCATAACTGGATGCTATGGGTAGAAGAGTGGGAATAGTTTCATATTCATCACCCCACACAAAAGTTATGTCCAAGTGGATCAAAGACCTCAGCCTAAAACCAGACACACTGAATCTCATAGAAGAGAAAGTGGGGAACAGCCTTGAAAATCTTGGCATAGGAGACAATTTCCTGAACAGAACAGCTATACCACAGGCACTAAGATCAATAACTAATAAACAAGACCTCATGAAACTGAAAAGCTTCTGTAAGGCCAAGAACACCGTCAATAGGACAAAATGGCAGCCTACAGAATGGGAAAAGGTTTTTACCAACTCCACATCTGATATTGAGCTGTCTCAGTTGGAGTTTCTATTTTTGTGAAGAGACACTATGGCCATGGCAACTCTTATAAAGAAAAAACATTTAATTGGAACTGGCTTACAGTTCAAAGTTTAGTCCATTATCATCTGGTGGAAACATGGCAGCATGCAGGCAGGCATGGTGCTGGAGAAGGAGCTGAGACTTGTTCTACATATGGGTCTGAAAGCAGCAGGGAGAGAGCTGGTTTGAGCTTCTGAGACCTCAAAGCCATTTCTTAGTGATTCACCTTCTCCGACAAAGCTACATCTGCTCTAAAAAGGCCACACCTCTTAATAGTGCCATTCCTTGTGTGTCTATGGGGGCCATTTTCATTCAAACCACCACAAGGGCTAATATCCAAAATATATAAAGAACTCAAGAACCTAGACACCACAAACCAAAAAAATCTAATTAAATAATTGGGGTACAGATCTCAACAGAGAATTCCCCAAAGAAGAATCTCAAATGGATGAGAAACACTTAAAAGAAATGTTCAACATCTTTAGCCAAATGCAAATCAAAACTACTTTGAGATTTCATCTTATGACATGGGAACATGTTGGCATCATTACTAAAGAGCTCCATTTCACACTTTGTGTCCCCACCACTTCCTTAACTGCACTTCCACATCAGCTCTCCACATGGGAGTCCAGTAGATCCTGAGTCAACTGTCAGGCATCAAGCAAATTAAGTTAGTGTGTGGTATGTGTGCTTGGGGGGAGTCCAGACCCAATGTGTCTTCCTCAATGGAACTCCACTTAATGTTTTTTAAAAAATATTTATCTTTTAATTTTATCTCTATGTGTGTGGTTATGTGAGATTATATGCCCTGTGAAGCAGAAGAGGGCCTGGGATCCTCTGGAACTGGAGTTACACACAGTCATGAGTTACCATTGTTGGGAATTGAGCCTGGGTCCTCTGGTAAAGTAGGATCCCTTTAAACTATTTCTCCAGCACTGTCACTTGATTTTTGAGAACAAGGTTTCTCACCAATTTGGCTGGACTGTCAGGTCAGCAAGCTCCAGGGATGTCCTGTCTCTGCCTCCCCAGCGCTTGGGATCACAGGTGTGTGCCTCCAGACCTAGCTTTTTATGGGCACTGGGATTTGAGTTCAGGTCTTTATACCTGTTTGACAAACACTTTACCAACTAAGCTAACTCCTCAGCCCCTTTCCTTTTTGCTCAGCATTATTGAGTATCTTCCATATATTTTGGGGTAATTTCCTAGAAATTAGGTTATTGGGACAAACGTATAAACAGTGGATTCTTGGAAATGTAGGGAAAACATGCTACTGGAACAAGTATATGACCCATTGCACAAACTCTTTCTTTTGTTTTTAAGTTGACATGAAGAGCTGAGACAGTCTGATTGTATTGCCCTGCCTATTCTGGAACTGCTGGCAAGTCTCCTGCCTCTACCATTTAAGTACAGGTATGATAGGAGTATAATATATACCCAGCAAAACAAAAATTGAAGAAACTACAACTCAATAGTTGTTTTTTGTTTTTTGTTTTTTTGTTTGTTTGGTAAGTTGGTTTTCTCGAGATAAGGTTTCTCTGTGTAGCCCTGGCTGTCCTGGAACTCACTCTGTAGACCAGGCTGGCCTCAAACTCAGAAATCCGCCTGCCTCTGCCTCCCGAGTGCTGGGATTAAAGGCTCGAGCCACCACAGCCCGGCTAACTCTATAGTTTTTTGATTGCATGTGTCTAGAAAAACAGACTTTTCTCACAAATGGAGTGAGGAGCCATGCTGGAGTCAAAGGACTAGCCCCTCCATGACGAGCACAGAACCATGTTTATTTTGGGGTCTTTTTTGTCTGCCTTCAAGGTTTCCCTTCTACCCTACTGTTAGTTGTTTATTTTTAAAAACAGAGTCACAATGGGTGGTTCAGTTGACTTTCATCTCACTTTGCAGGCCAGATCAGATGAGCTAACAAATCTACCTTGGCATTTGCAGTGCTGAGATTAGAGGCATGTCCCACCATAGCTAGCTCATTGTTTTAGTTGAGATAGAATTCACATAATGCAAAATCCACTCTTCTTATGCCTACTGGTCAGTTGCAATTGGGCTAACATAAGCACCATTTGACTTCCAAGTACAAGCCAAGATCCAGCTTCAGCTTTGGAGAGGGGGTCCTGAGGAAGGAATGTTTGGGAGTGGCAGAAGAAACAACTTGAAGTCAGTGATGGGTACAAGCTGACAGCTCTGTCTTCTGCTTGAGACAGCTCTCTCTTGCTAGAAATAATTCTAAAAGCTCTCTGGGTAGCTCATGGGTTTTCTGGCCAAAATCAGAAAAGCTGCTAGAAAACATTCTTGGGCTTTCCAACCAAAGTCAGAAAGCCCACTAAACAAAAACAAAACAAAACAAAACAAAAACAAATTCTAAAAAAAAAAGAACTGCAATAGCTCTCTAGACAGCTTATCTCTTTCAGACAAAAATCCAGTTTTTTGTTTATATACCAATTTAGTAATTTACCTTAGGTAAATTTTTGATTATCTCACAGATCAGTATTTTATGACCTTAGCCTCTTGATTCTTAGAAAAAGACAGCAAGCACAATTTTTTAGCATAACAAATGATTTCAAAAGTCTGCCTGCCTTTGTAAGCACTTAAGCTTAGCTGGATGGGATCTTGCCCTGAGATCACCACTCCCCAAATCTCTATCTTCTTCCTTCATACCTTTCTGGCAAAGCTGTTCATTAGCCTCTGTTCTTTTAGGTCCATGAAGCCCCTCATGCAATTTACATTGCATCCTTATATTCTGCATAGTTGAGAAATCCTTTAAAAGACAGCTCTTACACTGATTTGTGTATTCTGGAACTCATGTTTTCAGAGTTCTTTCCTACAGCCCTAAGGACTGTCTTGAAGGTCTCAGCATTTACCATTTTGCTGAGGAATACCAGACACATCCTCAGCTCCCAGACTCATGTTGCTTCCAATTATCATGGAGTCATTAATCTTGGCAGGGAGAACATTTCCTGAAGGAGGAACATAAAGCAAATTATATACATTATTATACAAACAAGTCCCACACCCATAGCAACTGTCAACATTCATGGAAACCTATGTCCCACTGGCTCTGCTCCAGGGGCAGGAAAGCAATTCACACTGTCCCTTCCATGGACATGCAGAATTTGGCACATTTCCATTACTCCTCAAATGTAGGCCTCACACTCCACAGGAAATCACTCCACAGGGCCTCTGCTGCCCCGACTCTGGCAGTTACTAACCAACTTTTCACTTGGCTTTACCTGTTCCACATATCTCCTTTCCCTGGAATCACACAGTCTGGGCAGTGTTCATTTCTCCTGTGTCTGATCATGCTTCCTTGCTTGAGTTGGGCCCTTGTTTTTCTAGCTGCTTTCCACCTATATGTACAATGCCCATGAGCAGTGAGTAGTGGTATCTTGTCTCCTTGATCATCTGCAGAGTTATAAGAAGGATGAAAGATGAGTTTCCAAGGTAGGCAGCTAGTTAGTGCCCTTAGCCTTTGGGAGAGTCAAATGCTTATTTTCAGGTAGTGAAAAATGTCAGGAGGAGAAAAATCATGGCAAGGTGACATAGCAGGAGGCTGCATGCATAGGATGCCACTATGGGCTGATTTGCATTCTCTGATAAGCCACGTTGAAATCCCAGCCCCAAATGCTAGCAAATGTAACTTTGTTTAGAAACAGAGTCCCTAAAAGTGAATCTGGGAAACAAAGGCCTTGTGAAACCCTGTATAATAAATAGAAAGAAAGAGAGGGGGATGGAGGAAGGGAGGGAGGGGAAGGGAGGGAAGATTCCTATGTATACTGAAGACCAGATAAGACATTCAGCCTTGGGGACTGAACAACTACTGAATTCTTGGAGCTTCTGTTGGTAAATAACCACTGTTGGACTAGCTGAACCTGTAAGCCATTCTACTAAATATACGACTACTGTGTGTGTGTGTGTGTGTGTGTACACACTCATCCTGTCAGTTCTGTTACTCTAGAGAGCCTTGATTAATACAGAGGACATTGCTAACAATTTGCAATTGAATAAAGATGTCCAATATGTATTTTAAAAGTGTTCAACAACCTCCTTAGACATTAGGGAAATGCATTTAAAATAACTTTAAGATTTCATCTTGCTCTAGTCAGCATGGCTAAGATAAAAAAAAAAAGACAATAAACATTGGCAAGGATATGGAGAACGAGGAACTCTACAGTAACAGGCACAACTCACACCACAGTAGAGGCTCTAAGACACCATTGACCTAGGAGCCCTGCACATAGACCCTGATACCTGCCAAAATGAGAACAAAGACTTGGTCTATCACAGTCCATCGTGTGGGAAAGTCCCTAAATGTACTAACTTTGAATTTTGGCTTCCATGGCTCTGCTAACTGTTCTTGCTAATTGAAGTGTGTCAATCAGGATACGGTTGTTGTGCATAAAAGCCAAGATTGGTAAGGCTTGAGGCTGTATGACTTTGCTTTAAGAGTCAGTGTGTTCTCTGAAGGAGTTACCTTACAACGCTGCTCATTGTTGGTAGAAGTGTAGACTAGTGCAGCTACTATGGAAATCAGTGTGGAGATTTCTCAAAATGCTAAAAATAGACTCAGCTATTCCAGTCTTGGGCACGTACTAAAAGGACTCTATATCCCACTACAGAGACTCATGCACATCCATACTTATTGCTGCTCTATCCACAACAGCCTAGATGTCTGTCAACAGATGAATGGATAATGAAAATGAGGTACAGATGCACAATGGAATTACACACAGCCATACATCAAAATAAATTATGACCAGGACAGTCAGGGCTACACAGAGAAACCCTGTCTCGAAAACAAAAAAAACCAACAAAATAAATAAATAATAAAAAAATAAATTATGAAACGTCAGGAAAATGGACAGAACTAGAAAATAACAAATTAACTGACATAAGCCAGGCTTACAAAGACAAATGCTGCATGTTCGCTCTCATATGTAGGTGTTTAGCATCTCCGTTTTATACATGTTTATGTCAGCGAGAGCATACAGAAACCAAGAAACTGGAAAACAGCCTTTGAAAGGAGAAAAAACCCCAACAACAACAACAACAAACGAGGCTTCTGAGGAGAGGGGTGTGATGAGATCACATGAAAATGGAAGGGGTGGGTAGTGGGGGGCGGAATGTTTAAGTGGGGACAGGAACAGGAAGGTGGGGGAGAGGAGGGCCTGGGGGCGGGGGCATAAACCATGTAGGGACGCCAGAAGGAAAACCTTTTTTAGTTGAACCTTTCTGTAAGTCCATGCTATAACATCTAAGTCAAGGCTGAGGCAGGAGCACCAAGCAGAGAGCAAGAGTGGTTTCAAAGGCACCAGACCATAACCCTTGCCTTCTTTGGCAGCAAGAGCCACTGGGAAATGCATTGTGTCTGGTAAAAAGGTGGATCCAGGTTCAGCCATCAGTGCCCTCTGATGCAAGGAAGTATGAGACGTGACAGGGAGATGAGAGAGTTCTCTGGGGGGTTAGAAAAATAATTTTTTTCCATCCCAGAAAGCTACAGAGAGCTTAAAAACCAACCTTAAGTGTTGGCCAGATCCACTGAGTGACTACATCTGCGTTGGTGCAGTAAAATTTAAAGAGACTGAGAAGCTCTGGCCGATGAAAAAAGTAAATTCCTAGGACCACAGCTCTTGGAAGCCGGCCCATGACCAGTCCCACATCTGAGATGCGGAACAGCCAAGCCAGCACTGGTGGGGCTGTGCATACTTGTGACCACGTTCTCAAAGTAAGAATGCACAGTGTTGAGAACGTGCAGCAATTAACTTTTACTGAATCCTTCAGTTTTTAATACAATTAAGTACCAAGAGGAATTTATCGGTAAAATGAGTCTGCCACGCTCCGACGCAATTGCTAGGAATGATTCTGAGAAACCTCTCTCTCTCTCTCTCTCTCTCTCTCTCTCTCTCTCTCTCTCTCTC
>JADRCH010000016.1:3455688-3479044 GCA_019843965.1 Rhynchomys soricoides | reverse complement strand
CTCTCTCTCTCTCTCTCTCTCTCTCTCTCTCTCTCTCTCTCTCTCTCTTTCTCTCTCTCTCTCTCTCTCTCCCCGGGTCAAACTCAGGGCCTCGTGCATGCCAGGCGAGTGCTCTATCACTGGGTTATACCTCCAGCCATTCATGTGCCTCTCTCTTAGGACTCTCCCCGTGTCTGTGAAGGCCCTACAGCGTGTACTTGATTAACAGGGCCTGGGCAGTCACCGCACAGATCAAGCACCCCGTTAGGATATGAATTTGTTGGGCTGGCCACCGGGTGAGGAACTGCTAGTACAGGCTAGCTCAGAAGTGTGTCCAAAGCACAGAGAAGGAGAGCAGAGAGCCAGCAGAGAGAGGAAGGCGCTACAGCACACCCAAGTTTCAGAGGAGCAGCCACCCCTTCTGGGGTTAGGTGGACCCAATCATTGAAACAGTGGAAATCCCAGGGTATTTCATGGATATCACCACGTGGGACATATATTGATTATAAAAATTATTTCCATCACAGACAAAATTCTCAGAAGTCTAAATTTTGACAAGGACAATAATACAGTACCAAAAGCCCACATGATGTCACTTCCGTTTTGGATAGCTCTATTCCCCCTATGAGTCTCTCCACTTTCCTGTAGCATCCCCACGGGAGAAGCTTTGTGAGTACTCCACCAAACTTCTGCAGGTTAAAGGAAGAGCGCTCTGGCCTCTTAGGCAGCTGTAGTATCTCAAGGGTTAATATTTGTATCGCAGTGGACAAGAGCATTTATTCCATTACTGTGATAGTGAGTCTGAAGAGTAAACATGACAGGCTCTGAGATTGCCAGAGAAACAAACGTTCAGGCTCGTCCGTGAGGAAGTGGCTGGATGAGGTTAACTGAGGTGGGTGGACCGATCCTGAGTGCAGGCAGAACACTTCTCCAGCTGTGGTCCTGGACTAAACACAAGGAGGGAAGCTGGACAACATGATGCACATCTTTAACCCCAGTGTTGGGAGACAGAGGCAGGTGGATTTCTGTGCATTTACAGGCCAGTCTGGTCTACATAGAAAGTTCCAGGACAGCCAGAACTACACAATAGGGGAACTTCCTCAAAAAACAAAAACAACCAACCAACCAAACAAACAAACAAAAAAACCCAACCAAAACAACACAAAACGAAGGAGGAATAAACCGCATTCATCTCTCCCTGACTCCTAGCCACTGTAGTGTGTCCAACTGCCTCACCTTCCTGCCCCCACGACTTCCCCAGTGATGGGATGTCCACCCTTCAACTGTGTGCCAAACTAAACCCTTCCACCCTTAAATAACTTATCAGGTGCCCTGCCATTGCAATGAGACAAGTAGATAGCATAGCTGAGTTTCACTTTCTACATTAATTTGGCAAAAACCCTAGGGTAAATGTTAATGGGTAAATGCAACATATAAGCCATTGGTGGCTTTGGGACTTTTGTGTCCTGCAGCCTTAGGTGCATATAAGTTTCTGTGCATGCATACAGATCTTCAGTTGTTTCTTGGAGTTGTAACAGCCAGCCTGACATTACTTGCTTCCTGCAGTTTATTATAGTTAGGTGTTGAAGTATAATCTTAGAGATAAGTCAGTCAGCTATAAATCATACCTAAGCTTTATGATAGGAAGCTTCATCTTCTCAAAGCATTCAACCATCTTAGGGTTTCTACTGCTGGAATAGAACACTGACCAGAAGTAACTTGGGGAGGCAAGGGTTATTTCCGCTTACTGTCTGTAAGTTCATTATCCAGGGAAGTCAGGGCGGGAATCTGGGGTAGCAGCTGAAGCAGAAGCCTTGGAAGAATGTTGCCTACTGGCTTCTTGTAGTTTGCTCAGCCTGCTTTCTGTGGCACCTCAGGACCATCTGCCCAGGGTGGCATTGCCCACAAAGGGCTGATCCCTCCCACATCAACCACTAATCAAGAAAATGCCCACTGACTTGCCTACAGGTCAATCTGATGGAGGCATTTTCTCTGTCACTTTTTCTTCCCAGATAATTCTAGGTTTGAGTCAAGTTGACACAACCCAACCAGCATGGCGACCCCCACATTCTTCCAAATGGACCTTGAGTTTCCTTCCTCCACCCAAACACTGAAGAGTATTGTTGAACATGTCTGCTAGTTTTCATTACATAAACAGTTCGTGGCAGATCAGCTAAAATGCTGTAATTGGAACCACACTCTTAATTCATGAGACTAACATTAACGCTTTAGAATGGTTATTTGATTCTAATTAGAAAAGATGACAATACTCCACAAAACCTATTTTGCACACAGGGTATTTTGCTATGGTTTGTCAGCAAGAAACCCAAGTTTGCTGAGTTTTAACAGTACTCATCATTTTTAGCTTAATTGGTTTGAAAGAAGGAATACATTTTTATGGGTCAACCTGAATGATACATATCTGAAAGGAATATGAAGGAATGTTATGTTTAGCATTATTTGTAATAAATAACTCCAGTCGAAACAATCCAAATAATTTATGGTAACAGGTAGATAAACAATATAGAATGATTATGCTATAAAATATCATAAAGCAATGTCATGTGTCATGTGCGGGCCAGAGGTTGATGCCAGGCGTCTTTCTCAATGACTCTCTACCTGTTTTAAAAGCCAAGGCACCTCACTGAACTTGCCTACCCTGGCTGTTCATTGAGCTCCAGGTCTGTCTGTCTCTGCCTTCCTTATACCAGGCTTACATATGTGTGCCATCGTGCCTGGCTTTTTATGTGGGCACCAGAGCTATGCCCAGATCCTCATGCTTGCCTGGCAGCTGCTTTAATGACTGAGCTCTCTCTCTCCAGTCCCCATACAACTATTCTGGGGCATAAGTTATTTAGACGATGTGATTTGATTTATATAAAGTTCTAAGAAAAGACTGCTCTATGGAGTTAGAAGTTACCTGGTTTCTTTTTCAGAGGGACAGAAATGCTTTGTGGAAGGGCACTTGTAGCTGAGAGCCACTCAGCGACCAGCGACGTGGACACTGCACTTACGGATTCCATTGAGTAAGTTGCAGAAGGACAACCTAGAGATTTAAAGAGCCCCAGGAATGGGAGCGCCTTTGTGGTTTTGTCTGTTGGGAGTTACACCTTGTCCCTGGGCAAGGTGGAATGGGCCAGTGTGCATGGAAATGTCATGAGTCTCTTGCTGCAGAATTTTCGTGAGGCTTGCTATGATCTGGCAAGCCACATACTCTTGGTTGCCTATCATCTTTGCCACCATTGTTCAAAGCTACTTTTACGTACCAACTTTGGCTGCTTAGAGCAGTGTTCACCTCTGATAAGCATGGTCAGGTGTTGGTGTAATTTGTTTTAGAGGTCTTTCTCAACAGTCCTAACTTATCCAAGATACAAGGTGACCCTGAGGGCCAGTGCAGATCATTGCTGGGTGCTGTAACAAAGGCTCTTTTTTTGTTTTGTTGATTTTTCTTCTGATCTGACAAGGGTATGCTTTACCTGTTACAACTTCTTCCCCTCCAACATATTTTTATTAATTATTTGGGAATTTCACACAATGCACTCGATCATGCTCACTTCCCATGTCTCCCAGGTCCACCCTCCAACCCTTGCTCCTCCCCACAAGAAGGAATTAAAAAATACACCAAGTCCAATTTGTGTTGTCCAAAATACTTATTGGAGCATAGTCAAACTCCCAGTGGTCAGACCTTAATGAAAACTGAGTCCTTCCCTACCCCACAACTCTGCCAGAAGCCATCAACTGTGAAGCTACACTTCAGCATCTTTCTCAAAAAATTTAAAGGATTCTCTTCAACAGCTTCTGGTCTGGACTGTTTTTATTTTTATTTTTTGAGGGGGTGGTGTGTTATAGAGACTTTTACCACTTCTTATTCTCTTATATTTTTGGTTGTGAGCCTATCCTTTAGCGGCTGAGCCATCTCTTCCAGCCCTCACTTCTCATTCTCAATTACGAGTCTGCAACTACCCATGCCGCTGCAAAAGAAGCTTCCTTGCCCATAACAGCCAGCAGCAGTACCGATCATGGGCTTCACATTGTTTCTGGCAGCAGCCCTGATCAGGGACATCAACATAGTCTCCAGTGGCAGCACGAATTCCAGACACAAACAGCCACAGCACGGAGCACGGAGGTCTGGGCAATGCCTTTGGGGGCAGACCCTGCGAGAGCTCCAGGCTGCGCGGAGCCCTACGAACCTGTTGCTTCTGTTGTAGTATCTCTAATTCTGCTTCTCTCTGTGAAGCAAGCAGTTCCATTCCACCATCTTTTAAAACAATTGTATACATCTTTCCCTTTTTTGTTTGTTTGTGTGGTTTGGCTTTTTATTTTGGTTGTTCCAGAGAACTGAACACTTTGTAGACTCATCCTCCATTGTGTCTCCCCTCGAAGTCTCTATGGCTCTCAGGCTCCTCTGGGTGGGTGCTGGTGGCCTCTGCCATCTTGGCTTTTTCTCGTCAATCTACTCGTTACAACTTTATTTCTACTTGTTATTTATTTAATGTTTTGAGGCTAGCCATGGACTCACTATGTAGCCGAAGATGACACTGAACTCCTGATCCTCCTGCCTCCACCTCCTGAGTCCTGGGATTATAGCCATGTACCATCAGGCCCAGTTTGTGCTGTCCTAGGGGCAGAGCCCAGGGCTTTGTGGATGCTAAGAAGTTTCTATCAACTGAGCTACAGCCCGAGCCCCACAAAGTAATTTTCATTTGAGTTTGGAACTCTGTACGATTTGAGCACTGTATCCAATTGTACGACCCCTACTACTACCACTGCTTATACCGTGACACAATGATTGTCACCCTTACTAATTCCCACATGCCCCAGATCATGGCAGACCCTGCCTTGCTTATTGCAGTTCACTGAATGACTTTGAATTTGGCTCTTTTCAGGATGTGCAACGGACCTGAAATCCACTCATGCTGCTCTGGATCAGTCGCTTATACCTTCTATGGCCAAGCAGCAGTTCAACATTTGTAAATGGCGGTTTAAAAATCATCAGCTAGTGGACATTGGGACTGATTTCAGAATTGTATGGTTTTGAGTACCTACATATAGATCTGTGTGTGTTCTTGTGTGTACATGTGAGTGGGTGGAGGTAAGTGCATGCAAATGTATGTAAATGTGCATGCGGAAGCCTGAACTCAACAGTGGTCATCTTCCTCAGTTGTCCATTTTGTGTTTTGAGACAGGGTCACTCATTGAACTTCCCAGGAGTTCACTGATAAGGGAAGATCAGCTGGCTAGCAGGCCGTAGAGATTCTTCTGTTTCTGCTTCCTCAGAGCTAGAATCATAGGTGTATGCCACCATGCCTGGCTTTTCAATGTAGGTGCTGAGGGTCTGAATCCAGTTGTGATAGCTAATCATGGCTGTCACCTTGACTGCATCTAGAATCAACTAAAGCCCAATTACCTGGGCATGCCTGTGAGGGGTAATTCAGGTGACCTACAGATATAGAAATATTACTATATTTACATATAATAGTACAAACTATTTTCTTTTTATTTATTATTCTTTATTTTACGTGTGTGGGTGTTTTGCCTGCCTGCATGTCTGTGCACCACTATGCCTGGGATCCATAGAGGCCAGAAGAAGGCATCCCTGGAACTGGAATTACAGACAACCATGAACCATCGCTGTGGGTTCTTGGGAACTAAACTCCAGTCCTCTAGAGCCACTGGGCCATATCTCCAGCCCTGAGAAATTATTTTCTAAAGTTTCTTTACCCATTTGTTTTATCCCCAGCAAGAAGTCTTTCAGGGATTGGTTTAAGATACTCAGTGATTTGAACTCCTGGTCATCTGCTAGCAAACCAATGTTTTTGGCCTTTTTATTTATTTATTTTTTTGCATAGAGGATTCACAAAGCCAAGCATCCATTCTCAGTGGCTTTGCTGTGTTATTAGTTGTTAAGCACCTCTGAAAAGGACACCTTCGGCATGCTTCAAGAGAACGCTTCCAGTCGGTATCTTTTCCAGGACATCTGATATTTGGGTTGAGGGGTTCAGAAGGATAAGTTTTTAAAAACCAAGTTTTTCCTTTGGAAGACAAGAACAGTGTGTTAAATCCTCTTTGATTGAATCGAGTTTGATCTGCCTAAAGTAAGGGCAGATAGCAGCATGCCTGTCTTAGTTTTCTGAGTCTTCTAGTTATTAATTCATGAGGTTATAGTCCACATGTCCTAGAGTAGGCTACCCTAATGGTTCTTGGGTTCAGACTCTCAGTCAGGGCCATCCAAGGGTTCCAGAGAATGTACCCAATTTGAGTTTTACAGTTACATCTACTTTTCTTAGAAGCTGGAGAGTGGGAAAGTATAAATTTTTATTAAATGATGATACTTTGCCAAGTTTCTTTACGCATGTGCATTTTTACACTGGGAACCAGTGGCAGTTTGCCACGATAGGAGACATTGTCCAAGTTGTTTTTTTCTTTTCACCTGGTTATTGCAGAGGCCTTTCCTTCTGAGATGGTTTCACCATCCTGAGAATTTACAAGCAACCCCTAGCATTTGCTCCTAGCCTTGTAACTTGACCAAGCGAATAAATCTCATCTTTAAGTGCTAAAAGTCCACTGGGACATGTCTTGCCTTCATGGCTTTTCTTTCTGGGTCATGACAGTACAGATGAAGTATAAAACTTCCCCATCTCTAGCTTCCGGGAAGAAGTTTCTTCACAAGCTTATTCATTACAGAGGTGGCATGTATGTCCCAGTCAACATTTGTACCCATTTGTGGTATGGAGAGGAGCAATCTCAGCCGTGTTAGAGAACATGGTGGTAAGTGTTCTTTGGAAGAGCAAAAGTGTAACACAGTGTGACTCTAGCTGCTGTTTCTATTCTCTGCATCTGTGACTAAGCACAGTGAAACAGATCTCATGGGAGAGTCCCTTTGTCTTTCTCATTATTCTCTTCACAAATAAGTCAACTGCTCTGATCTTATGATCTGCCGATACCTTCTGTACCATTGCCCCTACTCTGTTTAACTTTTAATGTGGACACACCTCTTGAAAGCCCCCAAGTGTATGGCTGATACTCCAATACAGTAAAAACCAGCAAGAGCATTATATGCCTTGATGGCAGGAAATGACTCCTTTTGTGACCATAGATGTTTCCACATAATTTCATACTGTGTCCCCCTGTTTTTAGAAGTCCTTACTGAAAGGAGGACACTGAGGCATAGAGTAAGGGGTGGTCTGAAACAGGCTCTTCCCCACTTTTGTGCTTACCTAAACAAGACCAACGATTCCTCTGTGTCACAGTCCAACACCAACGAGGACAGTGAGCCCCTCCATGGGTTGGCCTGACTTTGAGGAGCAGCCTGTCTCCATAGTCACTGCATGAGCCCAGTGGAGGTGACGCTAAGTATTTAAAAAGAACATCTGGCCAGCATTCCCTAGTATGACTTTTGCTATGGCAATCCTTCACTCCAGGTAGAGAAGCCGCTAAAGAAAGGATTCTGTCCAAGTCAAACTTGGGAAACCAATGACTTTACTGGATTTGAGAGCACGGAGGTGAGTCTCACAGGCAGCTGCACCACTGAGAAGTCACCCAAAAACCATGGGTCAGATAAAGCACTGAAGAGTCCCACCCATAACATGAGGGATCAGCAAAAAGATGTATCATGGAGAAGGCTCCCTGGTCAAGTTCTCGAAGCTACAGCTGGGAAAAGTTATCCCCCCCCCCCATCTTCTACCTCCACCTCTGCGTCAGCAATTATTCACCTTTGATAAGACCTTGATCAGATCCAACCGATAAGACTTGATAAGATCCAACAGAAAGTTGACTCATTCGGCAAGCAGAATTCATTCCAACAGGGTGCAAGACTAATGGCAATGTCTGCTCCAATCACAACATTTGCAAACCAGGCCAGATGTGGGAAGTCTCATGTTCTTGCAGCTTCCCTCAGGATGGCCTGGTGGCTGGGTGAAGAATGGCTGGTTTCTCTTACCATTCCCATTGTTTGTGTCCCCTTCCCAAGATTAGACTTCTCTATACAGACAGCAAAGAAGAAATGGGGGCAGCAGGTAGAAGTGGCTCAAGAAGGATCTAAGCCAAGTGACAATTGCCAATGGCCTCTTGGCCTGTTGTTGGAGTCTGCCACCAAGGCCTCGTCTGCTGGGGGTCTGAAGGCAAAGTCTGGGTACAGTGCACCAGGCCTGTGCTATCTCTGGTGTTTCTTCCCTGCTACTGAATGGGCAGGGGTGGAGGTTTTCAAAGACAAGGGCAGTGGTAGCACCACTGTGGCAGCATTAACCTCCACACGGGGTGACAAAAAAAAAAGAAAAAGAAAAGCAGCGAGTTAAACTCTGAGCCCCACCGCTGGCCACTGGAAAACACCGATACTCATATCAGTATTAAATAATAACCGGTGTATTATTTAAGGGAGGAAAGGACCGCTTCCCCCCACTCCCCTCACTCTCCCTGTGCGAAGACTTGGCTCTTGGGCTTTTTCCTCTGTGAAGGCAGATTTGTGACAGGCTGTCTGGCTAACAGCAAGAGCGTGAGGACTTCGGTGTTAGTGCCATTTGTCATTCTTAAGTGTGGGGGAAGCAGACTTCCATTTGAGGTGATTGGCACCTGCAGAGGGGCTTGTGTCAGGGACAACCCACACTGCTCATTTCAATACCAGAACAGCAAGGAACCAAGCAGAGAGACCTTCCTTCCAAAGGCTACAACAGATACACAGGCTTTCTTCTGAGCAAGTTGCAGTGCACTCTTAGCTAAATTAAAAAAAAAGAACATTGTTAGCCCGATTCTTCATCACATTTTACCATGGGATACTTATGGATGGGAAAATTAAACAAAAAAGCTGAGGAACTTCCCAGTCCCAAAACTACAGTAGAGGAATGTCTGGCAGCAGGCTCTCAGGGCTAGGCAAGCATGTACAGATGCAGGCCTCCTAGCTCCGTTTTGGTGCTACAGCTAAAATCCCTGGGTGTAGGTGACCAAATGGGGACTCAACATGGGGAACAGACGGAAGGCTGGCTGGAGAGATCAGGGATGGGGGCTGAGGTTGTGTGTTCTTCCAGGGCGCTCTGTCTTCCATGTGTTCCTGACTGCATTCTGAAGAAGTCGCAATCCAGACACAAGCATCATGTACAAAGGTGGGCTCTGGAGGACCATAAACGCTCTGATTGGGAAGCCTCCAGTAGGCTTTATAATACAGACTTCTGGGATAAAGCAGGGTATTATCTAGTCTCAGTAGGAGGTCTCTGTAGGAGGCAAGATGTGGTTGATACCTTCTGCACACACTGTCACCGTCCTTATTCTGGCCAAGGGAAAGCTTTGCCATTCTCTTGGGTCTAAGGCATTGGTGTCTGGGACAAGGCTGTCATCACATCAATAATATGTACTCACTGAAGGCCTCATCAACTCTCCACACAGACCTACCTGAAGGCTCAGATAAATAAATCTGTAAGACAATTTCCTTTTTCTACCAGAAAGATTGGGAAATGGGCAGCTCATAAGACAGAATGCTTTTTAATCATGGCCCCTTAACTTCTAGCTGAACATAAACTATCTGGCACCACAGCTACAGGGAAATCTGTACAGAAAGTCTTAACTCCCACCCCTGCCCAGCAGCAGCAGCAGCAACAGGCAGCCTGGAGGAGCTAGATGACCAAGTAAAAACCAGGCAGGGAATGTGGACTCCCACTCTCAATTCTCAGAACCTTGTGACCAATGGATAGACTCATTTTATCCTCTGGCAAGATGGCAGCAGAATGGCCAGGGACATCTAGACATCTGTCCTCATTACCTGTCAGAAAGCAGGAAGATCTTAGAGAGGCAGGACCTGGAGGAGGGCAACCTTCAGACCTATACAGAAAATGGGGAGCAAACAACTGACTAGACTCAAAATATCCAAAATGGTTTCAACTAAAGTGTTATAAGATATTCCTCTGTGTATGTGTGTGTGTGTGTGTGTGTGTGTGTGTGTGTGTGTATGTGTGCACGCGTGCTCGTGTCACATTATGCCATCACAGTTTAGAGGAAACTGTGAGAGCACACAAACAAGCCAGATGCTACCATCACTGCAGGAGATCTGATCAGAGGTAAGCTGACCCCTGCCTCCTTCATCTAAACAGGGATACAGCACCCAGAGTCCCCTCATAACAGTCCAAAGACCCCCAACCCAGTCAAAGGCCACTCATGTGTCCTGCAGTGTTTTCAAGATTCTGATGTGCTACTCTTTGGCATTCAGGGCAATAAACCAGTATCCTCGGGCATTCTTGGAGTTTTCAAAATGGTGACATTTAACTCACACTTCTAACTACCTTCACAGTCTCTAATTGTAGCAGTTATATTATTTTTAAAGAATAAAAGACACTACGTTTAGCAGTACTGACAAAGAGCAACATCTTATAGTAATATCCAATGAAAAGACAATGTAAAAATCCAAGTTTTTTAGTAAGGTAATAGGCCGTTTTGGACTCATGTGTGAATTCTGTCCCTTTAAGGGTTCATTTGCTTTGAAAATGTATTATAGCTTGAGACAGCATTCAGAGGATTTGCACAAATATATGCATATGTGAATTTGTTTGTTACCTCCTCCCCAAAGCAAGTAGCAAGGGTCCTAGTGGGAGTGCTGAAAGCTGTCTTGAGATAAGCCTGTTAGGAGCCAGTTAGCTTTCTGTTGCTGTGACAAACTACTCGAGACAAACAGGTTAACAGGAGGAAAGGTTCATCTTGGTTTGTAGTTCTGGAGGTTTCTGTCCCTGGTCATTTGGCCCCATCACTTTGGGCTGTGACAAAGCAGAACGTGACAGAGAGAAAACGGAAGAGGGGCTCACTGCACAGTATTCAGGAAATAGAGAGAAATAGGAAGGGTCAGGGTCCTAACACCCTCTTTAGTGGTGTGCTCCTAATGACTTATCTCCACTAGATCACGTCTCCTAAGGCCCCTACCATCAACCAATAGCCCTGTTAGTGGTGCAAGGTGGGGCGGGGTGGGAGTGGGGGTGTTTGGCACTTAAGAGGCAAATCATAGCAGGCTCTAACCTTGGTACACCCTAGCTTGAGTTCTCATGTGTAGCTAGTGGAAACGTAAAAGCAGTACAGTCACTCTGAAAATTGGTTTGACAGTTATTTTAAAAACTAAACAGGCAGTAGGAATATAACTGAATATGTAGAATCTTGTGTATGAAATCTCCTAGCAGTTTTATTTATAATAATGAAAAGGTGGAATCAACCCAAATGTTCTTCAAAGAGCAAGAGGTTGACTAAATTCTGGAATAGTCACAACGGAAATTTTACTGAATAATAAGAGGAATGAGCCATCAGCATCAGCATATGCAACAGCTTGAATCTATCTTAGGGCTGAAGGAGAATGGCCTGTCTGAGAAGGTTCTGTGTGAGTTCACCAATTATGTCCTCAGAGTAAAAGTACAGGAAAGTACAGGCTGGGTGGGGACAGGACAGGTGTGTGCGGATGGTGAGACTACAGAGTGGCAATATGAAGAACCTCAGTGATGATGGAAGGTGAGAGCCACCTTCCTGTCACCATAACACGTGCTGAGGCAGTCTACTTGGGAAGAGAAGTTTATTTTAGCTCACAGCTTTGAGGGTGTCAGCTCACAACTGATTATGCCACTTGCTTGGGAACGAGTCATCAAGGAGGGAGCATGTAATGGAGCAAAAGTGCTCGCTCCTGCTGGGAGGTAACATGAGCAAGGATGTGGGGTTCATCCTTGTGAGCTAAAGACTGTCCGTTAGGCCCGCCTCTTCGTGTTTGTACTGCCTCTCAACAGAGCCACCTGGACACCAAGCCTTGGTCACATCAGCCTTTGAGGGACACTGTCTTTCCCTATGTGTCTCTTCTGTCCTATCTCTTCACATCCATCAATCTTTTTACTTTGGCTTACCAGATTTTTAAAGTATGCTTAGATTTCCATTCCCATTTTTACATTTTACCTAAATTTTAGAACTTTTTCAAAACATGGAAATTTTGTTTTGTTTTCATTTTCTTCCTCAAAAAATTTAACCTCTTGCTCTCCTCTTCTCTGAAGCTTTCTTCTCCACCCTGTCTTTACTCTCCATTCATCTATCCAACCTCACTTTCCTCCTTCCCCCTTGCTTATCCCCGTTCTTACTTTATTTTTTGCTGGTTCCATACTTACCCTAAACCTTTTGTAGTACATTCTACACCAGTTTGGGCCTTTTCAGTTCTGTGGTCATTGGTGATGGATTAGCAGACTGTAATTACTTCAACTGTGTTGCTCTATCTTGCAAAGTGTGATGCTGCCCTGCTAAGGTAGTTTGTTTCAGTCTTGCTGAGTGGTATACTAGGGATTGTGCCTTCAAGGCTTAAGCTTCTCAGTAGGAAGATCCCTGACCCACTCCAGATCCCAAAGAGATGTCCAAGCTGATAGATGCATGAATTACAAACACAGAAAGGCAAGGGAGCGTGGAAGAGCAGAGCAATGTAACTCCAAAAGATCACTGGGCCTTCTCAGCTGCTAAACTCAGATTCTGAAATAGCAATATGCCAGATGAAGACTCAAGTTCTGTGGCAAAAATTATGGATGACATAAAAGAAGTTATAAACAAGCGTATTGATCCAATTCAGGCCCTAGAGACAGAAGTCAGCACCACAGGGGGAGAAGTCAGCAGAGTGAATAAGAAAATCAGCAACAATACAAATGAAAAAGTCAGCAAGGGACTTCGGATTTGAAAAAAATAGAAACGTTGGAAATGGCAAACTCAGTGACTCACATAGAAACACAGTGGAAAACATCAAGGACAGACTTGGGAGAGCAGAAAAAACATAGCAGAGACTGGAGAAGGCTGAGAAGATGCTGTGTTCAGACTTCAGCAAGGGGGGAAGGGGACAGGGTGACAGGGTATGACCACGGCATCTGAGAACCCCTGGGTATGGATAAGATACCGAATGTGAGCCTCCAGAAGGAGAAGGAAATGAGACAGACACCAAAGACACAGAGAACACACACTCATACCCAACGGAGATATGGCAGAAACATTCTCAAATCAAGAGAAAGAAACAGGCATTCAGACCTAAGGAGGCATCTGGTGCCTCAGATAGATGTGGCCAGAGGAGAACACCCCATGACATACTAGAATGAAGATGCCAAATCTACAAAGCAAAGACACAACATTAAAAGCTGCAAAGGAAGATCTTTACCAATCTTACATCTGACAGAGGGCTAATATCCAAGGTATACAACGAACTCAAGAGGCTAGACTTCAGAGATCCAAATAACCCTATCAAAAACTGGGGAACAGAACTAAACAGAGAATTCTCAACTGAGGAAACTAGAATGGCCGAGAAGCACCTAAAGAAATGTTCAACATCCTTAGTCATCAGGGAAATGCAAATCAAAACAACCCTGAGATTCCACCTCACACCAGTCAGAATGGCTAAGATCAAAAACTCAGGTGACAGCAGAGGTTGGCAAGGAAGTGGGGAAAGAGGAACACTCCTCCATTGCTGGTGGGAATGCAAGCTGGTACAACCTCTCTGGAAATCAGTTTGGTGGACCCTCAGAAAAATGAACATAATACTACCTGAGGACCCAGCTATTCCACTCCTAGGCATGTACCCAGAAGATGCTCCAACATGTGATAAAGACACATGCTCCACTATGTTCATAGCAGCCATATTTTTTTTTTCCGTTTTTTTTTTGAGACAGGGTTTCTCTGGGTAGCCCTGGCTGTCCTGGAACTCACTCTGTAGACCAGGTTGGCCTCGAACTCAGAAATCTGCCTGCCTCTGCCTCCCGAGTGCTGGGATTAAAGGCGTGCGCAACCACTGCCCGGCATTATTTTATTTTTTTATTTTCATATTTTATTTACATTTCAAATGTTTCAGATCTCCTCTTTGGAACCTCCCCATTCCCTCCGCCTTCCCCCTGCCAATATGGGGATACTCTCCAACCCACCCTCCCACCCACTCACTCTCATCCTCTTCCTTGTCATTCTCCTACACTGGGGGATCTAACACCCTCAGGCCCAAGGGCCTCTCCTCCCCTTGACGGATAACAAGACCCTCCTCTGCCACATTTGTGGCCAGCACCACGGGTCTCTCCATGTGTATTCTTTAGTTGGTGGATCAGTCTCCAGAAGTATTGGGGGGGTCAGGCCAGTTGCTACTGTTGCTCCTTCCATGGGGCTGCACTCCCTCAGCTCCTTCAATCCTTTCTCCAAGCAGCCATATTTATAATAGCTAGAAACTGGAAACAACCCAGATGTCCCTCCACAGAGGAATGGATACAGAAAATGTGGTACATTTACACAATGGAATACTACTCAGCTATTAAAAACAATGACTTCATGAAATTCACAGGCAAATGGATGGAACTTGAAAATATCATCCTGAGCAAGGTAACACAGTCACAAAAGAATGAACATGGTATATACTCACTGATAAGTGGTTATTAGCCCAAAAGTTCGAAATACCCAAGAGTCAACCGTAGGGCTGAGTGTGAGGTCCCAGATGGAGGAGTTGGAGAATGGACTGAAGGAGCTGAGGGAGTTTGCAGCCCCATGGAGGGAGCAACAGTGGCAACTGGCCTGACCCCTGAATACTCCCAGAGACTGAATCACCAACCAAAGAATACACATGGAGTGATCCATGGTGCTGGCCACATATGTGGCAGAGGAGGGTCTTGTTAGCCCTCAGGGGGAGGAGAGGCCCTTGGACCTGATGGTGTTAGATCCCCAGTATAGGAGAATGCCAAGGAGGGAAGACAAGAGTGGGTGGGTGGGTGGGTGGGGGAATACCCCCATAGTGGCAGGGGGAGGAGGAGGGATGGGGAGGTTCCAAAGGGAAGATCTGGAAAGGGGGAAACATTTGAAATGTAAATAAAGTATGAAAATAAAAAAAGCTGCAAAGGGAAAAAAAATGCCAACTCTCCTACAGAGGCAGAAACATCAGCATAGTACCAGCAGCCCTTGAAGTTAGAAAACCATGGAAACCAGAGGAACACCAGCCATTCCCTTCCAGTCAGGCTTGACCTGGAGCTCACTATATAGGCTAAGCTGTCTGGCCACTGAGGTCCAGGGATCTGCTTGACTCTACCTCTCCAGCGCTGGGACTTTAAGTGTGCACCACTATGCCCAACATTTTTATGTAGGTTCTATGGATTGAACTCAAGACCTTTTGTGTGCTAGGAAAATCTTTATAGACGGACCTCTCCCTCCCCCAACCAGCCCAGAAAGGAAGAGATCTCAAGAGAGGTGGGAAATGGGAAGGATACATGGGACAGAGAAGCAGAAAGGAGACTATCAGAGAAGGGAACCAGCTAGGGAGAGGAGGCAGAGGAGAGAATCAGGGACCGAATGAGAACAAAGCACAGGGGCACATATGTATGAACAGGATGGAACCCATTACTTTGTATGCAAAGCATAAAAAAATTACAAAAGAGAAAGAAACAAAACATTCGAGGGTATTTTTGGACATCCTTCAGGGAGCTGACATTTCCACACGTTCTGTATTTGTTGTTAGTGGTGTTATCTCAGGCCTTGCTGCCTACTGGTGGGGTCTTCAGCTTGTATGGCTAGATAAACTGTGTTCCAGTCTTCTCTCCTCTATTTAGAGCTAGTGTGTCAAACCTGCCCCTTGTTTCTCTCAGCTTCTGCTCTCCTGATGGAACACAGAGGGAATCATGGTCTAACCTTGTTAGCACTGTCAGTGGGAAGCAAGTTGGACCACAGGAAACCACTGCAGTATGCTAACAGCAACATTCTGTAGCATGGGTCCCGTGACCTTAGAGTCTCACGGTGGAATCCACACTCAAACCCACTGAGGACATGGCTGCCAGATTTTTTCTCACTGAGATGTTGAGTCTACAAAGAAGCCTTCTCAGGGGAGACACCACAGCGCTGTTAATGAATGTTGATGTGTTTTCAATGAGTCAGAAATGGACCCTTCACTCCCCTTAAGTTTCTTGTTCAAATCACTTTAAAACAGAATAAAAACCTGCAATAGAAATAAAATTCAATTGCTTCAAGAGGACCTCCGACATTGTCAGCAAGGCATAGATTGTGGCATGTAGGATGGGGATACCCAGGGGCTGTTACATAGCTGTGCAACAGAAACTCCTAGCCTCCAGCTCAGGGATGTTTTTCCTGACTGTGACAAGTCCCAGCCTCACACTGTTCTCATCTCCATGGACACTTTGTCAACATCTCATGCTCACCTGGAAGAACTAACCATGTTAGGAAACGTATCTGTCTGTCTCTGTCTTTCTGTCTCTGCCTCTCTCTGTCTCTCCCCCCCCTCCACAAGCACCAATAAGGTAGTAGGTTAACATTTTGCAAAATAAGTTTAACAACTTCTGTAAAATCTTTCAAAGAGACCATTGTGTGAGCATCAGTAACTCCTAGAGTAAGGGAATTAAGAGAAAATGTAGCACCCAGGTATAGTCTCTTGACTCCCAGCAGTCTTGTTGGGCCTATCACGGCCTTTTCCTATGGTATCAAAAGCCTCTTCTTCACGTACTACAAGATTGCTTCTGCCTCATTTTAGCAAAAAGAAGTCTGCCCTCAGGGTTAGGTGCTGCTAGTCTGTCAAAGGCATGCAAGGAGCTTTTGTGATGGATGAAGGGTTGCTCAGCCTGAAAGGCTTTATTCTAGAATGAGGGTTACACATCAAAAGGGACTTGTCTGCTCTGAAGCTGTAAACCTATTGTTGGAGCTGCATTGTCTAGTACTGATGTTCCTATAATCAGAGGTCCAGGTCACCTCAAGTGATATGTGAACCATAGTAAAAGCGAACTTTCTGAATACCCATTCCTCAAGTATCTAGGCCGGCAACAAATGTGCTATTGAACAGGGTATCTTTTTTGGGGGGGTTTCATAATATTTATATATTGATAATAAGCAAATTTTAGTATGCAGATACTTATTTGAACTTTATGATTTTCTTTCTTTTTTTTCCTGTAGTCATAATTTTATTTTTTTCAGACTTAATTTACATTTCAAATGCTTCCCCCTTTCCAGATCTTCCCTTTGGAACCTCCCCATTCCCTCCCCACCTCCCCTGCCACTATGGGGGTATTCCCCCACCCACCCACCCACTCTCATCTTCCCTCCTTGGCATTCACCTATACTGGGGGATCTAACACCCTCAGGCTGCTCCCCCTGATGTCTAACAAGACCCTCCTCTGCCACATATGTGGCCAGCACCATGGGTCCCACCATGTGTATTCTTTGGTTGGAGATCTAGTCTTCAGGAGTATCCAGGGATCAGGCCAGTGGACACTGTTGCTCCCTCCATGGGACTGCCAACTCCCTCAGCTCCTTCAGTCCCTTTTCCAACTCCTCCGTCTGGGACCTCACACTCAGCCCTATGGTTGACTCTTGGGTATTTCGAACTTTTGGGCTAATAACCACTTATCAGTGAGTATATACCATGTTCATTCTTTTGTGACTGTGTTACCTTGCTCAGGACGATATTTTCAAGTTCCATCCATTTGCCTGCAAATTTCATGAAGTCATTGTTTTTAATAGCTGAGTAGAATTCCGTTGTATAAATGTACCACATTTTCTGTATCCATTCTTCTGTTGAGGGACATCTGGGTTGTTTCCAGTTTCTTGCTATTATAAATATGGCTGCTATGAACATAGTGGAACATGTGTATTTATTACATGTTGGAGCATCTTCTGGGTATATGCCCAGAAGTGGTATAGCTGGCAACGTACAGATTGGGAAAAGATCTTTACCAATCCTATGTCTGATAGAGGGCTAATATCCAAAGTATACAAAGAACGCAAGAAGTTAGACTCCAGAGACCCAAATAACCCCATCAAAAAATGGGGAACAGAGCTAAACAGAGAATTCTCAACTGAGGAAACTCGAATGACTGAGAAGCACCTAAAGAAATGTTCAACATCCTTAGTCATCAGGGAAATGCAAATCAAAACAGCCCTGAGATTCCACCTCAGAGCAGTCAGAATGGCTAAGATCAAAAACTCAGGTGACAGCAGATGTTGGCGAGGATGTGGAGAAAGAGGAACACTCCTCCATTGCTGGTGGGAATGCAAGCTGATACAACCTTTCTGGAAATCAGTTTGGCCGACCCTCAGAAAAATGAACATAATACTACTTGAACAGGGTTTCTATTCCTGCACAAACATCATGACCAAGAAGCAAGTTGGGGAGGAAAGGGTTTATTTGGCTTACACTTCCAATTGCTGTTCATCACCAAAGGAAGTCAGGACTGGAACTCAAGCAGATCCGAAAGCAGGAGCTGATGCAGCGGCCATGGAGGGATGTTTCTTACTGGTTTGCTTCTCCTGGCTTGCTCAGCCTGCTTTCTTATAGAACCAAGACTACCAGCCCATAGATTGTGTCAACCATAAGGACTCCCCCCCTTAATCACTAATTGAGAAAATGCCTTACAGCTGGATCTCATGGAGGCATTTTCTCAACTGAAGCTCCTTTCTCTGTGATAACTCCAGCTTATGTCAAATTGACACACAAAACCAGCCAGTACAATTGACCCCTAGCAAGCCAGCAGAAGGCCACTGGTAAAGGTGCAGCCTCAGTTGCAATTGATGTCCCAGGATTGAAGGGGTCATGCAAAGGAGTTGAGGCTTGGCAACGTGAAGAGAGCCTATGAGAGGCCATTGGTGAAGCCTAGTTACAGCTGAAGACAGCAATGTTTTAGAGATGCCAGTACCATGAGATGACCACCAAGAACAGCAGCAGCAGTGGAGTACAGGCATCTGGAGCCTAGAAGACAAGGTGTGTGCTACAAAGGGCAGAGCTGGAGAAGTGACTCAAGCCCTTGGAGGAATCCAGAAGATCGTGAATGGATCCCAGACATTGGACAGTTGGAGTTTGATTTTGCTTTTGATTGTGGCTGTGCCCTGATATTTTTCCCTCTTGAAGACAGAAGGTATTTTAGTGGAGCCTACAGTTAAGAGACTTTTAATTATAAAAATACTTTTAATTTTAAGAAATTGGATGTTTTAAAGGGATTGAAAATTTAATATGTATGAACTTGCAAAGACTGTGGAACTTTTAAAGTTATTTAGATCTTTGGGATGAATAAGACAGTAAGGGTTGAGGATTAATAGTGATGTATTTATGTGTCAAGTTGACAAGGGGTCAGTTGTACTGACTGGTTTTGTGTGTCAGCTTGACACAAGCTGGAGTTATTACAGAAAAAGGAGCTTCAGTTGAGAAAATGCCTCCATTAGATCCAGCTGTAAGGCATTTTCTCAATTAGTGATCAAGGAGGGAGGGCCCCTTGTAGGTGGTACCATCCCTGGACTGGTAGTCTTGGGTTCAATAAGAAAGCCAGCTGAGCAAGCCAGGAAAAGCAAGGAAGCCAGTAAGTAACATCCCTCCATGGCCTCTGCATCAGCTCCTGCTTCCGGACCTGCTTGAGTTCCAGTCCTGACTTCCTTTGGTGATGAACAGCAATTGGAAGTGTAAGCTGAATAAACCCTTTCCTTCCCAACTTGCTTCTTGGTCATGATGTTTGTGCAGGAATAGAAACCCTGACTAAGACAGTTTGTATCTCTTAGAAAGAACATCTTCACACTGCAACATTGAGTCGAGAAAATACCCATTCAGAACCGGACCTGCATTCTCTCCTCTAAATTTCATACACCAGCATGAGATTTCTCCCTGTTGAACAGCTTCAGAGAGACTTCAAGGGATTCCAGTACAGATGGGAAACCTATGAAGCGTTCTTGCAGTAGAGTTCCAGATATGTAATTAACATGGAAAGATGGAGTCTTATTTTAGGGCCATTAAGTATTTGCAGAATAAGTAGCAAAAATATCAGAAGTCCAAGATAAAATCAGAAAACAAAGGGAAAGCCATGCCACCTGACTTTCAAGGAGAAGGAAGACCTTGGATATGCAGACAATCCAGCGGGTGATCAAGTATAACATGGCATAGCAAAATAGGGACAAAATCTTTTATACATATATTGGGGATTTGCCCAGATTCAATCAGAGCATAGAAGGTTAGGGACACAGGTACAGCTATGGGGGATAAGATACCCTGGCAGAAATGGCCAGTCAGCTTGAAGTAAAAGGTAAACTAAGATGCTTCTTAGTTGCTCAAAGACATTTCCCGAATGAGATTTCTGTGCCAGAGAAAGATGAGGCTGGGCCAAGTTATCTTTTCATTCAATGAAGATTAATGAACATCAAGAGCATTTGGGAGGAGCAATGGAATTCCAGGAGACTCTGGGGTGTGGTTTGAGTTAACCTTGTTAACACGTGGTTTAGATTTAAAATTCCATTGTATGTATTGACAGCTTGGTCCCCAGTGCAGCAACGCTCAGAGTTGGGGCTTTGGAGACACGTGGATCATTGGGATTTTAAGCTCATCAGTGGATTCTCCAATTGTGGGTTCATAGCTTAATGGGCTTTTAGGAGGTGGAGGAAACTTTACCAGACAAGACTTAGTAGAAAGGTTAGGTCACTGGCTGGGAGAAGACTTGGAGGAGATGTTGGGTCTACTTTACCATCATCTCTCTATTTCTGCTCCAGAGCTGCTCTAAGATGAGTAATTGTGTTTCAGGATATACCCCTGTTATGATGCCCTGCCTCTCCACAGACTCTGAAACAACTGAGACAAGTGACCTTGGACTGAAACCATAAGACAAACAAATGATTCTTTAAATTGATTTCTCTTAAGTATTTCATCCCAGTGACATGAAAGCTGACTGGCACTATGTAACGAACATCATAAAAGAACCAGGATGTGGGCAGAGACCTGAATACTTAGCTACAGGAAATTTGGGCATGTGCTGATAGAGAGGCTGCAATTTTTAATGAGATTAGCATGATTAAGAAAAAGCATGTTCTGCACTGGACAAAGGGAAGGGTGCCCCTTAGGGCATGACCCAATCCAGTTAGGCTTCCAGTTTGTGAAAGAGAGCCTAAAGTGTTTTCTGCTCCCAGAAAGTAATTCAATGGAAATGTTTCAGTTAATGTGATTCAAGGGATTCCAACCTAAGTTGGCACCCAAGCTTGGCAGTGTCATCTGTGTGGTCATCCACTTTAGCATGTCTGTTCTTGTTGTCCTTGTCCAGCTCATGAGTAGGCAATTAGACCCTATGAGTATAGCTTCTAACATCCCAAGGTGACACAAACTCCCAGCAAACTCCCTGTTCCTCTGGCTCTTAAAATCCTCTGGTTCCCACTTTCTCAATGATCTCTGAGTCTTATGTGACAGATGTGTGTGTGTGTGTGTGTGTGTGTGTGTGTGTGTGTACACATTTGTATCCATTGGGATTGAGTTCTGCATTTTGACTGGTAATCATCTCCTCTTTCTGTTGCAAAGAGACATTTCCTTGATTTGGAGTGAGGACTACACTTATCTGTGGTTATAAGGACAAATGTTTAGAACATAGTTAGTGAAACAGTGGTTGTTGGTTCTCCTCCAAGGTGCATGACTTCAGTTGCCATGGGTAATTGGCTAAGTTTACAATCCCAGGCATTATTTCCCACTTTTTAGGAAGATCTTAAGCCAATTAGGGAAGTGCTGGTTACTGCCAAACAATGCATAGCACCATTGCATCCTTAGGTTATCATGTAGTATTGGTCATTCTTGTGGCATCATAGCTGGGTAGGACTGTTGTCCATCTCCTTCCTTTGGATGCTTGTGTGGTGTCTTCTGGTTTCATGAAAGCTGGATCTCATGGAGGGGGCTTTCAGATAAGCTCCATCTCAGTGGTCTCTGGGCCCTGTGTCTGAAGTACATGGTGTCTTCAAGCAATATTTTGAAATATTTCGGAAGTCTTTCCGACGACCCTGATGAACAACCCAAGAGAGGACTTCTCATGCTTGATGTTAGGGTTTTTGTTAGGTGGTCTTTAGCTTTTAGAGAGATCATAGTCCTCACAGATGATAAAATTTCACATAAAACTTCTGTGTATGTTTACTCACAGACTTCCATGCATTATAAATATACTTAGGTAGATAGATAATGTTATGGTTCCTTATGATTATCACAAAGATCCTCACAGTAATTTTACCTTATTCTGGATTTATCTGTTCCCAATTTTAGCTGCTACTTGTCCCATCAGATCATATATGCCTGCTAACCTCCATGTTACTGATTTATACCCCAGAGACAGTCTCTTTTTAATCTCATGTTTTCTTCAGATACTCTAGGAAGTATACGACATGTGAAGATATGGATCTAGGAGACTCAGGTGAGAAAGAATATGCAATATTTTTTTTCTTTTTTTTTTAATTTTTATTTTTTCTACTTTTTTTACATTTCAAATGTTTTCCCCTTTCCAGATCTCCCCTTTGGAGCCTCCCTCCTCCCTCCTCCCTCCCCTGCTTCTATGGGGATATTCTCCCACCCACTCTCGTCTTCCCCCCTTGGCATTCTCCTATACTGGGGGATCTAATACCCTCAGGCCCAAGGGCCTCTGCTCCCCCTGATGTTTAACAAGACCCTCCTCTGCTGCATATGTGCCCAGCACCACTGGTCCCGCCATGTGTATTCTTTGGTTGGTGATCCAGTCTCCAAGAGTATCGGGGGTCAGGCCAGTTGCCACTGTTGTTGCCTTTCTGGGAATGCAAACTCCCTCAGCTCCTTCAGTCCCTTCTCCAAGTCCTCCATCTGGGACCTCCCACTCCACCCTACTGTTGCTGTGAAGTGACTCTTGGGTATTTCGAACTTTTGGGCTAATAACCACTTAACATTGAGTACATACCATGTTCATTCTTTTGTGACTGAGTTACCTTGCTCAGGATGATATTTTCAAGATCCATCCATTTGTCTGCGAATCTCATTAAGTCATTGTTTTTAATTGCTGAGTAGTATTCCATTGTGTAAATGTACCACATTTTCTGTATCCACTCCTCTGTGGAGGGACATCTGGGTTGTTTCCAGCTTCTGGCCATTATAAATATGGCTACTACGAACATAGTGGATCATGTGTCTTTATTACATGTTGGAGCATCTTCTGGATATATGCCCAGGAGTGGTATAGTTGGGTCCTCAGGTAATATTATGTTCATTTTTCTGAGGGTCCGCCAAACTGATTTCCAGAGAGGTTGTATCAGCTTGCATTCCCACCAGCAACAGAGGAGTGTTCCTCTTTCTCCACATCCTTGCCAACATCTGCTATCACCTGAGATTTTGATCTTTGTCATTCTGACTGGTGTGTGGTGAAATCTCAGAGTTGTTTTGATTTGCATTTCCCTGATGACTAAGGATGTTGAACATTTCTTTAGGTGCTTCTCGGCCATTCGAGTTTCCTCAGTTGAGAATTCTCTGTTTAGTTCTCTTCCCCAATTTTTGATAGGGTTATTTGGATCTCTGGAGTCTAGCTTCTTGAGTTCTTTGTATACATTGGATATTAGCCCTCTATCAGATGTAGGATTGGTAAAGATCTTTTCCCAATCTGTAGATTTCCGTTTTGTCCTATTTACAGTGTCCTTTGCC
>JADRCH010000016.1:3420941-3441171 GCA_019843965.1 Rhynchomys soricoides | reverse complement strand
TTCTTCTTCTTCTTCTTCTTCTTCTTCTTCTTCTTCTTCTTCTTCTTCTTCTTCTTCTGTTTTTGGTCCTTTCCAAACTTTTTGATGAAATTTATGATGGTTCTTTTGAATTCTGTGTCTATTGATTTGGGCTTATTTTGGTATTTCTCATTGACAAACATTTTGTAGAACTGGTAGGTTTGGGAGAGGACATCATGGCCTGATCTTTCATACTTTTGCAGTGAGATTCGGGTGTATGGACTTCTTTTGTTAATTCTATGTCTTATACAAATAGAGCAGATTGGAGCAGAATAGAGGGTGTGAGGACAGATTTGGTCTAGAAGTTGAAAACAGTTTAGGTAGGATGAAGCTAGGTGGACAGAGCAGGCTGTCCTGGTGTCAGGATGTGCAACTTGGTCCAAGCCTGGAGTGTGGTGGTGGACTGGGCTGAGTGGAAAGCTTCAATTTGGCATGGGAGGAATCTATGGTTCAAGAGCAGGTAGGACAGGTCCTAATAGGAGTTTAAGTGTTGGTTGCAGTGCAGGCAGGGGTTGCCAGATAGATCAAGACACTTGATGTGGGACCCAAGCTAGGTCTAGAGGGTTGGGCAGTGTGTGCCAGGGGGAGAAGTTTTAGTAAGTAATAACTCAGGAATATCAGAGGTGAGTGTGCTAGCCATGTGCAGGTTTGAAAGTAGCTCAGCCATTGAGCTGTTTAAGGCATGTACTGGCTGGTTTTGTGTGTCAACTTGACACAAGCTGAAGTTATCACAGAGAAAGGAGCTTCAGTTGAGAAAATGCCTCCATTAGATCCAGCTGTAAGGCATTTTCTCAATTAGTGATCAAGGGGGGAGGGCCCCTTGTGGGTGTTGCCATCCCTGGACTGGTAGTCTTGGGTTCTATAAGAAAGCCAGCTGTGCAAGCCAGGGGAAGCAAGCCAGTAAGTTAGATCCCTCCATGGTCTCTGCATCAGCTCCTGCTTCCTGACCTGCTTGAGTTCCAGTCCTGACTTCGTTTGGTGGTGAATAGTGATATAGAAGTGTAAGCTGAATAAACCCTTTCCTCCCCAACTTGCTTCTTGGTCATGATGTTTTGTGCAGGAACTAAGAGAAGGCATATTAAAATAAAGGCTGTGTGTGTGTATGTGTGTGTGTGTGTGTGTGTGTGTGTGAGAGAGAGAGAGAGAGAGAGAGAGAGAGAGAGAGAGAGAGAGAGAGGGAGACTGTGTGTGTCTTTCATTTGAGAACCCAGAATGTTGGGGCAGGTAGTGAGAAGCACCACTGACTAATTGGGAACTGCAACACATGACCACTGAACTTATTCTCTAGCCTAAGATACACCTTTTCAATTTCTCCAAATCCTCATGTACACAGAGAAACTAGGAAGCAAAATCAAAAGCCCAAGGGCAATATTTACAACAAAATTAGGCCACAAATTATTGCTAACACCAATGTATATAAGGTACTACTAGGACCAAGACTTGCATGCTATCTAGGGCCAAAGGAAATAAGGAAATCAAGAAAGGTAGATGCAATGGACCCAACAACAAGAGTCTCAGAACAATCCAGGCTTTCAAGAGAACGTTCAGGGGACCAACTGAGAAGGTGGAACCATGAGTTCTGCCTAGCAAGGTACAATGGAAAAGCCCAAGGACAAGGAGCAAGAAGACAGGAGAAGTCAGTTTGGAAAGAGGAATCAAAATGGAACAGGGCAGTGCTATGACAAAGAGGAAGGAAAGACAATGTGTGTGTGTGTGTGTGTGTGTGTGTGTAGGTTCATGTGTGAATGCGTGTCCATGCATGTGTAAGTGTGTGTATGCATGCACACTCGTGTGCATGTATATGTGTGCATATGTGTAGGTTCGTGTGTGAATGCGTGTCCATGCATGTGTGAGTGTGTGTGTGCATGCACACTCATGTGCATGTGTGCATGCATGTACTTGTGTGTGTGCATGCATGGTGTGTGTGTGTGTGTGTGTGTGTGTGTGTATAGGCAAATCCCCTCCTCAGGACACATGGACATTGGGAATGTGGGACAAATGTGAAAGGCCAACAGACTTTCACTATGCACCTCTTGAACATTCGCTGCTCCTGGTTACTCCTCCAAAAAACTTTATGTGTTGTTGTTTTCTTTCTTTAAAAAAGAATAACATTCTCAAAGAATCAGAAGCTCTATTTCCTCTAATTTTCTGTTTGCCACGAGAGTCAACAGCTGCAGGGGCAGGGCCGGGGTAGGGCTGCAGGGAGAGAGAGAAGGGGCTTAGAGGGCAGGGGTGGGGCTCAGGGGGCAGTGGCAGGAGTGCAGGGCCGCCCCTTCAGTGCCTTTTGAGGCTACACAAACCATAAGGTCTTCTCTCATTTCAGCATCGTCTCTCTGCCCGATTCTTGGCTGGGTGTGGTTGAACTTAGCCTGGGTTTGGATGTCCCTAGGAACACCATTGTATGTGTATGGGGATGTAAGCTTTCTGTCCTGGGAGCAGATATCTGAAAAGATCCTCTTTGAAATGTTTGCTTTGGTTTGTTCTCAAGGTCGAGGTTCATAGTCAGGTGTTGTTTTGAGCTCAGCGCACAGAATTCCTCACTTCATGGCCAATAAGTAAAGGAAAGGCAGAGGGAGGGTGTGGGCTCCACTCTCCCAATCAAGGGCATGCTTAAAATACTCCCAAAGACCTCTCACCAGTCTCCACTTCTTAAAGCCCCACCACATGCTAATGACGCTGTTCTGGGGACCGATATGCTTCCACAGTGGACCTTTATGGAATTAGAGATCTGAACCCCAGCAATGTGTTCCTTACAGTATTTACTGGGAGGCAACCACAGCACTGGTTGTTTCTGAGACCCTTCTTCCTGTGGCTGGTAAAGGCTGTTCTACCTAACACTAAGCCACGTACACTCTCTTCTGTACCCACCTGCTTTAGAATGTATGGGACTTAACACAGCCCCCTTTCCCCTAGAGAAATAGCTCTGCACTGAGGTATTTAACTTAGGTTGCATTTCACATAAAATTTCAATATTCAAGATGGTTTTGGTAGATTGCTTCTTTAATATGCTCCATTATTTTGCAACATTATACATTCTTGGGTGACATGTACAATGACTTCAGAGGTTTATAATATCTGAAAAGAAAATTGAGAATTACTTGGTACAGTGTGTTCTGAGTAAGAGGATGTCTACACAGAAGTTAAATTGTCTTAAGGTTTATTTTGCCCCTTTCAAGAATTATTGTGGCCTGTGTTTCACAGAGATTCTTTTTATTCCTGGGCCATGTAAATAAATATCTTTATATTTTTGACACCTCCCCGATTTGTATGTAGCCCAGTCTGACCCCACCTCCAATCTTACAGATGCTGGAATTATGAGCTGTGTCTGGCCACTTTTAAAGACATAATACAGTTTCTTTTTTGGTTACATGTGTGTATATGATGAGTGTGAATGTAGGCACATGTGTGAGGTCAGAGGACAGCTTTCAGCTCTTTCTCCACGGTGGGTTCTGGAGATTGAACTTAGGCTTGGTTCATCACCAGACTTATTCTGCACCTTTACCCGCTGAGCATCTTGCTGGCCTATGTTCACCATTTTTACCCTGAAAGAGACAGTCGAGCTGGAGAATGCTTGATAGTACAGCTATTCCTAGAATTTGCAAGGCTTTGGATTAGATCCCCAGTGCTACAAAGAAACAGAGAAACAACGATCAGTTGCTATTGTCAAAGGTTGTACCAATGCATAATCTCAAAACACGATCCATGTGCCATTCTCCTGAGACTCTCCCTCAGATTATGTGCAGAGCTACTATAAAGAGGTTCATGTAAGAATCTGTGGCATGTTAACTTCAATCCCTCCAGGTATCCACCAAGGATCGTGGCAGCCAGGTCGTTTGGTGATTTTATTTTTATTGTTTTCGGAAACTCCACATGGATTTTGATAGTGGCCACAGCAGTTAACACGCCCACCAGCAGTGTGTAGGTGTTCGTCCTTCTTCATATCCTTGCCAACATTGCTGTTTGTTCACTTTCTTGATGGTGGCAGTAGATGAGGTGAGCTGGTGGCACTCATCTGATGAGGTGAGCTGGTGGCTCTCATCTGATGAGGTGAGATGGTGGCACTCATCCATAGGGTGAGATGGTCTGTTAGTGTGATTTTGGTTTGCATTTCCCTCCTAGTTCAGGATATTGACTGGCTTTCAAGTGTTCATTAGCCATTTGTATTTCTGCTTTTGAGAATGGTCTCATTAGTTTGTCCATTTATTGATTAGATGATTTGTTTGATAACTTTTGTGGTGATGGTATTTAATTCAGAGGAGTCTCTATAGATTCTGGGTATCAATCCCCCTCTGATGTATAGCTGCAGATCTCTGGTTTTATAGGCTCCTACTTACTCTGACACTGTGGCACAGAAGTTTTTACATTTCATATGATCTTGTTTGTCAATTCTCATGATTATTTCCGGATTTCTTCCCGAAATGCCTGTTCTATTTGAGGCCCAATCTCAAGGGTCCCCAAGTTTCCCTCTGGTAGTTTCTGAGTTTGGGGTCTTCTGTTAAGGTCTTTATCCATTTTGACTCAATACTTGTACAGATGAAGAAATGGAGGATCTATTTCTAAGTGTGGACATCAGGATGAATGAAAGAGGAGGGGGTTGTGAAGAGTGAGAGAGAACAAAAATTTGATTGGACAATAAATAAAATGCATAAATAAAATTAAATGAAAAATAACATCACCCCCCCTCCCCTTTCTTGTTCTCTCTAAGAGTCAAAGTATTTGTAAAGAGAAAAGGGAAACAGAAGGGGCAAAGAAAAGTGAATTTTGAATGTTTGTTTCTGGGTCTTCTGAAATTCCATCCTCCAGGCAGACAGACAGAGACATGGTCAGTTGCCCTTGTGAACTGTCTTTCCTGTGGTCCGGCTGCTGAGCCTGTTCTGGACAGTGTCCACCAGAACTGTCTTCAATTCAGGAGGTTCTCTTTTTTACACACCAGAGGCCTCTGCTGGACACACTTGGTCTTTCAGTCTGTTGGGCCAAGCAGGTTCTTCCACCCTTCGGAAAAGCCAGTTTGTTACCCTGTGGGCTGGCTAAGGGTCTAACGGGCGTGTTTTAATTCCAGCATGCTTCGAAGGGCTAGAGAAAGACCGTGCTGGACAGGCAGATCTGTTTGTGTACTTCTAAACCCCAGAAAGCATTTAAACATGCCAGATGGAGAGATGGGCCTTTATCTCCAATTAACCTGACCAATTCCAGAGTTCTCAGACTTTGAAAACCCCATGGCTCCAGCAGTTGATCCACCTGCTGATCTCAAGTGAGGGCTTTCTGAAGTGATGAAGTCAGCCCTGAGAGCTATGCACTCCACTGCCCAAGCTGAGCCTCCCACTGCCTGGACATTTTGTCTTGTCAGCATCTGGCCCGTCCCCCTCGGTGACTGCTTGAGGTGGCCATATCTGGGGCTGTCACAGGTTAGATCACAGACATTTTGAAAAGTCATATGCAGCAGCTGGGGACTGCCCCACTGCAGTCTGTTCCGTGTGACAGAGCTCGATGGGAAATAATCTCAGCTGCTCCCCTGTAAATTTGTAGTCCTACCTACTGCCTGCCACTCCCCTTGGGTTGTAGACTAAGCCAAGCTAAGTCACATGGTGTGGAACTTCCTGCTACCCCTCTGCAAATGTGAGTCGGAAAACCCCTCGGTTTGTGAGATTTGAGGCTCTTTCCTTCAGGCTCCCTGCCACATTAAACATGTCAGCTGTCTCGCAGATCATCTGGGCTTTGACCCACCCACCCCCCCCCCCCCTTTCAGGAAAGCATCACGCTGTCTGGTATAGTGTTTTCCAGCACGCTCCAGCCTCAAGTCTCCCGCATGCCCTGCCCTATCTCCAAAATCTCTCTCAATAAAGCCTAATCTGAAAGGTAATCCAGGGTCAGGTCTTTTCCTAACCTTGTGATTGATTGTTCCTTGTTCCCAGGCGTCTCCTTCCCCTTCCCTTCTCGGGAGAGCTCAGTTTTAAACAATATTGTGCCTAGATAGTTCCTAGTCACAGCACTCAATAGGACCTCACTATGTAGTCCTGGCTGGCCCGGAACTCTTATGCAGACCAAATGGGCCTCGAACAAACAGAGATCCATTTGCCTCGCCTCTGAGTACTAGAATCACCACACTCAGCAATTCCCAGTTCCATTTCTATTTCCTTGGTGGCCAGTGTGACTTTCCACTTAAAAGGACAGCCCTTTTCTTTTTGTGAACCATGCTGTTTTTGTGTACATGCCTTTCATCCAGTTTTCTACTGGATATTTTTCACTGACTTGTCTGCATATTATGAGTAGTTTGCATTTTTAATTCCTGTTAAACAGAGAGTGACAACTATTATCACTATCTCTGCTGCATATTGAAATTTTTGCTGAGAAATCTTACCATATAGAAAGATTAAGATTTTATGTTATCAAATATATCCTTCAAGAGAAAATTAGGAATTTCAAGTCTTATCCCTGGGCAGCTTTTGTGTTATCTTGCTCAGTAATTGACAGCACTTTCTCTCTGGCTCTGGGAGAACCTTAGTCAGAGCCAGACCCTGAGCGCAGCGACCTTTTCTTACTTTCTAGTTTCTCTTCTCTGCGGTCACTTGCTCCAGAGCGTCCCATGTTTGGTTGTTTGGGTTTTTGTTCGTTTGTTTTTTGTTAGCTGCTATGAGTTTACTTTCTGCTTTGTGCAAGATACAGTTGTGGGGTCAGGAAAGCTCAGTGCTGTGAACCAAGAGGGGGCTCTCTCCATCTCCTGCTGGTGTCTGTTCAGCCTTCCTAGTTAACAGGGAGAGTTGAGAGGGTGGGCTCTGGCCTAGGACCATGTAAGCTTGGGCTGGCTGCTGATTCTAACAGGTCAGGACAGGGCCCTGGTCTTGGCCTGGCCAGGATAGATGACTGGCTGCTTTTTCATGGTTTCAGGAGCCAGGCTACAGGTGATCGGGCTTCTGGAGGCTGGGGGTGGGGGTGGGGGTGTGAGTTTGCTCAGGAGACTCCAACACTGTGGCCATGAATGGGAGGATGGATTTCCCGATAAAGAAGCTGCCCCACCAATGGCCCTGGTCAACCTTGGAAAGACCCCGGGGAATGGGGCACGGAGTCCCGCGGGTACTCACTTCTGCTGGAGCTGTTGCTGAATGAGGAGCCCAGACATCGCCAATAGGAGTCATGGGTAGGCACAAGTGAGCAGCTGGAAGGGATGGCTGCCATGCTTCAGGGCCGAGGCGCTCGGTTGAGACCCCTCCTTGCAGACTTCGGTGCAAGGTCACAGGTGGCAATGCTTAGGGCGCTAGGCTGCGGAGCCCATTTGCAAGAATAACCCACAAACACTGCAACTCTAGTACACATGCATGCTATGCGCGTGTGCATACTTAGTTGCTTTCCTGCATGGCAACAGACGCACACGTGTCCCATGTTGTTTATACTGAGAGCTGAACCCAGGGCTTTCTTTGGTTGAGCGCTTTACCACAGGTCTATAAGGCCAGAGCTGGTGCATTGCCCTTTGAATCAGAATGCACTGAGAGCTATGGAAAACCAAGCCTAAGAGTCAGCACACTAGGCGGATCACCAGCTAATTCTTACAAGTTCCCAGCTGACACTGGCACAGATGTTTGGAGGCCACACTTGGAGAACTGTTTCTCTGAACATGAGTTTGGCACTTTGAGGATTCTGGTGTCTATCTGTTCCTGTCCTTGGTATTTCACCTAGGACTAAGCCTCTCATCTGGGCACTTTCTCTTACTCCCTTGCCAAGAGGTCAAAACTGAATCTCTACGTGCTTTCCCCTTCACTCTTCCCTTGTGGTCTCGGGACCACCTTGTGATGTTCTGTACATGGTTCAGCGCCCGTGATCTGCCTTTAATCACTAGGAAGGGCTGTGTTGTCTCTTGCCTCGGGTATTTTGCATCTGCTCTTTGTTACCTTAAAATCTTCGTTCCTCGTGGTGGCATTTGGTCATCGTGGTGAGCTGTAAAGTTGGATATCGCTTCCTGGGAGGTTTGTATATACATGGGTCAGATAACTCAGCTCGGACTGAAGCTACTGATGGCCAGCATCTCACGACTAAGCAGCTTTACGTTTGGGGTTCATTAAGTGGCCTCCAGGAGCCCTCTAAGAAGCAGGGCATACATTCCTTTGAGAAAATGGCCTTTAAAAAATGGCCATTGATGGTGAGGGTGCCATACATTTTATTATGACTATGATCATGTCTACTTCCTTTCTCCTCTCTAGCTCTCCTCATGTCACACAAACTGCCTCTTCTTGACATCATATTTGTTTGATAATCCACTAGGTCAAGCTGGTGTTGCCCATCCATGCATGGATGAGGGTCTATCCTTTGGGGCATGGGAAACCTACAAGTGGCTACAGCCTCAAAAAGATTTTTCTCCTCCAGCACCTATTAACTACCAATAGCTCCCAAGCAATGCCTGTAACCTGGAGCCCTAACCCATCTATCCTAGGATTTTTATCTGGCTCATCTTAGTCGGACCCTGTGCAGATGACCAGTGCTACAGAGTTTATGAATGCATACCCCACTTCACGTACAGAATATAGCGCTTCTTAGCACTCTTGCTTCCTCTTAGATTCCCTCTACCTCCCTTTTGACGATGTTCTCCGAGCTTTGACAAGGCAGGCATTGCTAGAGATGACCTTTTAGAGCCAGGGCCATGGCCCCTCTCCTCCTCATTTCGCCTAACTAACATGCATCCTTCCATTGACTGATGCCCACTGTGAAGTGACACCTCTGGGCAGGGACAATAGCTACCTAGGGCTGTGGGCACAAAACTCTGAATTCTTTTCCCACACCCTCATCAATTCTGGGATTACAGGTCTGGATCACCTCAAATGACATTTAAAAAAATTTTCCTTTGATTTATTGAGATTTGGATATTAAATTTTTTATTAGTTCACTGAAAGTTTTCATAATGTGTTTTGACTATATTCTCTCCCAACTCTTGCTAGATCTGCTCACCATTCCTACCTACCCAACTCTGTGTACTTTTATTTAAACATCTCAAGATAAATTAGTGATTCCTACTGTGTTTTTCTTATTTATTTTTAAAATTTATTATTATTATTATTGTTGTTGTTGTTGTCACTTATTCACTTTACATCCCGCTTACTGCCTAACTCCTGGTCACCCCCCCCCCCCAATCCTTCTCCCCATCCCCAGTCCCCTTCCTCCCTGAGCAGGTGGGGCCCCTGCCTATCCCCCCACCCTGGCACGCAAGTCTCTGTAAGGCTAGGTGCTTCCTCTCCCACTGAGGCCAGACAAGGCAGCCTGGTTAAAAAAATTATATCCCACATAGTACAGGCAACAGCTTTTGGGACAGCCCCTGATCCAGTCATTTGAAGACCAAGCTGCACATCTGCTACATATGTGCAGGGAGGCCTCATGTTTTAAGATTATATCCGTCCCTCCTTCCCTTTCTTCTCTCCAACCCCTCTCTTACACCATTCCTTTGTCTTTTTCAAATTCCTTGTCTCTTTTACCATTAATTGTCGACAAATATATATGTGTATTCTTAAAGACATACATACAATCTGGTCAGTGTATGTCATGTTACTTACATGTGTATGTTTTCAGGGCTGGCCATTTGGTATTGGATCATTGATTGATGCGCCCTTTGCTAAGGAAGACGTTTTCCTTCCATCCCCTGCTTTCCTTCAGTGCATTTAGTTCTCATGTAGAGTTGAGGACTAGTGATCTTTCCTCTCGTTAAATTAGCATGTCTGCTGGTGACATCCTTGCTCTGGTCCTGTTGGTGAGACTTTACAGGTAGAGTTTCTGACACTTTAAAAGAAAAAAAATAACTTAAAACACAAATTATTAAATTAATACATTAAAAGGAAAATCTTTATCAGTAGAAATTAATATAGGTAAATAAGATGAAATAAAGTAATTTGAAGTTCTCTGATCTCTTTACTTTTGTCAAAGATCATTCTAACTCCACTGGGTGATGGATCTCAGGGTATGACACCTGTTTTCATTGGTTCAGTTTCACTATTGTAACCTCTAAGAGGATTTCTTTACATTTTCCAATTCCCTGGAGATCTTCTGAGGCTTAATTTAAAACGTTTGATGTCATGCCTTTGCCTGTAATATGGCCGCTTTACCTTCAGCACAGTTACAGATGACATTAGAGAGATCTTGCAGAACAAATCTACAATACCTCCTCTACAAGGAAATTTAGAAATTACAGCAAGCTAATGAACCATTTGCCAAAAGTCATATAAAAGAATCAGCATTTGCATCTAATGTGTGGGATGATCACCGTTTATGCCTATTTTGTCAGTGGACTTCTGTCATTTTAAGTTATTATTGGACAAATACAGATGGGCGTGAATAAGTCAGATCAAGTTTTAACTAACTAACGGAGATGTATGTCAATCGCAGGTACACTAAGGGGTTGTATGAAAAGCATGAGAAGGTGGTCATCTCTTAAAGAAAATCTCTTTTGGAATATATTGATTTTTTTCCGTTGTTGTTTTAAGCTTTTTTGTCTTTTTATTGAAGATAGGTTATTTTCTCATACATTATATCCTGATTACTGTTTCCCCTCTACCACGCCTTCCAGTTCCTCTCCACCTCACCTCTCATCCTTTTCTGCCTCTCATTAGAATAGAACAAGTTTCTACAAGATGACAACCAAACATGACAAAGTAAAGTATAACAAGATGGAGAAGAAACTATCATATCGAAGTTGTTTCCAGTTTCTGGCTATTACGAATAAAGCAGCAGTGAACATGGTTGAGCAAGTGCCCTTGTGTAGGACGGAGCATCCTTTGGGTGTATGCCCAAGAATGGTATAGCTGGGTCCTTAGGTAGAATGATCCCCAACTTTTCTGAGTAACCACCACATAGATATCCAAAGTGGCTGTACAAGTTAGGACTCCCAGGGGCAATGGAGGGCGCTTTCCCCTCGTCCTCACCAGCATGAACTGTCAGTTGTGTCTGCCTTAGTTTTTACACAGCTCAGCCTTTCATCAAATGACAAAACCTACCGCATCCTCACGCTTTGTGGGAAAATGTGAAGGCGGCATCATTTCAAGAGCTTCATTTCAGCAGTTGGAAGAACTCATAATTAATATCACTCAGGTGTGCTATGGTTGGGCTTTAATTAGCTTTATAAATCATAAAAGACTTTATTCCAATATTTATGGACTAGTTTCAGATCTAAAAGTCCTCAGAAAGTTCCAGGTGTCATTTTAGCGTTAGGGGAAATGTACACAAGTCAACGCCACTTGGGGGCGCCTCTTTGGAGAGCTGCAAAGTTTTGGGCTCTGAGCCTCGTGAGTGTTGAGGGTCTAGGCTGCATTTTGAGCAGATACTTTTTCTCTCTAACCTAGGGGGAGCAGCGTGACGTATTGCATGCATTAAGTACATGGAGACTTAGGCCAGTGGGCCAGTCTCGGTGGAGAATGGAAACAAGCCAGATGGTGCCTTATTTTTTGTAAAGCAGGCTCAGTAAGTGTAAGCAGGATTCTTCCAGGGTAGGCAGGGCTAACCCCTGGGCTGTGTTGTTCACACTTCTAACAGAAGCAGCTAGGGACAGTGTTAGCAATCAGGCAGCTCCACGGCCAGCCCTGATGGACCCGGCAACAACAAGGTGTGTCACCCATTAGCTGCCCAGAAGTGACACATTCCCTTTGCTGCTGCAGTCACACATCCTTCTACGCATGCACCACACCCGATAAAAAGGACACGATTTCCCCCCTCCTCCCCTTCTTCCCTTCCTCCACCCAGAGGCGGCCTCTGCGTCCCCTTACCCCTCCTAATAAATCTGTCACTTGAGACCTGTTGCACTGGGTGATTTTGTCGGAATTCGCTGCTTAGTTCCATCAGACAGGGCTTTACTTCTCCATTTTGAAGTGACTAAGACGCTATAATTGCTAGGGTTCTGATCATATCCATAGGTAATACTAGGTGCATAGTCGGCCATATTTTAAGACTGAGAGTCTGAAAGTAATACACAATCCACGCCAGACAGATTGTGTCCAAGAACTGAAGTCTCCTGGCTTCTGATGCTATGTTACATCTGCACAGTCCTTTCCCTGATGAAGGAAGTAGCAGTAATCGTGGGGTTTTTGGTTAGCTGGTTTTGTTTCCGACACGAGATGCTGTGGTAGGTGTTTGGAGGTCAGAGTGGGAGGCTTGTGCAGACTACATGTCAGGTCAAGGGTCTTGCTGGCTTCCCGCTCATGCTGGATCTGTGTAGGCAAAAAACGCAAACGCTGGCAGCCTTCGCTTTCCATGGTTCTGGTACGCATGAAATTCAGTTATTATGGCTTAATTAAGAAACTCTAGTTTCCCAAAATCATGGCTCCGGTTTCATTTGCCACAACATACTAGCTGAGAATACAAACTTCGGAGTACAAACTCTGAGAGTGCAGGGACCGATCACAGTCAGTGGCCGACCATACCATCTCTTTCGATGGTTTTTGCAGAGCAGCTTCTGCACACTGAGTGTGCTGTTCATTTACTATGGGCATCGGGCAGTTCTGTCTCTTGTTATTCTCAGGAATGAGTCTATGTAACAGGTTAAAGAAAAGGTAACCAAAAGGAAGAGTTGGCCAATCAAAGTATATATTTTAAAAAGTGAGGAAGGCATAGGTGAAATTTGAGCTGCATGTAAGCAGAGTCACAGAGGGAACAGTTGACAAGCAGAGTCTATAGGCCACTGGTCATTAGGTATTTGTTTCCAGAGCATGCTGGTAGAAACACAAACACACGGGAGCTATGCTGAGTGACACAGGTTGGGAACTTAGGCCATTTCCTCATAAAAGTTCCCATATTCCTTGAGGAGAAATCCAGTTGGCTTCCCTGACAGTGTTAGGGTACTGTGTTAGTTGCTTTTCTGTTGCCGTGATAAAACATCATGAGCAAAGGCAACTGAAGGGTGAGACAGTTTATTTTGGCTCATGGTTCCAGAGGCAGGAGCCCATCACACTGGGCAGCAAGGGGCAAGCATGGTGGCAGGAACCAGAAGCAGAGAATCATGCCCTCAACCATAGACATGAAGCAGAGAGTGCAAACTGGTAGCGGTCAAGGTTAACTACTCCCAAAGCCAGCTGCCAGGGACATACTTCCTTCATCAAGGTCATGCCTTCTCATCAGCACCACCAAACTGGGAACCAAGGGTTCAAATATCCAAGCCAGTGGATGGGGTATTCCTCATTCAAACCACCTCAGCCATCCAGGATGGGTAGACTCCAGAGGAGAGGGATTCAGGTGTAAGTGTGGGGAGGAGTTTATTGTGTGTCTACTGGTTTTGAGAACATGCATGTCATATTGGGTGTTGGCAGATTTGGGCTCTATAGTTTGGCTGAACAACTGATGTCATTGCCCTTTGGGGTGGGGTGGGGTGGGGTGGGGTGGGGTGGGGTGGGGGTATGCTGCTTCTTACCTGTGCTGGCTTTTTAAGTGTCCTTTGGAGCTTCTGCTAGTTAGGTGATAAGACGGCCATAAAAGGTCAGTGCTGTAGAAATGACAAGCTTACAAGAAATAGCTGTTCCCCTTGGGCTGTGGGATTCCTCTGTCACTTCAATAATCCGGACACCTCTGGAGAACCCTAGGGGTGAACACAGAGGGGATTTGCTGATGCCCAACTGACAGACATAAAGGCAGAGAGAGAATGTGACAAGTGGGTGTGTCCCAGGGAAAGGAATGTCAGCAAATTCCAAACCCAAACAAAAAGACACTTCACAGGAAAGGAGTCTGTCTGGACACCTCCAGTGACACTCAAACCACAGCGGAGAGCAGGTGGGATCCTCACTTAGGAGGGTGTGTCAGCTCACTGAGGCCCTGAGACACAAAGATCACCTCCTCTGCCTTGTCACCCTTTTAAGTGAGGTAGGCTGTGCTCGTCCAGTCTGTCTTGTCAAATTTCTAACAAAGAAATGAAGAATTTCAGGTTTCAACTCCCATTGTTTCAATTTACAGTGCGCTGAAACAAATATTCGTATTCTATTTGTTTTACTGATTTGTTCATTTTTGTGGTGCTTAGATCCAGCCCAGAGCCTCAGGCATACTTGGCAAGCACTCTATCATTGGGCCCCACTCCTAACCTGATTTCTCTATACATTTCCTAAACTGCTGCTAAAACAAAATTTTAATGTTCTGACAGGCATTTTTCAGTGTCATTGAAAAGTCTTGCTTTTCCTATTGATTAACAATATTTCTTTGTATGGTTTCAGATTTCATGGCTGTTATTATAGTTCTATGCTACCATTATAATCTATAATTTAACTCTTCAGCTACATGTGATGATACAATAAGACATTATACAATAGGCATCAAAAAACCTAGGATTAAAGGCTAATTGATTAGTTAACTTTTAAAAATAGAGACTGGCAATGTGGCCCAGGTTTGCTTTGAACTCTCTTGCCATAGCCTCACAAGTACTGGTTTTATAGGCTTGTGCCATTGTTCCTGCCACAAAATAATTGTTACAAATATCAGTTTCCTTGTAAGCTCATAGCAGGGAGAGATCTACTGTGCAGACTGAGAGAAGATGAAGGTTGTAGTGGTGGTGGTGGTGATCATGATCATGATGGCAGTGATGATGGTGATGATGCAAGATTTAGGATTTCCAGTTTGAACAGAGCAGTGAAAGAAGGGTGGCAGTGGAGGAGAGCAGCAAAGTGATGGAGCTCACAGCATCTCTTCAATGATGGAGGAGACGCTGTTTGACTTTGACATTCTTCACCCTTAAGAAACATCATTGACAAATTGCTTGATGTCAGAGGCAGTTTTGTAACTGAGCATGTTCAGATCACAAAGACCATAAATATCCAAGGATGAATCAGATGCTTACCCAACAGAATTATGCCTTCTCTTACTCTGAAGCAGTGGTTCTCAATCTTCCTAATGCTGGGACCCTTTAATACAGTCCATCGTGTTGTGGTGACCCCCAACCATAAAATTATTTCCATTGCTACTTCGTAACTGTAATTTTGCTACTGTGGGCTTATTTTTGTAAACCTACTTTAATAAGTGTATTTAAATGCTTTAATTTCTCTTTTAGTTCACCACCCACCAGAGGCAGTGGAGGAAAAGCTAATAGGGCAAAGGAGGATGTGGGTTTAGAGGTAGTTTTGGGGGGTGAATTCAATCAGCATTGTCAGGATATTATCAGTTCAGTTCACATGAATCAGCAGTAGTAACTCGATCAACTCACAAATATCATTTGTGAATCAGCAATGTCAGTTTGATCCAAAAAAAGAAAACAAAAATAAAAAAACAAAAACCTCAAGGCTCTGTCAATTGGCCCAGGTCTGCTGCAGAAGTGGCAAGAATCTGCCAGAACACCACCAGAAGTCCTTTGGTACATTTCTGTCTACGAAGTCATGACAAATGATGATTAGCAAAGAGTTACAAGGAGACCCAATACCATATAGCATTGTCATCAAAGACTAGTGTCAGCCAAACCCTGCAATGAGCAGCAAAGAGTGGCAAGGTGAACCAATACCACACAGCATCATCCACTGTCTGTTGGGTTGTATTTATACCCTTTCCAAACCACACAAGCTCTCTAAAGCATCCTCTCTAACAAAACATTATACGCCCCCTATCCAGGCTGCCTCCAGAAAAACATTGTGTCTGTTCTTGTCAAATCATCCTCCCACATGTCTGCTTCAGCAAAAACATCCTTGCATAGGGCAGTTTCTAGAAAAACATCATATCACACAGCCGAGTCTCCAGGAAAAAAAAAAGCAGAAAAATTTACTTTATGCTACTGTTACAAATTGTAATGTAAATGTATGATATGCAATATATCGGATATGTAGCCCCTGTGAAAGGGTTGTTCAACCCCAGGAGGTCTCAACCCATAGGTTGAGGAACATTGCACTGGAGAGTCCCCTCAGCCCTACTCAGAGTAACATGTAGCTGCTGCTCAGGCATTAAGAAGTCCTCTCTAACCAAGTCCCCTAACTGGAAAGGTTCAGATTTATGATACCCTGGAGAGCTACCAAGTCTTATGAGCTGGGTTGCTACTTGGCTCTTGGACATGTAGACCCAGGAATATACAATTCATTAATTCTTTTATTTTAAAAACTAGAATCCTTGGCTTTCTATGAAATTTTCTAACTTGAAAAGGTTGACTGAAACTTTTGAAAAAAATGGATCACTGGACACGGAAAACACAGCACAGTCCCATGCTGGTTCAGGCTGCAGTGGTAACTGCTCTGCCAGATGGTGGTGCTGCTTTATACCCAGCATTTGTCTGGTCTTGATAAAGCCGAGGTCACAAGAGGTATGAAGACACAGGCTTAGCAAGCTGAAGTAGCCTACTCAGGAGGAGATTAGGATCCAGCCATTTGATGCCTCGTATGATGGTTTGGTCTCTACTCCATGAACTGCTGTTTGCTCATTAGCCATGAGAGCAAAAGAGAACCTCAGCTATCATCCTACAAAGGATGTGGCTCAGCATGGCAATAGGTTTGTGGAAAGCAGGACTTGACAGTGTGCCTCTCCAGGGCTTCATCACTGGGAATGAGTTGAATCTGTCTATCCTTATTAATCTAATCAAGTAGGTGATCAATACCGCCTTCAATTATTCCTACCTAAGCTTCCTGCCTGTCTTTGAGGGAGAGCATGCTGCTGATTAACTTCAGTGACATGATTTAACAATTAGAACTGAGGCTATGGTTAACTAGACACTTAAGTAAAATAATGTATTTGTTATTAGCATGTTACAAAAAGATGAGCTTTCCTACGTATAGATAAGTTCAGGATGTACTACTAGATTGGGTCAAGATTTAGGGTCAATTCAGCAATGAATGAATAGATGGAGGGACACAAAATCTTCAAAATCAACAGACAGGTAGACACAAGCACATACACACACAGAGTTTTGTTTGAAAATAGTAAATCTAATCTTGGTGATAAAAATCTCCTAGCAATGTAAGTATAAAACTTTAAATTATGTAATGACCCCTTGGATGTCACAAGCAAAACTAGCAGCTAAGTTTCCCCCTAAGTCTGTGGCTGAATCCTATTTCTGAATCAATCTGATCATTAGTTGTAAGATAGTTAAATAATGGACACATCTGCCTCATTGGTGCTTTTAGAATTGTTTGTCTATAGCTCACCATCACTTATTATTGGAGAATTACTAATTATTCTCATCTCCAACCTGATTATATAAACTATTTGAGGAGAGTCAATTATCCCCCAAAGGCTCAGTGTTAAAGGCATGGTCTTCAGATGGAGGTGCTGTGGTGAGGGGGTTGGATCATGAGGTCTCTAACTTCAGCAAGGGACTTTTCCATTGACAAATCCTTCAATGAATGACTGACAGGGATAGGGCTCCGTTGGAGGAAGTAGGACATGGGCTTGCACTCAATGGGAGAATCTTGTCCTGGTCCCTCCCAGTCTGCTTCCTACCTACAATTAACTAAGCAAAGTCCTTTCCACTATGAATTTCTACCTTGCTGCAGGCCTAGAAGCAATGGAACCAGTCAAACGTGGACAGAACACTCTGAAACCATGAGGCAAAAGAAATCTTCCTTCTTTAAACTGATTTTCCAATTCTTTGTCACAATGATCAAAGTTAAGACAAAGTTTAGAAAACTAAAGGCACATGGTAATGAAATTATTTCCGTGCAGCGTGGCCTAACAGTTCTGAAACTTGTGTCTGTATATTGGAATTTTAAAAATGAAGTAAGTTAAACCGATGATGAAAATTTCTCACTGTAAAAATGAGGTGTTATAAATAATGAGAGGAAGGGGCTGTAAGGATCCGTGTAGTAGTAGGTTGGGGTAGAGAGCACAACAAGAATTCATGTCTGTCCTAACATAGACAGAGATGGTTACATCCAGAAACACATACAGGCACTAACACAGATTAATATACAGGTGTACATTTACTCTCGGGTCAGCTGGGAGGGCTCGAGAGCAATGACTCCCCAGCAGCCAGGAGTATATACAGTGTATAGATATTGGTTTCTAATATGATTTTTCAATTGAAGCAATGAATGGTCTTTAGACTGAGGCTGGTGCATCTGTTGGGAAATAGGAAGTGCTCACAAAATACATCTCCACATTGAAGGGGGAAAAGGGGCAGCTATACTGAGCAGAAGCATTATCATGTATGGACCATCTTGTCCTTAAGAAAGTGGGAACCAAGTGTAAGTTATACTCTGTGGTTTTCATGTTCCGAGGATAGTGTGAGGGACAAAACCAACTCCACCACAGACAGACTGACACCCAGCCACTAAGGATCAAAGTCACTGTGAACAGTGATTGTGGTGACAGTGTATGGCCTTGACATGACATGGTGGGGAAAGGCCCTCTGCCACTTCTTCCTCCTCCAAAGACATTAGTTTATTTGTAAGGAAAACATGCCCAGATTTCCAATTGAAAGTATACAAAACAACTAGTTCTAAATTCTTAACATATAAAAGACTTAAAAAAATATAGAATGTTTGACAAATTGTCATAACTGTGAAAAGTCAAAGAAGACATGACAACTAGATACAATGTATCTATGGGCTAACCTTTTGGAGAAAACTTGAATGAATGAAGTATGGACTTCATTCATCATAATATGTCAATACTAGTTCAGTAATTGTGATGAATCTACCACATTAAAGATGTTCATAATGAGGAGACAAGAGCACTGCTCTATTCTCATATTTATTCTGTAATAAATTCTAAACAAAAAGTCTATTTTTAAAATGGCAAGCCAAACTATTGCCCCACTTAAAGCCCTTTCAATAATTCACCCATTCATAAAAAAGTCATGCTGATTGTTTCCTAGGTTCTAGTCCAACACAAGATGCTTAGGATTTAAACATGATCAAAGACAACTTTGAGTCTGCCATGTAATAAGGAAGATGAGATTTTTTTTTTTTGTACCTCAGGAGAAAAATTTAAAGAACACAGGACAGCATGGTCAGGGACCCTACCTTGTCAGAATCCACTGGGGGCTTCTCAGGGGTGAACATGTTGGAAACTCTTCTGGAAGGAAGCCTGCTGCACTCCAGTGTGATTGGTGAAGACTCAGTGGTGGCAAGATGGCCAGGTTGGCAGAGCCTATTGGGAAGCCTGGGGTCTCAGGATCTGTTTTTCTCCAAGAGAGATGAGAACCATGACTGGTCTCATTGTCCCCTCTCATCAACATGAAGATGAGAGATAAAGTAAGCTCTGGGCTGCATGTTCAACACTGGTCACAGGTTGGGAATGAAACTTGACTAACTTAGCTGTTCGGAAATGATTATAGATTCACTAGAAAATGGAGAGAGAGCACAAGCACTTAGGAAAGCCCCATGTACTCTTCATCCAGCTTCTCCAGTGTGGCATCTTATAACTACAGTATAATCTCAAGCCTAAAAACAGCAGTGATATGATCCACAAACCTTGCTCATACTTCAGTAATTATATGCACATTTTGTGCTCCTGTGTGTGTGTGTGTGTGTGTGTATGTGTGGGTTCCTACACAATCTGATCATGTGCATACAGACTCACGTAATCCATGGAAAGAATACTATACCTGCATCATAACTGAGTTACACTTACCCACTCTTCACAGTAACTACTTGATGGTGGTTTTGCAGCTGTCCTTTATTTATCAACACCATGATTAGAGTGACATGGGCAAAAGTGATAAACATTCTCTGGTGGAACTGAGGTGGGAAAGAGGAAGGGTGAGCATTCCTACCCAGAATGGAAATGACAGTGAAGGGTAGATGCTGTGTGGTGGGCAAACTGTAGGTTGAGACAGGGATGGCTTTCGTGGATTCTGCATTTTGAAATTTGAATTGCTTCTGATGAACAGAAGATTCTATGGAAGGGAGGCAGTTAGAATGAGGTGGAAAAAAACATGCCGATGAGACTTCCAGGGAGTTAGGAGACCATGGCTAACAGGGCTTGCCTATAGGCCAGTCTGATGAAGGCAATTCCTCAACTGAGAGTCTCTCTTGCCACATGACTCTAAGTTATGTCAAGTTGACAAAAGTTCACCAGCACACTCAACTCAATTGCATCTGCAAAGATCTTATTTCTAGATAAGTATACACCCACAAGACCAGGGGGTTTAGAACTTGAGGCACATGATCCAGCCCATAGCAGATTAGATAGTGCATGGATGTCCTATAGAAAAATATATCTGTTCATAGATCAGGTAAATTGTCCTCCTTTATGGGGTGGTGAAGTGTGTGTGTGTGTGTGTGTGTGTGTGTGTGTGTGTGTGTGTGTGAGAGAGAGAGAGAGAGAGAGAGAGAGAGAGAGAGAGAGAGAGAGAGAG
>JADRCH010000016.1:3383593-3420931 GCA_019843965.1 Rhynchomys soricoides | reverse complement strand
GAGAGAGAGAGAGAGAGAGAGAGAGAGAGAGAGAGAGAGAGAGAGAGGGAGGAGAAAGTTTCCTCTTGGCAAGAGTTTTCTAAATTGAATGATTTCATTAAAAGAGGATTGAGAAACTACATAGGCATCCATCTCGAGAGCATTCGTTAATTAGAAAGGACTGATTTGCCACAGCCTTATTTAGCAAGAAAGATAATCTCCAGTGTTTGGGTGAGTTAGGATGTTTTAAAAAAGATTTTAGGGAGAAAGATAAATGTTTTCAGAAGGATAGGAAGACTTATTTGTACTTATTAATATCTGTTGGGAGACTGGCCTGTAATTAATGTATAAGATGAATGATGAAAGTATTACTCGTTACCTCCTTGCACAGCAGTTTGCTGAGCTGAGGAGAATCTCATCCCAGGTCTCCTGGGCGTTATTTGCATACCAACAGGAAATTGTGCCAGGACACTTCTAAAGCATTCTTATTATTGGCGTGAACGACCATTTGGATTCTTTTAATATAGACTAATGTATCAACCATGCAAAATCCCCTTCCTTCCCCTTTCAAGGTTGTTTTTCTGAAAGTGGCAGGCCTGCTCAGTGCTTTGCATCTTCTGCCCTGGAATCAGTTAGACAGTGCATCCGTGGTGGTTTGAGATCAGTCCTACTTAGAGAAGAGGGGGGCACTTTGTGGCCTCCTAAAGATGCTTGGTCTTTCTCTTCTCCACAGATTGTAATTAGCCTGGATGTTTTCTCCAATAAGAATGCCTCCTTCGTGTGGACCACTTAGAAGAGTTTTAAGGGTCACAGGTCACAAGGATGCCACTCAGCTGCATGCATTAAGTGAGCCCACTGCCTTGAAGCACTAATTTGTGCAAGAGTAAGCTTCCCTCACTAAATTACAATGGTAATTTACACCAGTTTACCAAGGAAGTCATTTCCTAAATGGCACCCTAGTGGCCTGCACTAGCTATTACAGTTTCCAGTCCCACTTAACTTGGAAGACATGCTTGGAAAACAAACAAACAAATAAACAAAACCCAAAGCCAAAAATCAGCTTGGCTTCATCCCAAACTCACTGTGTCCTATTTCTGAGAGTGAGCATGCTGGTAAGCGGAGTTGGGAACTCTCTGAAAGGGGTCAGAAGAAAGAAGCAGGACTTTGGCACTCTGCATTAGTCACGCTGGAGACATGGCTATCCTTATGCTAATTAGAAAACGAAAAGGGACCAGCCCTAGTCAAGGGTGCTTGGCCTGATGGGTGAAGGTGAGTTAAATCTACCTTCATTCACAGTCACTGCTTCTTTGACTTAGAAATCTTTGATGTGGTTTTTCACTCCTGTTGGCCAGTGACTGGTTCCATTTCTAGTCATAAAGTGGAGACAAAACTTTGAGGCACCATGGAGAAGGAGCTGGTGAAGATACTGGCATGGAATACATTCTAGCTACAGGCCTTTGCAGCACTAATGAATGGCCTTTGCCTGTTCTAGGCCTCCGTTCTCAGATGTAAAACAGGAATTAGAACATATCTTTTATTGTGTTGCCTGCCTCCCATAATTTAGGAACATAGACTCTTACGTGTGTCATACAGAAATAGATTGGATGACCTAGACATGTGGTGCATATATGTAGTCTTATGCCTGAGAGGCTGAGGCAGATGTAGCCTAGGGTACACAGTAAGACTCTGCACAAACAGAGAATCCTAAACAACAACCTTCCCCCCAAAAATCTACAAAGAAACCAATGAAATGATGCATAGCCAGTTCAGCCAAAGCAGCAGTAGAGCGTTAGCATAGTGTCTGCCTCTCTTTCTTAATTCTTTAGTGGTCCTTGATGCTGGCCATGAAGCACCAGGGCCATCAGAAGAAATGTTTCCCACATTTCAGAAGAAATGTAACACTCAGGGGCCAGGACAGTTGTGAGATATTCTAAGACCCTCACCTCCCTTATCTTCAGCTTGTAAATGTGACACAGTCTTAGAGCAGTATGCTCTTGTCTTTATTTTGTGTAGTATCTGGTGGGGACGTGCTAAAATCTACCCATGACTGTAGAAAATGACATTCATCCCGTATACAGTCGCCAAACCTGGACACTATTGTGGATGCCAGGACGTGCTTGCTGATAGGAGCCTGATATGGCTGTCTCCTGAGAGGCTCTGCCAGAGCCTGACAAATACAGAAGAGGATGCTCGCAGCCAACCATTGGACTGAGCATGGGGTCCGATGGAGGAGTTGGAGAAGGGACTGGAGGAGCTGAGGGGGTTTGCAGCTCTGTGGGGGGAGCAACAGTGTCAACCGGCCAGACCCCTCAGAGCTCCCAGGGACTGGACCACCAACCAAAGAGTACACATGGAGGGACCCATGGCTCTGGCCGCGTATGTGGCAGAGGATGGCCTTGTTGGACATCAGTGGGAGGAATGGCCCTTGGTCCTGTGGGAGTTCGATGCCCCAGTGTAGGGGAATGCCAGGGAGGGAAGGCTGGAGTGGGTGGGTGGGGAGGCAGGGGGAGGGGGGTTGGGATAGGGGGTTTCTGGAATGGAGACCTGGAAAGGGAATAACATTTGAAATGTAAATAAAGAAAATATCCAATAAAAGAAAGAAAGGAAGGAAGAAAGGAGGAAATTCACTGAGAGCCAGCTGTAGATGCATGCCTTTCCATCCATTCTGTCCTTTCAACCTCCCAGCTACCCTAGGCATCCCCACCACATCCACACAAGAAAAGGGATACAGGAGTATTGAGTCATTTGCCCCTGGTTACACAGCGGGGTGAAACTGCCAGTGCAGCCGAATGTTTAGATTCTGTGCCTACTGTTTTAGCCCAGTCTGTATGGCTGGGATTGTGTTGATCAATCTGTAGATTAAAACTGGGAGGGCTAGAGAGGTGACATTAAAAGAGCTATAAATCTACGGTAGGCAGACGGTGTGTTAGCATCTCAAAGGCTGCAGAGGTGGCAGAGCTCCGGAGAACTGAACGAGGTGTTCACAGCCCTGGTTTCCTTTCATTACATAAAGGGTTCACTTGTCAAGCACCATCTGCAAGATGATATGCAGCCACTTTTTCATGAAGAATGAAGACACACAGAGGCAGATTCCAGGGGAATAACACATATATCTTTGTTCAGTGATGTCAGACACAAAATTGAGTTGTTTAAAAACGTGTTTTCAAACACAAGCATAAAAGTCAACACATAGGAAGGTCACGTTAAACAAGCCAAGAATACAAATGCTGAACAAACACGATTGGAGAGAAATTGTAACAAACCTTTTAATCATGTAATTTCTGTCATACAGTTTATTTATGTGCTATATTACACACAATATGTTATGCATATGTTATATGTTGAAAAGAACTTTGAGTCCTTGAAGTAAAACCAAGATGATTATGGAGTATAATCTTCATCATGCCTTCATGAGTTCAATTTGTAAGTATTTTATAGAGAATTTCTGGGCCCATATTTATCAGGGGAATTAATCTATAGTTTTGTTTTTGTTTGGTTGTGCCTTTATCAAGTTTTAGTACTAGGATAATACTGGTTTGTAGAATTAATCTGGTAGTATTTTATTTTTACCTTTTTTGTGGAGCAGTTTAAGAAGTATTGATGTGAGTTCTCCCTTAAATGTTGGATAGAATTTATTTGTTAATAAATATGTCTAGTTCTAAACTTTTATTTCTATCTTTAATTTTACTATTTGTTTAACGTGAATGCTAAAGATCAATGTCAAATGTCTTTTTCTCTCCTCCCACTCTCCATCTTTGTTTGTTTGTTTGTTTGTTTGTTTTGGAGACAGTACCTCCAACCCTACCCCACCGCACACCAGAATTTCAGTTGCACAATGCCTGACTCTTTATGTGGATGTTGGAGGGCTAAACTCTTACAAGCACTTTACCAATGGAGCCATCTTCCTGTTGGGCTTTTCTTTCTGTGGAGACTTTAGTATTGCCTCAACCCCATTGTTTGTTGTGACTCTTTTACAATGTTTTCTCTCTTTTTGACAAGCTTTCAGGTCAGAGTTGTCTAGGAATTTATTCATTGCTTTTGTATTTCCCAGGTTTAAAAATATATAAGCTTTGAAAGTATTTGCTAATCAATTTTTGGGTTTCCCTGAGATCTGTTATGACAGCTTTATTTATCTCTGATTTTAATTAATTTGAGTCTTTGCTTTGGATAGTTTGGCTAAGAGTTTGTTGATATAGTTTATTTTTTCAAAGAACCACCGTAGCACTTGATTATATACACATAGATTCTATATATTGATGTTGGGTCTGGCTCATTTTGCTTTATTTCCCAAGACTGTAATGTGCATCATTAAGCTGTTTGAGACGCCTCTGCCTTTTCAGTGTAAACACTTATAACTGTTAACCCCCAGCTGAGATTAACTATTTACCACAACATTAACTTTCTTCTCAGAACTGCCTTAGTTGTATCTCGAAGGTTCTGATAAGTTGTATTCTCATTTGCACTTGATTCTATGAAGGTTTATTCTTCTTCAATTTCTCAACAGACCTATGGGTCATTCGAGTGTGCATTGCTCTGAGTCCAATAGTTGTGCAGCATCTGTGATTGCTGTTGATTTCTAGTTTTATTATACTTTAATGAGATCACATACATGATTTACCTTTATTCTTTTGCAATTGTTTAGACTCTCTTAGTGGCCTAGAGTGTGGTCAGTTTTAGAGAAGGTACCATGGGCTGCTAGGAGGAGAGCATATTTTGTGTCTGCTGCATAGAATAGTCAATATACACCTGTTAAACCAATTTGATCTGTGGTATAGTTTAACTGAGGTTTCTTTATTGATTTTTAGTTTAGATGACCATCTAAGGATAAGAGTCAGGTACTGAGATAACCCATTCTTATTATATCAGGTTCTATCTGACCTTTTGTGTTCTCTAGTCTTGTTTTATAAATTGGAAGCCTCAATGCTTGGTGTATATATATTCACAAATGTAGTAACTTCTTTTAAAAATTATATATTACACACACACACATGTACAGAATGTACTGTACTATGTACTGCAGAACAGCTGGCTCAGGAGCTTCCAGATTATTCTCCTGTCTCTGCCTCTGATCTTGCTGCAAAATGTTAAAATTACAGAACATCTCTCCACTCACCCTACTTCATGTTCTTTCTATGTTTCTGAAAAACAAGCAAAAAGCCACCAAAACAAACAAAAACCTTGAAAACCAACAACCCTCCAAAACCCCCAAAATCAAAGCAACAAACTAAAAAATAAAAATCAATAAGACAAAAAGAAAACAAAACAAAAAATAAACAAACATAAGCAAACAAAAAATACTAAAATAAAACCAAACCAAACAAATTGTTTTGTGTTGGTCACTGCTGCTGGCACAGGTTACCCCCAGCTGTGTTTGATACACCCAGAGACACTCCACTGCAGAAACTGATTTTCCCTTCCCAGCAAGCATCCGTTGCAGATCATTTCTTGGTTTAGGGTGCGGCTGTGACTACTTCCCCTTCTCAATGCTGGGATATTTTACGGTTTGAACTTGTGTTGATTTTCTGTGGCTTGCACAATCTGTGAGTTCATATGTGTGTTAGTGCTGTTACGTCTGGAAGGCATAGTTTCCTTGGAGTCATCCACCACCTCCGGCTCTTAAAAATTTCCACTTCCTTTTCTACACAGACCTCTGAGCCTTGAGGAGAGAATTTGATGAACGCATCTCATGAGCTCTGAGTGCTTCAGATCCCTCCACTCTCTGCTCATCATCCAGGTGTCAATCTCTTCGTTAGTTACCACCTAACTAACAAAGATGATGCTTCTCTGATATGAGCTGAACAAGCCACTGATTTACGGATATAAGAGTATGTCACCATAAGGCATAATTGTATTGGTATATTCCTTCAGTAGAATAGTGGTAGCTTTGCCCCTGGGCCCATGACCTGTCAAGTCTCTGGTTCTTGGCCACTTTAGTGTTGTCAGATATGGGTTCAACCTTATGGAGTGAGCCTTAAATCTGATCAAAAAGTGATTGTTTATTTCTGTAACATCTGTGCCGCTAATGCAATGGTATATCTTGCAGGCAGGTCACTGCAGGTTGCAGGGGCTGTATCTGGGTGATATTGATGACTACTGTTTTCCTTTGGTGATTTGCAGAGTAACTTCTAGAACTATGGATGCTACTTAGTAGGGGTAAAGCTCTCAGCTGGGCACCAAATTGACTTCTTTGTGTCTGATAATAGAAGTAAATGGAGTCTTAAGCAATAGGGCTTTACAACCGGGTTCTAAAATGTAACCAATGAATAGCCTTTGCAGTATCCTAAGATGTGTGAAGGGGCTCTATGAGACCATTCTGGTCAATCACTCAACAAAATGGGATTCATTTTTGGCACTGGGGGCTTTACTTTGTGAAAGTCTAGGTAGGGCATTGTGTCACTCATATGGCAATCCATTTAAATATATATATATGTGATTATGTATATATATGAATATGTATATATGTACTATATATTCTATTTTTCTATCTATCTATCTATCTATCTATCTATCTATCTATCTATCTATCTATCTATTCCCTCCCATCTTCCTGTCATTGAAGATCTCTCCCCATCTCCTATCTTAAGCTCTTTACTATCTACCTAACCTTTATGGTTATTTGGACTGAAATATTCAGATCTAAATCTTAAAAGCTAACATCTACCCATAAGAGAAAACATGTAGTATTTGTTCTCTTGAGTCTGGGTTACCTCACTCAGGATGACTTTTTCTGGCTCTATCCATTTACCTGTAAACCCCATCCTCTTTAATAGTCACACATGTTCATTGTCTATTCCTCAGCTGATGGACCTCCAGGCTGTTTCCGATGCCTGACTATTTTGAATACAGCAACAATGAGTGGGGATGAGCCAGTGTTGATGGACTAAGAGTCCTTTGGGCACATGCCTAAGCTTGGTGTATTTGGATTTTGCTGTAGATTCATTTTCAGCTTTTTGAAGAACCCTCACACTGATTTCCACAGTGTCTATACCAGTTTGCACTCCCACTAGTGATGAATGACTGTTTTCCTTTCCCTGTATCCTTGCTAGCATGTGCAGTTATTCATTGTATTGATCTTGGCAGGTCTGACTGACATAAACTGAAATTTCAAAGTTGTTTTACTTTGAGTTATCTGATGACTAAGGGTGTTCAACTTTGCTTTGTTTCTCAGGTGCTTGTATTTCATTTTTCCACTAAGTTCTGTACCCTATTTTTAAAGCAAATTATTTGTTTTCTTGTTTAGGTTTCTTTTTAAATTCTTTATAGATTCTATATACTAACCCTTTATCAGATGGATAATTGGTAAGGGTCTTTTTCCATTCTGATGTCTGTTGCTTTGTCCAAGTGCAGTATCCTTTGCCACCCAGAAGCTCTTCAGCTGCATGATGTCCCACGTTGGTCTTAGTGCCTGTGCTATTGATGATCTATTCAGAAAGCCCACTCCTCACACTGTCAGATGCAGGGTACCTGGCCTTATGTTCTTGATCCATTTGGAGTTGAGTTTTAGGCAGGGTGGTAGAGGCAGATCTACTTCCATTCTACATGCGGCCATTCAGCTTGACCAGTACCATTTGTTGAAGATGCTGCATTTTTTTTCCAGTGTGGATTTTGGCTCCTCTCTCAAAACTCAGATGTCCATAGGTGTGTGGAATTATGTCTGGGGTTTCAGTTTGATTCCATCGATCCACATGTCTATTTTTATGCCGACACCATGCTGTCTTTATTATACTGGCTTTGTAATTCAACTTGAAATCTGGGATGGTGATTTTCCATCAGTTCTCTATTATTCAGGATTGTTTTAGTTCACCTGTTTTTGGTTTTAGGTCTTGTTTTTTTGTTTGTTAATTTGTTTGATTTTGGTTTTTTTGGGGGGGGCATTTCAATATAGAATTGAAGATTACTTTTCCAATTTCTATAAAGAACTGGGTTGAAATTTGGTGGGGGATAATATTGAATCTGTAGATTGTTTTTGGTAGGATGGGGCCATTTCACAGTAATCCCACTGATCACGAGCATGGGAAATTTTTCCATCTTCTGGAATATTCAACTTTTTTCTTCAATTTCTGAAAGATTTTTTTTTATACAAGTCTTTCTCACTGCTGGGATGTGGGAACTCCGCTGGTCAGACAAAATGTTGAACGCTAAACTGCATTTACCCTACACTGGGCTTGTGGGAAGTGCTAATGCACCACACTGATCAGGGGGTGGGAGAATACATCTCAGATTGGGATCTCAGCCCAAGTGAGAAAGCTGGGTTACCGGACCCCCAGGCATCCAGTCGCCTCTGGAAACCACATAGAGTCAGAACAAAGGGGCCCGAGGGCTGAGGACAAGCTCTGGGCTGGGGGAATGGGAAATGCCAGCTTAGCTCAGCAGCAGTGAGACCAGGAAAACAGAGGAGCCTTCTGAGGGATACTTAGGCAGTTTGCTGGTGGAGTTTTAAGGGTCTTTTATGTATAAAATCATATCATCTGCAAATAAGGATACTTTGATTTCTTTCTTCTCTATTTGTATCCCCTTGATCTCCTTCAGTTGTCTTATTGCTCTAGCGAAGATTTTAAACACTGTATAGAATAGGTACGGAGAGAGTAGATATGCTTATTTCAGTCCTGATTTTAGTGAAAATGCTTTGAGCCTCTCTCTGTACGGGGTGATGGTGAGTGTAGGCTTCCTGAACCGCTGCTATCATATTGACATGTATCTTTTTGTATCCCTAGTCTCTCCAGAAATTTTGCCATGAACGGATATTGGATTTTGTCAAATGCCTTTCCTAATAAAATGATCATGTGGGGTTTTTTTTGTCTTTCAGTCAATTTAATGTGGTGGATTATATATATCAATTTATGCATGTTGAACCACCCCTGAACCTCTGAGGTGAAGCTAACTTGTTCATGGTGGATACTTTTTTATGTGTTCTTGAATTTGGTTTGCAAGAATTTTAATGAGAATTGTTCCATCTGTGTTCATATGGGATATTATATTGGTCTGTAATTTTCTTTTACTGTTTGCTCTTGCTCATTGTGTTGTTTTGGTATTAAGGTAATCCTGGCTTTGTAAAAAGAATTAGAAAATTCTCCTTCAGTTTCTATTTTGCAGAGTTATTTGAGGAGTAAGGATTGGTGTTAGTTCTTTGAAGAACTGGTGGGATTCTGGTCTGCCTCCATCTGGTCCTGAGCTTTTAATGGTTGGGATATTTTAAATTACTGTTTCTCTTTCACTAGGGCTTCTGGGTCTGTTTAAATAGTTTGTTTCAACTTGATTTAACTTGGGTAGGTTGTATATATCAAGAAATTGCATCTATTTCTTTTAGGTTTTCCATTTTGGTAGAATAAAGATTTTTTTTTTAAAAAGTACATCCTTATGATTTTCTGAATCTCCCTTGTATTTGTTGTAATTTCTTCTTTTCATCTTTAGTTTTATTAATTTGGATGTTCATTCTGTGAGTCTTTTGCTTAATTTGTGTAAAGGTGGTCAATTTTGTTATTTTTTTCCTCAAAGAAACAGCTCTTCATTTTATGGATTCTTTGTATTGTTTGTTTGTTTGTATTTATTGACTTCAGCCCTGTGGTTGATTATTTTTTTCCTCTGCTCTCTTGTGGTAGTATTTCTTCTTGATTTTCTACAGTTTTCAAGTATGTTATTAAGTTATTAGTGTGAGGTTTCTCCAGATTATTCTTTTTATGTAGGCATTCGGTGCTATGGCCTTTCCTTTTAGGACTGAATTCATTGGGTCACAAAGAGTTGTACTATGTTGTGTTTTCAATTCCATCCATTCTAAAAAGTTTTTAATTTCCTTCTTGGTTCTTGTCTTGGCCCAGTTTTCATTAAGCCTTCATGAGTTTGTATAGTCTCTGAAAATTCTATTGTTAATATTTGGCTTTAATTTATGGTGGTCAGTTAGGCTGCAAGGCTTTATTTCAAGTTTTAAAAAATATTTGTTGAAACCTCATTTGCATAGTAATATGTAGTCAGTATTAGAGGAATTTCCATGGGATGCTGAGAAAGAAGCATATTCTTATTTTATTTTAAAATTTTATTGATTCTTCATGAGTTTCACATTATGAACCCCAATTCTACTCATCTCCTTGTCCCTTTGTATCCACCCTCTGCCCGGCCATCTCCTTCCCAAAGAAAATAAAAAACAAACAACAACAAAAGCATAGAAAACATCTTGTCATGGAAGCTGTAGTCTGTCACAGTGTGTCCCACACTGTACATTTTATCCATGCACCTTTTCTTACAAATGTTCGCTGCAGTGAGCCGTTGGTCTGGTCTGAGGCCTCTGGCTTCTGCTACACCATCAATACTGGATCTCGACCAGCACTCTTCTCAGTTGTCCTGTTGTTGCCCTGTGTCATGGAGATCCTGCGGCTTTGGATCTGCAGGACTTGCCCTTTCACATGTTCCAGCAGTTCATAGATGAGGTAGATTTTGGGGTGGACCAACTCAAAACCCTGCATTTGAGTCTGGGTGATGGCTGAGTTGGTGAGCCTGCCAGCTTTCCCATACTGGCACCACAAGGGTGAACTCGATAGCACTGTCCCAGCTAGCTCACCCAATGCTGCAGCTGGCAAAGGGCAGGGTCAACTCTTCTGCTCTCACGACCTTGGGGTCGGCTTACCTGCACCCACAACCAGAGCCAGCTCTATGTGTTACCCAGTTGAGGTTCGGGGCCCACTCTCCTGAGTGCTACAACTGGTGAGGGGTAAAGGACCCATACTGTCTCAAATGTCAGGTGGGGCCAGCTCTCCTATGCTCACACAGGCTCACCCGTACCCCTACCACCAGGACCAGCTCTACTGTGCTGCCCAGGAGAGATACAGAGACCATTCTCCCAAGTGCTATAGCCTGTGAAAGGTGGAGTCACCTTTCCAGAATGCCAAAGCCAGTGAGGGGCAGGGAAAGTTCTGCACAGCCCTCAGACATCTACCTGGTACCAGGTAGTAGTCTAGACCAGAGATGTCCACATTGTCTTTATTTATGAACATCAACACAGACCCCTGCTCCTTTATGGTCTTGGACTCAGACAAGGCTCTTAGCAGCAGCGTGGACTGGGACTTCACTATGGTCTCAGGTGGCAGGCCTGATTGCTCACAACAGGCTGTTCCTCATTACCCTTGTGTCTCTAGTTCCACCTCTCTTCACAATGTTCAAATCGTTCCTCTTCTCTTTTTATTTTATCTGTCTACCACATATTTGCATATTGCTAGTGGCTCCTGTACTGTGGGCAGGCCATGAAGTTGGTGGGTTTCTGGATGTCTTCTACTTGCCTGCACTATATGGCATGCCTTTGGGCAAGCTACTGTGTGTCTGCACAAGCATGGTGGCTAATGGGTCTCTGCCTGTGCTGTGTTTGTGGTGGTAGGCAGGTCTGTGGGTGTCCTCCGAATACTCACATCTTTGGTGTGGCTGCTGGCAGATTTCAGTGAGTCTACAGGTGGGCTGGCCTCTGAGTATCCTCTGCTTACCAGCAAACCACATAGTGTGGAGGCAGGCAGGCCTCTGGCATCAAGCGGTTCTCTGGATGTTGTCCTCCTGAAAGTATAATCTTTAGTGTTTGTATAAGTATATTTTATACATATTCTATAAGTATGTAAAGCATACCCTTTAGTAGAATGTTCTGTAGGTGTCTGTTAGGGCTATTTTATTTATGATATTATTTAATTCCAGCATTTCTGTCTAGATGTCTCAGTCACTGTTCTACTGCTATGAAGAGACGCCATCACCATGACAACTGTTACAAGAGAAAGCACTTACTTAGGAACTTGCTATCATTTCAAAAGTTTAGTTCTTTATCATCAAAATAGGAGGCATGGCAGCATACCTGAAGACTGGAGCAATAACTGAGAGCTACATCCTTATCTGTAGGCAGAGAGAGCAACTCTGAGTTTAGTAGGGGATTTTGAAACCTCAAAGCTAACACCCAATGACACACCCCCTCTAACAAGGCCTTGCACCCCAATCCTTCTAATCATTTCAAATAGTGCTACTTCCTGGTGACTAAACTTTCAAATATATGAATCTATGGAGACAATTCTTATTGAAACCAACACACTGGATAACCTGTCTTTTGTCTGTAGTGGGGTACTACAATCACCCACTATCACCATATGAAGGCCAATATGTAATTTTTAGCTGTAGTAGTGTTTTGTTTTTTTTTAAATCAACTTGGGTGCTCTTGAGATTAGTGGATAAATGTCTAGAACTGAGCTACCCTCTTGAATTTTTCCTTTAATTAGTATGTAGTGCCTTTCCTATATCTTCTGATTAGTTTTGGTTTTAAGTCTGTTTTGCAGATATGAAAATGGCTACATATGCTTGCTTCTTTGTTCCATTTGCTTGGAATACCCTTTTCCATCTTTCCGTCATAAGATGATTATTTATCCTTAGTGGTGAGGTGTCATCTTTGGATACAGCAGAAATATGGATACTGTTTTCTAATATAATCTGTTAATCTATGCCTTTCTATTGGGGGAATTGAGACCATTAATATTGAGAGCTACTGATGAGAACTGCCTATTAATTCTTGTCATTTTTTTGTGGTGTTTGCCCTCACCCTCTGACTAGCACTTCTGGGATTGTTTGTTGTTTGCCCCCACCCTCTGACTAGCTCTTCCAGGATTGTTTGCTATGCTTCCCTCACCTTCTGACTAGCTCTTCTGGGATTGTTTGCTATTTGCTCCCCACCCTCTGACTAGCTCTTCCAGGATTGTTTGCTATGCTTGCCATCTTTGCTGCAGTAAAACTTTCCTCCAAACTCAAGTTTTCTATTGAATGCCTTTTTTAGAGCTAGCTGAATTGGTGGTCATAAATTGATTTTTTTTTAATTAAAAAATATTTTTATCCTGAGATGTTTTTCTTTCTCTGTTGATTGCGATTGATACTTTTCCTGGATATAGTAGTCTGGTGTTTCTCAGAACTTTACGAGTATCTACCCAGGTCCTTCTGGCTTTCAGAGTCTCGCTGAAAACTCAGGTGTTGTTCCAATAGGCCCACCCTGATATATGACTTGGTCTTTTTCTCTCACAAATTTTAATATTCTTTCTTTCTTCTGTAAATTTTATGGCTTGATTATTATATGTTGTGGGAGTGTTCTTTTTGGCCCTCTCTTTCTCATGAATGTATTCTTTCCTAGTCTCTCTGGTTGAGACTGTCTTTCTTATTTGTGTATAGCATTCTTGTACTTTCTCCAATGCTGGTTTTGTGGTTATGACCTGTCTTAGTTTGTGCCTGTATTAAAAAAAATCTTTTTTCTACGTTTATTTAAAAAGACAGTCTTTCTGGGCCTTTCTTGGTATAGAAATCTTTGTTAGCAGTTGTTTACCTTCAGGGATTAAAAATCTATCATTCCATTCCTCTTGGCTTTGGGTCTCTGGTGGTATTCTGGTATGTTTGTGGGTGAGGTGGCCTTTCCCCTTATAGCAGTTAATACATTTAAAATCTGTAGTTTGACATTGTGACTGCGATACGCCATCTAGAGAGTCACCTGCAATTATGCTGCTGTGCAATTCTATTTGCCTTTTAAAATTTTTTAAAAAATCATCATGGCATTGCCTCTATTTATTTTATAAGTTTGGTAAACATCAAAAATCCAGCAATATTTTGAACATGTAAAAAAGTCAAATGTTAAACAGTACTGAGTATAGTTTTAGAACAATAGAAACAATGAGTGCAAAGATTTTGCAAGCTAGCAAAGGAAGCGTGCATGGCTTCTGAACATGTACCATACAACACACGTTCAAAGAGCAACAGCATAATTTATCCTTATAAAATCACAGCTAGGCAACAGAAAAGCACATTAATGATGAAGGTATCTACACATGTGTTCACTATGAGTGTGTCACACATAGAAATGTTGTATCTCCTACCCTAAAATGCCATGTGCAAAGAAGACAGCCAAGGCGGAAAAACATTGAGACTTGTTGCTGAGGTGAACAATTATTGAGGATAATAATAATCATGGAGTAAAACTTTCTGTATAGCAATTCTTAGATCACAATAATGTATTGATTCCACGTGTATCTGAGAAGCTGAGACTTCATTGTTGGCAGTATAAAATTTCTGATACGTATCAAAATTTGGGTGAAATACACACTGAAGGCATTTGCTAGTGTAGACAGATGGTAAAGGGATCTACAAATGGGGAGGAAACCTCTGATATCACAATAAGTTTCTGCTGAGCTTTGTCAAACCAAACAGCTAGACTCTAAGGCAGAATGAAATGACTGGTACGGAAGAAGTGGGTCCTACCAGTTAACTATGAGAATTTCATCTTTGGAAGACTCCCTACCTGAAACAATTTGGAACAGTTGAGACTGAGAGGATCACCTGGAAATTAACTAATGTCCTGACATTCGGTTATTGGTTCAGAAGTGTGACAATCCATTGTTATATCTTATTAACTTAACGTTCTGGAATCAGCACTGGTCCCCCAAACTTAATTTGTAATATTTAGTCTTCATTAAAATATATCCTTTTGTGCTGTACGAAAACAACTATACTTAGGATAAAGAGGCTGACTTGTTCAATTTACTATGCAGCTTTATGTATATTAGGGAGTAACTGAATTTCTTTTGACTTGTGTTTCTGTTTTGGGGGTACTCTAAAGATAAAGTCACCTCACAGGGTTATATCTTGCTGAAGCATTCCTTGGCATTGGTACAAACTTGGATTCCCTTTTTGTGTGTGCTGATCTGTATGACTTCATAGTTGATGAGGACTTCCTACAGGTCCTGGCTCGTTTGTTCTTTGAAGCCTTTGGTATTGGCCCTTGCATTTTCCCACAAATTCTCTGTCTCCCAGATGCTTAGACTTCAGCTGCTGTTCCTCTTCATTTATCAATTCCTCTAGCACCTTTATTTTGGCTTCTCTTTGATCTGGAGTTTCTCAACCAAAGAGTTTTATAGTCACTCCCTTCAACAAGAATGTTCTCACATTCCGCAGTGGTTGGAAGCCAAGTCCTGAGCAGCCATCACCAAGTCTCACTGCATAAGTTCATGCTTCCTGTTGCAAGCAGCCAGAGGTGCCGCTGCAAAAACGGATACTCTTTTAGCTGACCTGCATAGTGTTCTTCATCTTCCAGAACATCATCAGTAGAGGATGCATACATGTCCATGTGATACCCAGCATTCTATAGCCCATCACCCATTTGTTTTTCTGATGACACTCCATTCATTAAAAACTCTCACATAATTCCCATGTATTTTATACACACCATACAGTATATCTGCTACCTCAGTTCTTACTCAAAGGGAATATGAGATCATGGACTATAACTTAGTACTATAGGGCTTCAACTCAGTGAATCTGTATGAATATGTCACTCTGAATGTTGCATTAAGAGCTTTTAACCTGGTTGCTCTTCAGCTGAAATGCCATCTCATTCCATCTCCCTCCAGTTACAGTCATGCATTAAAAACAAATAGAAGATTTGTCTCTACGAAGGCCCAGATGTGAAAAGACCCTCAAGAGAAAGTTTTCTAATTTTGTGTGTCATCATCTCTCCACACGGCTGGATCCATGTTGTCAGTGGAGACTTTATGCCACAGGAACTCTGCCTGCTTTTCTGGAGGGGGGTCACAACATGTGTGGGAAGCACACTAAAGTGTGTGGGAAGCACACTAAAGGGAAGCTTCTCAATAGCTGGAACTCATTGTACTGCTGCCAGAGTGCTCCTGGGAGGATCTACTGACTGTCAGCATGTCAGCTGACCAAGTCCGGGTGATGTAAGCACAAATGTTAATTTCATGTTCACAGCATTTCTTTCAGATCCCCCATTCTGCTTCTGCAATACTAATTTCTATTTTCTTCAACAAAAATTATTTCCTACCATCTTGTAGACCCCACAGCCATCTTTCTGGTCTTCCTCAGCCTCCTCATCTATTGGGTCTTCCAGCATGTCGCCCAGGGCTCCCAGTTGCTCTAGGGATGAAGTGTACATTTTGGCGAGGTCCACAGATACCCTGTATGACGCTGTGTAGCTAGACTACGGCTACTTTGTGGATTCTTCTTTCTTCTACCTTCTCCACTTTTTTCCACCCTTCCAGTCCCCCTAACACTAGATAGGAGAGAAAGAAGGATAGAGGGGGTGAAGAAAGAGATCCCCAAATAAAGTCAGGGGTCACAAAAGGGGCAATGGTATCATTAAACTACTTCCTGATGATTAGGGGCAAGTTTGATCTTTGCCATAAAGATATCCAATTTCTTTTTCTTGTTGTTTTTCCTTTGCACACAGCTGTTTAACAAACTGTGACCAACAACAACCAACTGACCAACCAACAACCCACCACCAACTGACCAACAACAACCAACCTCTGGGACCCTGGCATTGCTATACACTCTGAAAGTCTTCAGAATGTTCAATGTTACCCGATTGTGGAAACTATCTGCAGCTGGCAAAACGATGTCCCTGCTAGAGATGAGGCAAATTAAACCAAAATGCCAGAATTCTCACTATATTTCTTCCCTTTTGTTTTAAGCCATTAAGTGTGCCATATGTGATGGGAACTCATAAACAGAGACTTTTTATTTTTTATTGGATATTTTCTTTATTTACATTTCAAATGTTATCCCCTTTCCCAATCCCCCCCCCCCATCTTCCTATCTCACCTCTTCCCCTGCTTCTACCATGGTGTTCCTCCATTCCTCCCCTACTCCCACCTCCATACCCTGGCATTCCCGTACACTGGGGCATCAAGCCTTCACAGGACCAAGGGCCTCTCCTCCCATTGATGCCTGACAAGGCCATCATCTGCTACGTATGTGGCTAGAGCCATGTGTACTCTTTGGTTGGTGGTTTAGTCCCTGGGAGCTCTAGGGACCTAGTTGGATGATATTGTTGTTTTTCCTATGGGGTTGCAAACCCCTTCAGCTCCTTCAGTCCTTTCTCTAACTCCTCCATTGGGGACCCCGTGCTCAGTCTAATGGTTGGCTGCAAGCATCCACCTTTGTATTTGTCAGGCTATCACAGAGCCTCTCAGGAGACAGCTATATCAGGCTCCTCTCAGCATGCACTTCTTGGCCTCCACGATAGTGTCTGGGTTTGGTGAATGTGTATGGGATGGATCCCCAGGTGGGGCAGTCTCTGGATGGCCTTTCCTTCAGTCTCTGCTCCACACATTGTCTCTGTATTTCCTTCCATGAGCATTTTGTTCCCTCTTCTAAGAAGGACTGAAGCATCCACACTTTGGTCTTCCTTCTTCTTGAGTTTCATGTGGTCAAACAGAGACATTTTAAATGAAATAAGTGCTTTTTGGTTCAGTGACCAATGTTTTCAGGAGATCTTTCCTGCTCAGTTCTTTATGTTGATGGTATCCACAGCTTTTCATTTTCTGTGGAGTTATAAACAAATCTGCATTCCCAGTGCAAAACTTTCATGAGCTTCCATTCTGATTTTCATGAACTTCCTTCCCTTATAGTATATTGTATAAGGGCTGATTTCACTCCTTGACTTAAACAGCTTGTAGTTTTTGATTCAGGGCCTCAAGCCAGGCCCCTAAGGCTGTTTCCTGACACTAAGATGACCTTAGACATCTCTCTTGAACCTACAGTCCTTGGTCCAACGGCAACTCTTACCACATGGACTGCACTCCCCTAGAATCCTAGGCATTCTTTCTGATATGCATTTAGAAAAAACATTGCTCTGAGAGATGCTGTACTGGCTGGTTTTGTGTGTCAACTTGACACAAGCTAGAGTTATCACAGAGAAAGGAGCCTCCCTTGAGGAAATGCCTCCATGAGATCCAGCTGTAAGGCATTTTCTCAATTAGTGATCTATGAGGGAGGGCCCATTGTGGGTGGTACCATCCCTGGGCTGGTAGTCCTGGGTTCTATAAGAGAGCAAGCTGAGCAAGCCAGGGAAAGCAAGCCAGTAAGGAACATCCCTCCATGGCCTCTGCATCAGCTCCTGCTTCCTGACCTGCTTGAGTTCCAGTCCTGACTTCCTTTCATGATGAACAGCAATTGGAAGTGTAAGCTCATTAAACCCTTTCTCCCCAACTTGCTTCTTGGTCATGATGTTTTATGCAGGAATAGAAACCCTAAGACAGATGCCTTGTTCACAATTCTTTTGCAAATGACCATATTTACCCCAATTAAAACACTGGGCATTTTGAGATCTGAGACCTCTAGCTATAGCTTGACCTATAATATTAGCATGGTACCTGTGAGAACCAATATCCATTGTATCCCTTATCCACCCATCTATAAGTGCTGCCCACACCTTTAATGGTCTAATAACTTTTGTATATTCGGTATTCACATTTTCATATGCCAAGGTCTCTATCAGGGTCTTCAGGGTCTGATACAGCTTTGTTCACAGCTAAGACTAATCTTTGTAAAAGAAAAAAAAAATCAGTGAAGACTTCTCCAGAGCCTTGTAAAATCTCTGTAAATGAGGTAAATCTTTTGCCAGACTCCTCAACTTTGCCCCAAGCTCTTAAAACCACTAAACAATATTGCTTTGTAGCAGTGTCATTCAATTGAATCTGTTCCTGTATACCAGAGTACCACTCTTCAACCAGTAACTGACCATTTACTATATTCATTACCCTTGCTCTATTTAGCTGTTCAATATTCAAGGCTTCTTCCCCCCACCGTATTAGCCATTTCAATTAAAGACTGGCTTCTAGTGCAGCTGTATCAATCCCTTCCAGACTTGGGAAATAATTGTATTTTGAGTTGCCCAGGTATTTAGAATTTGTTTTCCATGGGCGAATGCATCCCATATGAAATCATGGCCTCTTTAAAACAGCTTAGCTCTATCATTTCTATAGGACACCATTCTATTTTATCATAGCCTTGTTCCTCATTGTTAGCAGGCATTTGCTATATGGCTACTGGGAAAACTGATGGTGATTTTATAACCCAGGGCCACCCCTCTTCCAATATCTGGCAGTGTGGTTGGTTTGAGATTAACACTTTCTCTCAAAATGTCCTCCTGCCTTTTCAGCTTTTGAACAGAGATAGAAAGAAGAAAATGGAAAAGAACCCCCCCTTCTGGGAGCAAAGTGGAGGATATCCCAGAGGTATCCACCACAATAAACTTTTACAGACCTCTTGAAAAAGAATCCATTTCTTTGTCCCCTGCCATTTCCTCTATGACATTTAAAATTAAATCTCCTTTTCTGTCTAGGTTCACATCTGGGCCACCATTTATAGCTTGTCTTTTGCTACCTTGTGGATTCTTCTTTCTTCCACCATTTTTTCAGCACCCTAACACTGGATTGAAGAGAGAGAGAGAGAGAGAGAGAGAGAGAGAGAGAGAGAGAGAGAAAACAGGTCGAGGTGAGAGGAAAGAGATCCTGAAAGTCAGGGGTTGGAAAGGGGCAATGTTATTATTAGACTACTTCCTGCTGATTAGGGCACAGAGTTCCTTGGGGCAAGTTTGATCTCACTGTCAGGATATATAATTTCTTCTTGTTTCTTCTCTACATATAACTACTTAACAAACCATGACCAACAACAACCAACAACCAACTAACAACCCACAACAATCAACCTCTGGGACCCTGTCATTTATATGCCCTCTGAAAAGTGCTCAGAATTCCAAATGTCACACAATTGCAGAAACCATTGGCAGCTGGCAAATCTACATCCCTGCTAGAGTAGGAGACAAATCCTAGTCAGCTACTGTGGACAATCTGTCATGTCCCCATGCCTGGGATTAAAACAGAAGCACATTCCCATTTCTTTGTTTTTTAAAGAAACAAAAATTCCAGAATTTTACTACACTCTTGTTCTTAAATATTTATTTCTTTTCTTAGATCTGGGAAGTTTTCTGCTATAGTGTCATTGAATACATATTCTATGCCTTTAGATTTTATTTTATATCTGGATTCTTCTATCTGATCTCTTGATATCCCAGAGTTCTTAGACATTGTGGTCATAATTGTCTTAATTTTTCTCTATTGACTTTTGAAATTTAAATTTTCCTCAGTGTTGTCTTCCATCCCTGATATTTTTTCTTTTGCTCATTCAAGTCTATGTTGATATATTTTTCATGGTTTTTTTCTTCATTGAGTTTTCCTTTCCTAAAATTTCTATTTTTTCAAAATCCGTTTCCTTCCTGGGTTTTTTTCTTCACACCGTTACCCTTTTCATTTGTTGTTGATTATTTTATCCATGCTGGTGACCTTTTCTGCTACGTTGGCTTCTCCAGTTTATGCATTTAATTGATGTGTTAGTTTTTACCCTCTCCGAGGCCAACTGATAGTTCTTAGAAATAACTTTTGAAGCCTTCATCCAAGATTTTACTTATGTCATTATCCTTGAGTTCAGTAGGTAAGGAGTTCTGATACTTTTGAGGAATCATGTTGGGTTGCTTTCCTTGTTTATTGTGTTTTCCTGTTGCATGTGTTGGTCTGGATATCTCTCCTAGTTTTGTTTGAGGAACATCTGAGTGAGCAGCATTTTCTTTTTCTGAAAACATATTTTATAATACAATATATTCTGATTATAATTTCCTTTTCCCTACCCCTCCTAGCTCCTCCTTACCACCCCTCCAGTCTGGATTCACACCCTTTCTGTTTACAAAACAACCAAACAGGAAAAAGGGCCAATGAAAAGCACAAAATCCACCCATACACACACACACACACACACATACACACACTCTCTCTCTCTCTCTCTCACACACACACATACACACACTCTCTCTCTCTCTCACACACACACACACACATTCACACACACACACACACACATTCACACACATACACCTTTGTACATCCAGGGATCTCATTTAAAAAAAAAAAAACAACAAAAAAGCCATAATATATATGCAAAGATCCTGTAGGCTAGAAAACAAACAAACAAACAAACAGCATCTTGACTTAAGGTTATGAGACAAAGAACCTCCCAAGATGCCATGGAGTTGATTTTGTGTTGGGCATGGGACCTACACTTAAGTGCTGTTTAGCTCCCCAGTGAGACTCCCTTGGAGACAAGTAACTTTTGATTGGCAAGTGGCTATCATACAGAGATAGCTCCTGGGTTAGGGGTGTGGTCATATGTCCACTTCTCCTTTCAGCTCTAGGGCCCTATGGTGCAGACCTATGAAGGTCCTCTGTATGCTTCCTCAGTCTCTGTGACTTCATATTTGTTCCAACCCTGTTGTATCATGATAGCCTTGTTTTCTTGGTGCCTTCCATGTCCTCTGGGTCTTATACTCTTTCTGACTCCTCTTGCAGAGAGTTCCCTGAGAGTTCTTACTGCATGTAAGAACAGTATTGGTCAGGACCCCCAAGACCACGTTCTCAGCAGAAAGGAGACTTAATTTACCCCAGAAGGACAGAGGACAGAGAATAAGAGACAAAGACAGGAGATAGAGGATGAGGGAGAAAGGGAAAGGAACAAGGGAGAGGGGGAGGGATATCTGTCCTGGAGGGGAACAGGACAAAGGACTGACTCTGGGTAGAGAAGGGATGGTCATGGCACATAGAAAAAATGGCAGTTTACAAAGGCAAAAAGGGAAACCCTGTGTTAGGATGAGGTGTTTAATTTTAATTGGGCATGTTAATTAGGTAAGCCAAAGAGAGACTTTTAATTGCTAGTCTTTAATACTTTGATAGGTGGACCTTGGTAGTCAGCCTCAGGCGGAAGAAGAGCCCAATTAAGGGAATGGACCTTGGTGGCTAGCTTTAGGAATGTAATCTAATGTTTTTTAGCAAGGCAGAGGGAATGTGGAGAAGGTCAAGGACTGCCAGAACCATGATGCCATGCTTAAGCTGGCCACAGTCCCTTCACTGAGAGGGAGGGATTTGATAGAGACATCCCTTTTAGGATTGAATGTTCTAGATTTTTCAGTGTGCTGCTAAGTTACTAGTATGAGATCACTCCGATGTTTCTGTGGGCACTTAGTGCTATGACTTGCCTCTTATAACACTCCAATAAATTCGTGTCCAATAAATTTGGGTGTGTTGTATCTTCACTTTCATTCAACTCTAGAAAGTTAATTTTTTTCCTAGTCTCTCTCTTGACCCATTTTTTATTCAGTAGAGAGTTGTTCAGTTTTCATGGGTTTGTAAGCTTTCTGTTGTTGGTGGTATCCAGCTTTCATCTGTGGTGGTCAGATAGGATACAGGGAGTTATTTTAATTTTCTTATACCTGTTGAGATTTGCTTTGTGTCCAAGTATGTGGTCAGTTCTGGAGAAACTTCCATGGGGTTCTGAAAAGAAGGCATATTCTTTTATATTCGGGTAAAATATTCTTTAAAATTCTGTTCAGTCCATCTGGTTTATATCAGTTAGCTCCCACATTACTGTTTAGTTTCTGCCTGGATAACCTGTCCATTGGAGAGTGTGGTATTGAAGTTACCCACTGTCAGTATGTAAGTGTGGATTTGTGACTTAAACTATAGTGTTTCTTTTTGTTTCTCCTTGTAGCAGATCCAAAGTTACCTTTTGCTCTCTCCCCACTAAACTTTTTTTAGGTGAGAAGCTGGAGCTCAGAGAGGTAAATTTAGGAATGAGTATAATAGAAACACAACAGAAAGAAGATTGGCTCTTAGGGTGCGCCACAAGCCAGGTGCTGTTTTAAGGATTCTACACTATTACATCATCACAGGGACGTAAGAGTTGGGTACCATCAGTGCTTTCAAAAGGATGCAAAATCATGCCAAGGCAATAAAGCAAAGTGGCCCCAACTCCTGCCTGGCGAATTTTGTTATCATAACTTTCACAAACAAGAAAAGCCCCAAAACTTGGACGAAGGTCACATAGGGGTCAAAGAAAGTCATACTCAGCAAGAATGACCCACTGATTTCTAGCAGCACAGGATGGGATGTTTTGGAGCAGTGAGGTGGGGAGACCTCTTGGACAGTGGGGAGAGAAGCTGCTTCCACTAAGCCCCGAGAGATTAGGTGAATGGAAAGGCCGCCATGTTCTCTGAAGATTAGGCCTCAGGCTTTCTGTCATCTCACCCCTGCTGTGGAAACACAAAGGTCAGGGCAGTGAATCCTGATGGCTGTTTTCTGGAGACTTTCTATTTATCCACAAGCAAAATGTTTTCCTTATTTTAAAAATTGTGAGTGGAAGAGCTCTAGTTGAAGGTGACTCTCATGCTTCAACTCCAAATGATAAATTTCACTTCATTCTTTTCTGTTCAGTTGATGGATGAGAATCACCAAGTCTCATGTGGCTTGCTTCATAATTTTGATAGTTTTCCTAAAGGCAAAACATTTCCTTCATGTATAATTTTGTCAGAATCAGCGTGTATGAATATGAATAGCTTCTTATTCTAATGAAATCATTAGAATACATAGATTTCTAATAACCTGATTTAATAATGCGAGTTGAATTAACTTAGCTGGAACTTCCTTCTTAACCTCATTACCCTCTCCAGATGATCCAGCATCAGTTATTGCTCAGGGGATTTAGAAAACTCTAGTCAATAGCAGCTTGGAAGTGATAAGAATTTCCATTTCAACCCAGAGCTTAGGGTACAGGGTTAATTTAATAAATAGAAGTGACTAACATTATCTGTGAAGGGCTGTGCCAGGTACATTAGGATGGCATGCATGACTGGACTGGGCTCAAGATTAGTGGGACAATGCTACTCAGCATTCAGCTCCCAGTGTTTCTTTTCCTACTCGTGGTGAATTAAAGTCTCATCACAGAGCTTGTGAAGTAACCATATCTCAGGGTCTATCAGAATGACTGGTCTCCTTTCAGTTATTTTTTCCTTCTATTTAAAATAAACCTCTTTCTCTCATAATATATCCTGATTATCCTCTTCAACACCCCCTCCCCTTCCCCCAAATCTGGACCCACTTCCCACCCCTCATTAGGAAAACAAACAGATATCTAAGGGGTGATAATACAGTAAAGTATACTAAGATTAAACAAAAACTAGCACATCAGGATTGGGTAAAACAAACAGAAGGAAAAGAGCCCAAGAGAAGACAAGAGAATCAGAGACACACTCATTTGCATACCCAGGAATTCCATAAAAACAATACATCAGAAGCCATAATATATTATGCAAAGGATCTGGTGCAGAGGGTCTGGTGCAGACTCACTCAGGCACTGCACATGCTGCCTCAGTGTCTGTGAGTTCATCCAAGCTTTGTTTATATTGATTCAGAGGCTCTTATTTTTTGAAGTTGTCCATTCCCCTGGCTCTTCTACTCTTTCTGCCTCCGCTTTCACAGGATTCCCTTAGCCTGGAAGGAATGGGTTTGATGGAGCCATCCATTTTAGGGCTGAGTATTCTAAGGTCTCTCACTCTCTACATGTCTGACTATGGGTCACTGTGATTGTTCCCATCTACTGCAGGAGGAAGCATCTCTGATGATGGGTGAGCAGGGCAGCAATCTATAAGTGTACAGAGTGTCATTAGGACTTATTTTATTGCTACATTTCTTTTTAGAACAGTAGCAGTTGATCTTCCCCTAGGTCTCTGGCTTATCTAATCTCAGGTTCGTGGTTATCCCAACAATGTCAGATATGGTGGGTTCCATCTCAGAGTAGACCTTCAGTCAAATCAGATATCGGTTGGTTACTCCTACAAGGTTTGTGTCAGCATTGCCCTGGCATACCTTGCAGGCAGGACTGCATTGTAGATCAGAGGATTTGTGGCTAGGTTAGTGTTTATGTTTCCTGCAGAGTACGTTCCTGTACTAAATGATGTGTTTATATATATATATATATATATATATATATATATATATATATATTATATGGGGTTATGGGGAGGTAGGTGTGCCTCAGCAGGCCCAAGCCCAGGCATCCCTGCCCCCTGAGGGACCAGCTACACACAAAGATATAGTACAGAAATAGAGTTTATTCAGGGCATGTGGAGGGGAGTTAAGAGGGTAGTAGAGGCAGAGAAAGGCTGAGAGAGGGAGAGGGTAGAGAAGTGGAGAGGTGGAGGCCGGCCATGACCACGTTGGGGGGGGGGAATGGGGAGAGGTAAGGGATAAGAGATGCAAGGGGGAGGAGAGGAGTAAGAAAGAAGGGATAAGAGAGAAGAGAGTGAGGAGGGGCAAGCAGCCCCTTTTATAGTGGGCCAGGCCCATCTGGTTGTTGCCAGGCAACTGTGGGGAGGAGCATACCTGGCTATTGCCAGGTAACTGTGGGGTGGAGTTTAGACAGAATGCTAACATTAAAGACTAGAATGTAGGGGTGGAAGGCTCTATGTAGGCACCAGCTCAACTTCTTCATGTTCAATGAGTTGTGTAGGTGCTGTCTTCAGCAATGGGGCCTTGCCATCAGTATACGGAGAGCAACCTGACTCCTTTGGACAAACACTCAATTAGACATAATCCAATCCTGGAACCTGAGGCTTCATTTGTTGACAAGAGATGGCTCTATGTCCCTCGTTATTTGGCAATTTTATTTAGATTGCCTTCCTATGTTTGTATGTTTTCAGAAGCGTCTACTGCACTAGATTTCATGCTACCCCCCGACGCCCCCCTTCGTTTTAGCTCCCCCCGTCCTCCCAGCCTTCTTCCCCTCCTCTCCCCCCCCCTCACTCGATCCCCTCATTCCAGCCCCTCACCCATCCATGATTATCCCTTTCCTAACAAGATTTGTCTCCCCTCGTCAATTACTCTATACCTAACCCTGTGGTTCTACATACGGTAGCTTGGTTGTCTTCGACTTGGCTTTCTTTCAGTTATTTTGGCAACAGAACGATAGGCATCTTTTAAGAGACAAAACCAGAAACAAGCCCTGATCATACTGACTCTCTTCTCGATCCGTGCCCTGGGGCTCTCACGATTCCAACTCCCCCACAGTGATGGTCTGAGCCAACGTGCTCTAGAGTTGGTGGTGACAAGCAGGGGACACTGGTGGTCCAGTCCAGCTCCTATAGGCACATACCTAGGAGGGGCAAGCTACTACACTGTCTTTCAGCTGCACTATTGAAAATATCCAAAGCAATAAGCCTCAATTTTTCCACTTCCTATCCAACAATTATTTTCTGTTTGTTTGCTTTTTTTCTAAATTATAGCCATCCTAGTGCATAGGAAATGGCATTTCAGGGTGTCTTTTCTTACTGTGGTAAAGTATATTTAACATAAAACTTACCATTTTAATCATTTATACGTGAGCAGTTCTGTGGCCTAGAGTATAATAAAGTATTGTATGACTATCATATATGGTGTAAGTTTTTAGTTTTCCCAAGTAAAACCATGGTACCCATTCCACAGCAGCTTTCCATTGTTCCTTCTCCAGGGAGCAGAACAGCTATTATTCTCTGGCTAGTCCAGACTCTTCTTATAAACAAAACAATTGTTTTTTTAATGGCTGGCTTGTTTCACTTAACATAGTTTGATGAAGGCTTGCCCATAATGCAATGTACATCAGAATTTCCCACCTTTTAATGCTTAATGTTGTTCTTCAGTCTGTATATATCATATTTTGTTGACTCAGTTAGTGTGTGTGTGTGTGTGTGTGTGTGTTTACTCATGCATATGCCTTGGCATGTATGTGGAGATCAGAGTGCAATCTTGGGTGACAGTTCTCACCTTCAACCTTGTTTGGAATGGAGTCTCTTTCGTTTCCTTGCTTCCAGCAATTCTCCTGTCTCAGCCTCCCATCTCTTCACAGGTGTGTGTACAGACACTTATATACTGTTCTGGCCTTTACATGGGATTTTGGGTATCCAGACTCAGGTGATCCAGCTTGCATGGTGAGTGTTTCCCTCACCAATCCACCTCCTAGACTCCATTAATTTGTTACCGGATAGCTGAATTGTCATTGTGAACAACATTGCTGTGAACCTAATGTTCTAACATCTCTTTGAGTCTCTGCTTTCAACTTCTTTTGGGTATGTACCCAGAGGTGTTTAGAAATTCCTTTCTAAATCACAGGCTAATTATTTTTAGCCTTGTTGGGGAATCCTTAGGGTCATTTTCTACAAGGGCTCTATTACATTGTAGCAATGTACAGCTGGTCTTATTTCTCCACATTCTTGCTGGTACATATTATTATCTGGGCTTAATTTTTAAAATAATGTTCTTTGATTCACAAAAAGGTTTTAGTTCCTTGAGTATGATCTACCTAATTTTTTCTTTATTGCTCATGTTTTTATTGTCATGATTTACCAGTAGTCAGCTGTTACTATAGTGAAAATCCTGATATAATTAGCTTATAAAGAAAATGAGTTTACCTTGGCCTACTGTTTTGGAGATTCTGATGCAAAATAGAGTGGACACATTGGTTTGAGTCTCTGATATATCTATTGGAAGGCACCTGGATGAAAAGGGCAGGGATTACATGATGAAACAAATCTATCTCCAGAAAATAAAAGAGAAAAATGGAGGTCCCAGGCTCCATAAACTTGTTTTAGTGTTGTCTTAGTTTCTTTTTCCATTGCTGTAATAAGTTCCCTGACAAGGGGAACTTAAGTACAGAGGGATTATTTTAACTCACAGCTTTAGGTTGTCGTCTACCATGATGGGATGGCACAGCAGCTAGAGTTTAAAGCATCTGATCAGATCCTAGCCACTGTCAGCAAACAGAAAACAAAAGATGCTTGTGCTGAGACCACTCTCTCTTGTTTATATAGTCTAGAATCCCAGCCCCTGTTACCCACAATGGGCCAGTCTTCCCATCCCAGTTAACCCAATGAAGACAATCCCCCACTGGCATGCCCAGAGACTGAGCCCTAAGATTATTCTAGAGCTCATCAGCTGAGGCTTGATACTAACCACCACAGCTCCACCCCCTGCCAATCTGACAGCCTGAGATGTCATTTCCAACCGTAGCCTTCCACCCCTTGTCCTCAGACTCCCACACAATGCAAACCACAGTCCAACTTAAAAGTGCTCACAGTCTTTAGCAATTCCAACTGTTTAAACCCCAAAGTCCATCCACAACTTATCTGACATCTAAGGTGATAGCCTAACTTCGAACTGCTATAAAATAAAAAATAAATAACACCTTTCCAACATGCAATAGCACAAATATACATTCTCATTCAGCATGAAAGAACTGGAGAATAACAGAGGAATGATTGGACCAAAGGAAGATCAAAATCCAGCAGGGTAAAAAACAAATTCTGTAACTCTATGTTGGGCATTTGATGAAATTGGCTGGCCTCCAAAGGACTGAGGTAGCCCCACTTTTCCAGCCTTTTTATGTACACATAGCCTCTCTCTTAGGCTGTCTCTACTCCAACTCCATGACTACAGCTTTTGTCAGCGGATGTTCTTTCGTATCTGCAATATACTAGGGTTCCAATTACAACTTTGACTTAACCTGCCTAGCATCACCCAGAGGTCTCTTGGGGTCTCCTTGCAAGGACTCTAATCCTGTCCCCAGCTGATCACTGAACCAGTAGAACAAGACCCCACAATCCCCCACATCTTCCACAGCTCCCAAGGCAGTCCTTTGTGAATGATGGTGCAGAGTTCTTTTGCCAACTTGAGATTCAAGCTGGTACTCTTATTCTGTTGCCAGCTTGAGACGTAAGCTGGTACCCTGAGACCACAGGTGCTTTAGACCACAGCTAAGCCATGGGAAATGTGCCACCAGACAGTTATCTTTGAAAAGCAGGGAAACTTTTAGCTCAGGTTTTCTTCTTTCAGATGAATATGGATCTCCACAAGGTAAGCCTCAGATGTATGGGGTCTTCTCTTACCTTAAGAAAACCTCTCCAAGCATCCAGTTCAGTGCAGAAGGATCCTCTTCAGTGGCATTGTTTCTTTCATAATTACAGCAGCTTTCTTACCACTGGCCTGGATGCTTTACTGTCTTGAACTTTCGTCTGCCAGACATGGCAGATCGCAGCCAGTTTCTTTGACAGCATGTATCATGGAATCTAGTTCCCAATAGAGTTCTCGTTCACTTCTGAAACTTTATGGCTCAGGCCTCCAATGTCTGCATTTCTCTCAGCATCTTGTGGGTGTGTGTGTAAAAATGTTTATTATTATTATCTGTATGTTTGTGTGTAGAGTATGTGTAGATCACATGCACACAGATACATACAAGTGCATGGTATGCATGTGGAGATCAGCAGACAACTTTGAGAAATCAGTTCTTTCCTCCTGCTTCTACATGGGCTTTGGGGATTGGACTCAGGTTATCAGGCATGCACTGTCAGGTAGCAAAGACCTTCACTTGCAGCAATATCCCATGGGTCTTTTCTTAGCATTCTTCTCTTCCAAGCTCTGACCAGAATGGGTCATTAAACTCTGTTTCTAGCATGATAGGCTTTTCTAGTTCCAAGTACCAAACTCTTCCACATTCTAGCCACGAAGTAGTCCGAAGGGCCTAAGAACCACATGGTTAGGTTTATCAGAGTAATAACCCCACTTCTGGTACTGATTTTTGTACTGTTTTCTTTCCCTGCTGCTGTGATAAAACATCTAGACAAAATCAATTTAAAGAAGAAAGGGTTGATTTTGGTTCATAATTGTATGTTATTAACCATCATGGCCGGGAAGCCAGAACATGAGGAGCATTAAGTAGCTGGGTACATTACACCCACGGTTGAGAACCTGCAAGGAATGCTTGTGCTCTGGTTACTTTCTCCTTTTTAAGCATCTAGGACCTCAACTAGGGAATGGTGCTACCCACAATAGACAGACTGTTTTTACCTCAATCATCAGTCTAGAAAATTGCCTACATGCATTATCAAATACTGGTCTCCCAGGTGATTCTAGAGTTCATTAAGTTGATAGTTAAAATTAATTATTACAATGGCATATCCCTAATGACCTAATGACTTTTCCAAGGCCTCACATTATAAAGTTCCACTATCTTCCAACAGCACCACTCTGGCGACTATGCCTTTAATACATGGGCCTTTGTGAAATGTTCAACATCCAAACTACATCACACATGTAAGAATCAAAGTCAGGGCCATGGTCATAAAGTTTCATGCCAATATTGTCTTACTATGAGTTTTATAGTTTTTGCCATTCTATTGAGAACTCTGATCCACTTTGATTTAACTGCTGTATATGATGTGAAATTGAACTCCTTCCTTTTATTTTGTACATGCAAATACAGTTGTTCCAGAAATATCAGTTGGAGTTTATTTTTCCCTGTTGGTGTTAGTTGACTGGCACTTATCAAAGTTCAATTAGTCTTAGATGTGTGGACTTATTTCTGGATTCTTAATTCTATTCTCATGGTCCCATGGTGTAAATCTTTATCCTCTGAGAGTACCATATTGTTTTGATTACTGCAGCATTGTAGTAAGCTTAGATGTAGTGGGTCAGTCTGATGCTATATCCTCTAGCTAAAACTGGCTTCTCAAGATGTGGTTGCCCTTAACAAGCAGATGCTCACATGCTCAAGTGATGCTATATGAACCTTCTTCCCAATTTAACTGGTCAATAAAAGGTTAGAGTCTGTGATTGGGTAGTGGAGGGAGAAGGGTGGGACTGAAGGTTGGAGAGGAGGTTGCAAGTGGGGGAGAAAAGAGGGTGGATGGAAAGGAGGAAGCCACTGCCATGGACCAGAACCACATGGTCAGAAGAAACAGCAAGTAACAAGGGGCTTGATAGCTGGGAAATAAGTTAGAATAGCCCAAGATCTGCCCAATCTAGGCATTTGGCTCATAAATAAAATATCTAGATTATGTGTCTTTTATACTGGTTTATTAGAACTATAATTCCAACAACATTGGCACCCCATGTTGGGTGCCTATATTTTGCTGAAATATTTAATCTCAATTTGGGCTTTCTACCCTGCCTTTGATCATTCAGTTCCTGGATAAAAGACACATACAACCTTTATATTTACATAAGCCTTAATGAGCACAAGAGCTGGGCAGATATCTATCGTCTAGGTTATTATTTCTATTTCCCAGTCTATAATCCCATTATATAATTTCCCATGTTTTTGTCTGGGCTACTCTTAACTCCAGTTAGCCAACCCACATGGCCATTATTTTAAGATTCTTAACCCATGGCTTCTTTTCCTCTATTTACCTCAAGATTTATGTCTTCTATTCCTTCCTCGTGGTCTGACACCCCAAGCCCAGGAATCCTAAACCCTGCCTATGTCTCTTCTGTCCAGCTACTGGCTGTCAGCATCTTTATTCACCAATCAGGGATAACTTGGGGGGCAAAGTCACACAGTGTCATCTGGGTCTATGTGCAGAGAGTTTCCCTTGGACTAGTACTTGTTGAAGGCAAGGACTCTGAGCACAAGTTTCTTCTTGCTTATAGAGGCACATTTATTTCTCATCCATCTAGAGAAAGGAACATGCCAAAGGGAGCAGGACTGGAATTAATTACACAGCATGGCAAGGGGTTTGGTCAACTACCCAATCTCTCATGGCAAAAAGAGGTGAGTAACTAGCCTCTCATCAAGAAGTTCAACTGTGTGCTTTATTTTGCTCAAAAGCAATTCTTTAGTCACTTAGTCCTGTCTGAAACAAGGAGAGAAAACGAAGTTGTCTTAAGTTGGTCCCGGAGGACACCAAGCTCTGCTATAGCACTAACTTGGATTTTAAGAGAGATAAGTCCTGAGGACCAAAGGGGATGGCGAATTGTCAGGCGCAGAGCAGGAGGGTAGACTCACGCCAGCACCACCTTCTCCCTCCTTTTCTCCCCTTCGATTTTCAAGCCTCCCTTTCTTCTTTCTTCATGGCTTCACGCCTGTAAGATCAGCTCAGTTTAATTATAACTCCAAATTCCAAGATAACTGCAGCTACCCTAGTCATCAGAGTCTTAAAATTCTATGAAACAATGTTCAATAAAATTATAGACTGGGCTCCCATGTGATGTCACAACAGACCAAACCCGGATGGCATTGCTCCATTACACACACACACACACACACACACACACACACACACCCCGCCTTTCTACCTCCCCTTGCCCTACACCAAGCTGATAGCAATAGCTTCTGGATTACAGTGTGGTCCGAAAGCTCTTTTCCAGTCGCTGGGGTGGCAGGTGTGGCAGTATTTTCTATCCCACTGAACCCAGATGCAACTGTCTTTGGAGTAATTATCTGTGTGCTGACAAAGTCTCCAGGAGACCAAAAAGTCCCCTAGGGGGCTTGCCGCTTTTATTGTCTCAAACCTTCTCTCTAGCAAACAGTGGGATTTTAAACATTGTATACAATGTGGAAAAGCTAAGTAATTTGCTCATTTGTGATGCTGATTATCTCTCTTTTGATATTTTAGGGGCTTCTACTTGGTTTTTGTTTGCGGAGGTACTTACCTCTAAGAGCCTTAAATGGATGGCTTCTGCTTAGACCCCGAGTCTGAACGGGGTTTCAAAAGAATGCTTGAATGGGCGAGAGAGGTGAGGCAGTATAACGCTTTGATATTGTTTCAAGCACGGATGAAGTTCCTGAGAACTTCTAGATAGAAAATATCTCCAGGAAATTGGAATTTGTACTAGGGCGCTCTAAACACCTGGCCAGAGGCTTATTTCATTTTATAAAGAACTGGAAAAAACGACAGCAGTTGGCCCCAGGCCAATATTTGGAGGTCATCCACTTTATCCTGGGATTCCCATTCTCTCTCTTCATCCCTCGGCCATCCAGTTAAATTGGAAAATAAATCCCATCCCTGGTAAGGTGTTGGCTGATAAAGGCTGAGCTATTGCCCCTTCAAGGGGAATTTGCATTTTAATAGGGGTTCGTCAAGCCCCAAAGGAATCAATATCTCCAACGTTGAAATTTCAAGCACCAGCAATTGAGATATTTTTGGGAGGACACTGTTCAGTATTTCCAATCCAACGGGTTGGGGGTTGGGGTGAGGGGAGGCAGATAGGCAGACTCCAAGTCCTGCCAAGAGGTCATGGAAGAATGGCCTTTGGCTTTCATTCTTTTCATCTTTCCTTTTCAGTCATACCTCCAACGCTGCAGGCCCCATTCAACACTAATAGGCTTAAAGTTGTCCCATCAACAGGGTCACAAAGGCATTGGGACAAGCGAACTTCCGGGTTTCCTTGCAATTCCAAGGAAGCCAATCGTTTTTAAAACTGGGGGAAAGAGGGCGTATAGGCTGTTTAATAGGTTAATACAACATCCATTTACATTCGCTCTTGCATACTGTTTTAAAGGCCAAACTTGGGGCTTGTTTTATAAAAAGCTCCGCAAAGGAGAGGAGGATAGAAGGCAACTGCGTGCCCCAGGAATGTCCTCAGTGGCTTCTAGGGTTTTTCTGGAACTGCATGAAGACAGCTAGGCTTAGTACCTGGAGGCTGCCACGCCTGGGGCTCAGCATAGGAAACCCACATTCGAGAGCTCCTAGCCCTGTCAGCGCCTTAGGTCCCACAGCCCAGCTCCCACGTGTTGGCCCAAGGCTCCCCTTGGAGCCCTCTGTCCTTGCCGGTGTCCGGACTGCGTCCGTCCTCTCCCTAGTATCCTCCAAGGCCCGGGAGGAGGCGCCAACGCGGAGGACACACCTGCGACCTCTCTCGCTCCCCGCCCAGTCCAGGCTTCGGCTCCGGTTCCCTCCCGGGCCCCGCGCACAGCGGCTAGGCTCGCTCCCGAAGCCTGCGGCGGCTCGCGCCCGGCACGGCGGCTCGCGCCCGCGCTAGGCCAGGGGAGCGCGCGGCCGGGCGGGCGAGCGGGAGAGGGCGCAGCGCGGCCGGCGGGCCCTGCGCAGCGGCTGTGGCATGGGCTCGGGCACCGGTGCGGGCTGCGGGCGCCCGCCTTTCCGCCCAGCCCGAGCCGCTCGCGTCGGTCGCGCGCCGCAGCCTATGCTACCCGTAGGAAAGCTGTCCCCGCAGCCGGCGCAACTTGCCTCGGCGCCTCGGTGAGAGGAGCGCGGCGCGGAGAGAGCTTGCGGGACGCGATGCCTCCGGCCGGCGGTCCCCGCACACCGCGCCCGCACGCGCTGCCCCGCAGCCTGTCCCGCCTGCGCGAGTGCCCGGGCCGTTCCCGCATCGTGCTGGCTCTCGGGGCCACGCAGATGGCGCTCGGATGCCTCATCGTGGCCGTGAGCTTCGCGGCGCTGGCTCTCACCACCTCCGCCCGCGTGCGCCACTCCTGCCCTTTCTGGGCCGGCTTCTCGGTGAGTGTCTGCGGCGGCGGCGCGGGCTGGGACCGGGAGCTGCAGTAGCGGGGACGCGGCCAGCGCCGAGTGGGGGAGCGGACGCCCGGGTCTGGCAGCTGCCGCTCGGCGAGCAGTTTCCAAGTCCGGGCAGGGGAACTCCGGGGACCGCCGGGCCGTGCGTCGCTCTGCCGTTCCAACGCGCTACGCCTGGAGTTACTTTTCTGAGGGGAAAACAGCCAGGCGTCCTCACTTCGCCACCTGGTGGGTAGCAGTCAGTGGCTGGTCCCTGCCTGGGACCGCTGCCCGGATCCCCGCTCGCCGCCGGTGACCGACCCGGGCAGCGGGCGACCGTGACCAAGGCGGCGCGGGGGCGCCCGAGCCCGGTGCAGAACCCGCTGTGCCCGGCTCCCTTTGCTGCGGTCCTCGCCGGGAGCGCGCGGTGCTGTGGGTCAGTCTGGAGGGGACCGACTGGTCCCGCTCTGGCCACTTACCTCCAGGACGCAGGGGCATCTTGTTAACCCTTAAGCCCAACGCAGTCCGGCTGGACCTACTGGCGATCCGGAGCCGGGAGTGTGCTATTTGAACTCCAGATTGATTTTCAGGTTCTTGAACCTCAAATCATCCTCCAGAAACATTTATTTAAGAAGCCATTGGTCAGAGATGATTTTCTTTTTTTGGTATTTTGTATCGTTTTGATGAAAGTTGCTTATATTCGGTATTGATAAAGTATGGACATGTGGGAATAGGAGATAAATGCGGCACGGGTATTTATAAAGACGGGCACTTGTTTCGAGAACTCTTGACATCTGTAACTACATTTGGTCGATGGTGCACAAATACATTACAGGCTTCCAGTGTACGCTCTGCGTTTAAATTCCACGTACACAGACCCCAAACAATCCTTGGTAATTAATGTTCGCCGTTTGTTCTTAACTTTTGTAATTAAAAAAAAGTTCAGTTCTGCATGGCTTTTATTTATTTATTTAGTTTGTAATGGCCTTTGTTCTTGCAAGTTCCTTGTCTGGTTTAAAATGAGATCCTAGCAGAACTACCCTGGAAACAAGGATCGATACAGGTGTGGCTGTTCATCCTAATGGGGGTATTAATTTTCAGAGCTTATTTCAGACGGGGTTGGGTACTCATCTGGGAGAGTGGAATAGGATGGCAGAACGTGTGGTCACAGCTCCCAGTGTTCAGATCGATGAGAGGAGGTGGGAGGCAGCCTCCAGGGAGCCGTGGGCCAAACCCACCCCTATATATAGTCTCCACATATCTGTTGCTCGGTTTTTAGCATTACTTAATATGCGTTGTTTTCATGTCTGTCTAGTGGGTACTGAGTTTCAGCCTGCTGGAACCAGCCTACAGGTGGCAGACTGGTAAATTAGCTAGGCTTCCTGGCTCTTTCCTGAGCCTCCCCCACCTCCTCTGAGCCTTAGCTGGATTCTCTAGGGTGTTCTCTCTCTCTCTCTCTCTCTCTCTCTCTCTCTATGTATATGTATATGTATATGTATCCATATATATATATCGATAGATATTATATCTTTTATATATATCCTCAAAAATAAAACATTAATTAGAGACAGTAGAAAAACATTTATGCAAAAAAAATTTTACACATCCCCTGTTTTGTCTCAGGAGTTAAGTTAAATATGCAAAACAGTAATGTGGTTTGTGTTGCAAATGCTGTTGTCTTCAACAGCTATACATGATTAGTTCTAGTTTCCCATAGTTCTGAGTCCTGTCCCAGCGTTAGGACGTGGGCTCCCATTTCTCTGGGCTCTGGAGAACAGCGATGAGTCCAGCATAAAATGCTTACACATCCCCCCCGCCCCCCCGTCTGTCCTTCCTTCTGACTCTCTCAGGCTTCTTTGTGACCTTCATACTTAAATTGGCTACAAGTGTTTTGAGAATTATTTTTTTCTATGCTGGGGATGGAACATCTCCATACATACTAGGCATGTGCTCTCCCACTGAGTTATGTCTCCAGCCTTTAAATTCTTTCAATACAGTGTCTAGCGATTTTCACACGTTGTCTCTGCCCTGCAGAAAGAATGATTAGTTCCAGTTGGAACAGGTTTGCATGTTGATGTGGTTGTGAGTGAGTAACGTGGGCTCTTTGCCTTCCTCTTATAGCCTGCCCTCAGCGTCAGCAGCTCTGTAGCCAAGGGTTCAATCAACCATAGACTGAAAACATTCAGAAAACCCTTTATCTGTACTGAAACATGTACAGCGTTTTCCTGGTCAGTTCATACCCAAACAAAATATGACAAGCATTTGCATTAGTTATTCTAGGCAGCCTAGAGATGATGTTGAAGCACACAGGAAAACACATGTGGGTTCTAAGGATTTGAACCTCCAGTGTTGGAGGTTCCTGAGATCAGTCCCCCATTATAATGGATATATTTGCCCTAACTACCTTGAAAGGTCTTTAAGACAGGTGACCAAGATGGCTGGCTTTTTTGGAAAGCCACTGGGCTTAGTGCTGGACTCTGCTGTATGAAAGGACACTGGGTTGAAGATCTCTGCCTCAAACTTCTTGATCATCTCTGATTTAGACTTGGTAAAGAATTGTTATATCAAAAGTTCTTCTATTTAGGAAAAAGTGATATGAAGAAAACCAATTCTTACTTTATTGAGCACTTACTAAGTACCCAGCCTGACGACAGCTTTTACACGGCCTGTTTCACTGGCTGCCTAGTGGACAGCGCCTCCTGGTGCTCAGAGCCTTGGCCAATTCCCTCCCTTTGAATTTCCATCAGGCATCTGACTTAGCCGGGGAATGGTGCACCAGCCTCTCTTCAGGGCCTGTTCCTCAAGCAGTCCTGGCAACTCCTGATGAGTGACCTGAGAAGAATGAAGAAGAAATCAGTAACTGCTCCAAGGCCACTGAGCCAAGATGTGGCTTTGAACTTAGCTGCTCTCACTTTAGAAACTCCAGGTGCTTAACTGAAGGTGACACTTAACTGTCCATGTGGCAGAGGATGGAAGAGAGCCTACTGGTGAAGAAGTCACCCTGACAAGGCAGCCACACCCTCTGTTTCTTAGGAAAAGCCCTAACCATGCCTGAAAGGTGAAGGGTCAAGAGAAATTTGAAGACACACTACACTGGGGACATTAAGAAAACTTAAGTTCTGTGTCTGTGTGTGTTTGTCTGTATGTGTGTATGTGTATATCTGTGTGTGAGATGTGTATGTGGGTGTTCATGTGTATGGATGTGCGTATGTGTGTGCATGAATGCCTGTTCATATGTGTGTGTCTATGTGCATATGTGTATATGTATTTGTATATGTGTACAAGATGTGTTTATGTGTGTGGTATATGTGTATGTGCTTGTGTGTGTCTGTGTGACTATATGTGTAGGTGTGTGAATTTATATGTATGTGTCTCTGTGTATATATGTGTGTATGTGTATATGTGTAAGTATGTGAATATATGTGTATGTGTGTATA
>JADRCH010000016.1:3358254-3380295 GCA_019843965.1 Rhynchomys soricoides | reverse complement strand
ACACAGGCAAATGGGACCAACACACGGGGATCCCTGTGTGCAGGGAAGGAGAACTAAGCAGCAGGTGAAATAAATTCTTAGAACTATTATGAAAGAAAACATTTTCCTGAAAAAACAAAAACAAAAAACAAACAAACAAACAAAAAAACTCTTGAGAGGATCCACTGTGCAGACAGCTAATTATCAGGAAGCAGAAGGAATGAAGACCAGGCCGTAAGTTAGTAGGCTTTCAAGACCAAGGTTCAGTTACAACACACAGTGAAAATCCTGCCCACTGGTAAGTACCTTGGAATGCCATAGCCAAATTCCATGCTGGGGACTAAGAGAGTCTGGTCATTAAAACAAGATGGTTTTGGAAAGTTTTGAAAGGACTGCCAACCCCGACAGGTAGCGGAGCAGAACTGGGGCCTGTGCCCCAACCACAATCCCCATTGCAGTGGTCTTGTGATTGAGGATGCTTTCTCTATAAAAAGCAAACTTGGCATCATTTGCCTTGTCTTTTTCTGAACATTTTGGGAGCCAGGTTGCCAGCTTGATGTGACATCATGCCTGCCAGGTTCAGTGTGCTTTCTCCACTGAAGGGTACTTACTGTCTGGCCAGTGCAAACCTCTCTGGATTAAGAAATCAACACCGGAAACTTTCTGCAGTTGTTTGGGCTCTCTGTGGTCATCACCATCCTCAAACCTACAGCCCACAGGAGGAGACCTCTGCTGGTTCATCCTAAGTGTTTCTTCCAAGGACAGCAGACTTGGACCAGCCCTCGGTCTGTATGGTCTGACTGTTTAAGGAGAATGTTTCTGTGTTCCAGGTTCCTGCTGGGGGCTTCGATTGGGAACTCGGAAGAGGTCCAACAGCACTGTACATTCAGGCTTTACCAGAGTAGAGGGAGCAAAATGAAGCCTGTAGTTGGTTTTGCTTTTTAATGATGGCTTCACATTATAAGAACTTTGCAAGTGTGCTTTGCATATTTGCTGATAGTCCAGACCTTATGTGAGGTTTTACCTCTGCAGAGTGTCTTGGGTGTGATGGTCCCAGAAAGATGTTGACACAGCTTCCTCTCAGCTGCTAGAACAGTGGTTCTCAACCTGTGGGTTGCAAACCTGAAAGGGGGTCCCACGTCAGATACCCTGCATATCAGATATTTAGATTACAATTTATAACAGTAGCAAAAACAGTTATGAAGTAGCAATGAAATGGTTTTATGGTGTGTGTGTGGGGGGGTAGTCACCATAGCCTGAGGAACTGTAAAGGGTTGCAGCATTGGGAAGGTTGAGAACCATTGAGGCTTGCTTGAGGTCCCTGAGACCCACAAGGCAGAAGGAGAGAACCATTTCCTGTAGGTTGTCCCCTGACTGTAGCATACATGCCCATACGTGCCCCCAACAAACAAACAAACAAACAAACAAGGCTTAAAGCACCTTGAGGTAATCATATAGCATGGAAAGAAATATTTTGCCTCCTATTTAGAGAGATTTTGGCTAATGGTTGGTTGGCCCTGGGGCTGATAGGCCTACAGTGAGGAAACACATCATGGGGAGCATGTAGTAAGGTAAAACTGCTCATCTGGTGTGTGTGTGTGTGTGTGTGTGTGTGTGTGTAATATATATTTGTTCTTCTTTTTAAGAGCATGATCTTGCAGTGACCTAGAGATCTCCCACTGGACCTCAACCCCTAAAGGGTCCTATTACCTCCCAGTTGTGCTACCCCTGGGAACAAGGTTGCAGCAAATGGGTCTTTTGGGATCACAGAATATTCAAACTATAGTCTCTGGTGGCTATAATGGGTTCTATTTGTTCTCCTGAGGACTCTGGCTATGTACCTTCCTGTGTCCTGGACTTCCTGTGTAGAGACTTGGCAAGTTGAAAATGAGATTTCATTATGTCAGACCTACCTGGATTCTATTCCTGCATTTAGGTATTTTTGCCAGTCTTTTACCCTCTGCCTTATTGAGCTACAATCAATGAATAAAAAAATCACATGCACTTAGCACTTAAGGTGGCAATGTAGTGTTTTAATGTAATTCCTGTGATGATTGTCCCACTATCAAGTTAACTAACAAATCCATTGGATAACAGTTCTTTGTCATCCTTTGTGGTGAGCACATCAGGGAGCTCCCATAGTCAGTTTCCAGTATGCAGCTCATCACTGGCTGCCATGATCTTGGCATGGACTAGGTACCAGAACTCGTACCTGAAGGTTTGTTCGTGTGAGCTGTGTCTCACTTTTGAGTCACGTTTAAGATGGTGGCTTCATGTTGTGATGACCTGGATTCCTCTTCCTCATCTGTAGCTGAGAGGGATCATATTTTTCTTATGGGACACAGTGCAGTGAGACACAGTGATTTATGAAGTGAGCCTGGGGGAACCAGGTGTGTAAAATAAAAATACTGGCATTTTTAGGGTATGTGTGTGTGATACTGGGGGACAGCAAATGTACATAAAGCACTTCATTGTATCAGTGGTTGCAGGAGCCTATAGTGAATAGTCTCAGAGCCCCCCCCCGTGTGTGTGTGTGTGTGTGTGTGTGTGTGTGTGTGTGTGAATCAGAGGCTTTTGTAGTACAGGCTAGAGCCCCCCCCGTGTGTGTGTGTGTGTGTGTGTGTGTGTGTGTGTGTGAATCAGAGGCTTTTGTAGTACAGGCTAGCTTTGCACTTGCTATGTAGCTAACTGTGGTTTGCCTTGGACACCTGATCCTACTACTACTTCTTTGAGTGCTTGGTCTCCTAAAATACGCCACTATACCTGGATTTTCTTCAAATTTCAGACATGTACTTTAAAATACCTACGTCTACCCTAACAAACCTAAACTTTAAAAAATGTATTATTTTTAGTATTTTTGTGTAAATATTTGCTTTTATATATGTATGTGAAATGTCCATTCTTGGTATCCATGGGTTGTGAGCCATAATGTAGGTGCTGGAACCCGAGTCCTCTGCCAGAGCAGCAAGGGCTCTGACCTTCTAAGCTATCTCTTTAGCCCAAATAATATATTTCAGATGGACATGAAACTTACTCTGAAATAAATCCTTAAAACTTAAGCTGATTCTCTAGTAGAAAAATTTTGAAACACGATGAGACAGTAAGCTTTTATTTGAAAAACAAACCTGGCCATCATCTAATTAAGATTGGTTCAGGCTTGTCACCTCTAATGAGATCAGTCAGAGTGAGTCATTTGTGTGTTTGGGGACTGCATCTGTGCTTCTTACTGCAGATCAAAGATACTCAGAAAAAAACTACATCTGTGCTAAATGTGGGGGATTCTTTGAGTCATTCCCTGAATAGTGCAGGGAGCAATTGCCTATGTGATGTTTTGTTATGTTAGGCATTGAATGTCATCCAGGTAAAATGTACATGGGAGGATGTATGTAGGCTCTATGCCAAGACTGACATTCCAATCCTGTGTGTGTGTGTGTGTGTGTGTGTGTGTGTGTGTGTGTGTGTGTGTGTGTGTGTTTGAGAACATGCCTGAGAAGGCAGACTGAAATATCCAGTGTCCTGCTCCATCATTTTCTGCCCTATACCTTTGAGGCCAAGGTCTCTCACTGAACCTAGAACTAGGCTGGAAGCTAGCAAAGGACCCTTATGTCTTTATCCCTTATAGTATTGGGGTTGCAGAAATGTGCATGGCCACATCCAGGTTTTTATGTGGGTGCTGGGGATCCAAACTTAAGTCCTTAAATGTGTGTAGCAAGTGTTCCTACCAACTGAACCATCTTCCTAGACATACTATGCAATTTTATATAAGAGACTTGAGTATTCATGGATTTTGGTGCCTGTTAGGGAATAGAGTCCTGGAAATAGACAGAGGAACAGTCACAGACACTTAAGGACATCTCTAGACATAAAGGAGCAGCCACAGGCACTACAGGACACTGAGGGACAGCTGTGGTGGCTCTCACTGAACACAAATGGTGGTTTTGAAATATAGGTTTGAAGCTCAGCAAAGTGGAAGGACTCTAATGACTCCACATATGTAACATATTGGTAAGTAGCTTGGCTTTGATGAACATAAGCTTACCAAATCTTCTGATTTAACAAACCATTATTTTCTAGTTACACCTAGGAATTATTTTCTACCACTCACAAAGACAGTATCTCTATAGAAAGTGGTTTTTTGACCTCATTTCAGCAGAAACAGAGTATCTACTTTACACCTGCCACATCCAATCTAGATTTGGTGTCAACAGGTCCCCTCTCCTGGCTTGCCAGCACCATTGGGTGCCATTAGAGGGCACGGGACACAGTAGCATTGCCTCTTCAAACAGGAGGGAAGCGTACTTAAGAAATACCATAGACTAACAGAGCTGTCAGTTTGTCATGACATGTAGTATACAATTGCTGCTCAAGATTGTCATGTTCTTTGTGATATAGACACATACATACAGACAAATACATATTATGTCTAAATACATGTTTAATACACATATAAGTACATATATGCATAAATGCATACACATACAGATACATATACACAAATACACATAGATACATGTATATATAAATAATACATGCATACAAATACACACACATTTGTGCATATATCCATACAAATACATGCATACACACATATAAATACATACCTGCATGCCTACATACATAATACAGTAATATGCATACACTATTACTTTATTACTGTACATGTGTTGCTCTGTCATCAATACCCAAACACCAGCTAATCAACCAACCACAACCATAGAGAAATCCCAGAATATCCTTAGCTACTCATGGTTCTTCCTAGGAGCCCAGATGATGCATGGATTGCAATGACAGGGATGGAATCAGAGTTCAAGGAATGAGTGAGCCAAGCGGTGCTCTGCTGTGGAGAAAGAACCTGGCACCATGTGCTGTCTGGCACTGTAGTCAGCCCTGCCTTATCCACTGGGGATATCGCCTAAGACTCCCAGGGGATGCCAAAAGTTTGGCTAGTGTCTGGCCTTTTGCAGACCATGTGTTTCTTTGTACTTACCTTGCACCATAGGCATAACTTTGGCAGTTTGAGATCTAACATCAAACAGGCATAAAATGTTCCTTTTCAATTTCATGAATAGAAGATCTGTTCTTACTGTACATTGTAGCAGTCTTAGCACATATATTTTTCTTACTAAATGGAGAGTTTTCTGTTGTTTACACAGGGAAGCAGTTTCCACCTCCTTTTTGCTGCATCTGAGCTCCCTGCATGACTGCTCTTGTATCTTGGGCTGTTACTAAGTAAAATAACGGTTACGTCAGTACAGATGCTTGATACCACAACTTCTGACAGGGAAACACAGATGGCTTAGAAACTAGATGGCACAGTCGACAGTGTGGATACACTGGATGAAAGGATGATTCCTGTCTCTGGGAGGACAGGGCGGATGGTATGGGAGTCCAACACACCACGTAGTGTGGCATGCAGTGTAAAATTCACCAATCAACTCTGGAATTTTTTTTTCTCAGTATTTTGGACCATGATTGACTGTGGGAAACAAAGCCCAGAAAGCGAAGTAGAGGCTACTGGATAATGATCACAATTCTGACTTTCATATATGCTCATGGCAATTAAAATTCAGAAGCACAAGCAGAAATGCAAAACCTGGTCCTGAGCTCCTGCTTGCTCTCATTTGCTCAAAGATCAGTCTTTTAAGATTTGATTCTTCCTCATTGATGTCCTGAGCATCACTGACTCCGTATCTAACACCACAGAAGCACGAATCATGCCATTGCCCTACCTGTCTGGGGCCTCTTGTTCTAGGTTCTCATATATATCTCTCCACATTTTCAGGAGGCCATGGCCACCCACATGTCTCTTCTTTGGTGCTGAGGACTTGTTTGCTTTCTAACCCATGCAGTTTGTTCTTTTGAAGGGAACGCCAGCTGAGTATCTGACCACCCGCGTTCACCATGTAGGTTTTTCTTCTTTTCTCCCCCCAGTTTTCATTTCTTTGTCTTTTGCTTTTCAATCTGGGACATTTGTTCAGATCCATCTTCTGGGCCATCAGTTAAAATCTTCAATAATGACTGCACCAGAGACAGCGGGATGAATGATGGAAGGGCTCCTGAGTGTTTGGCCGATGCCATTTCTGCTAACTGAAGCACTTCCTCATGGAGGGTAGAGAGGTACTCATTGGAAGCTGATGGAGCTCAGTGTGCTCAGTAAGCCCATGAGACTTTCTAGGCTCCTCTGTGAGGTTCTATAAATGGTAAACAGCTGCCGGAGAAGAGGAGACTTGTGTGGGCTTGCCTGCCAGTTGTGTAGGGTTGACCAGTGATGTTGCTTTCTGTCACCCACACTGGAGTGTGCTTTTGGGTGGTGCAGCTGCCTTTGAGTCACGGAGCTTCTGTGAGCAACCCATACTTCTGCCTATGATTCCAGTGAGCTTACAGGTTCCCGGGATATATTTGAGTAGATTTATTTCTTTGGTGCCTCATGTCCTCTAGGAAAGTCACAAGACACAGAAACTGGACAGTGTATGGTTGTGAAAAACTGTATTAAAGGGGCATGGGGCAGAGGTAGGAGAAGCACAGAAGTCTTAGGGGTCCTGGCCACCCATGCGAAGCTCTTGGGGTCCTTTCTGGGAGCAACAGGCTCATCAGAGAAGGAGATGTTTTTGCATTTCTGGATATGTAGTGAAACCCAGGCTTCTTGACCAATTCAGGCAAAGACTAATAGGAAACAGGTGTAAACTACTATGCCAAACATTTCTGCAAACATCTAACAGTTGCTATGGGCTGCCCTCTGGGCTGTCTAAGATCCTCCATAGCAGAAGTTGACAATGATTGCTGATTGGCACATCCTTCTGGCTTAGCTGAAGATGATGACTGTGTTATACAAGGCTCATACAATGTGGTGGTTGGGCACAGCAGACCAGGTGAGTCATCTGCTCTTTCAGAGAGTAATTGTTCTGTATAATGTTTGTCACTTGCACAAACTAGAGTCATCCGGGAAGCGACAACCTCAGTTGAGGAACTGACTCCATCAGACTGGCTTGTGGGCTTGTTTGTGTGATAGTTTCTTGACTAATGATTGATGTGGGAGGGCCCAGCCCATGGTGGGCAGTGGTTCTGGATTGTATAAGAAGGTCAGCTGAGCAAGCCATGAGGGGTCAGCCAGTAAGCAGTGCTTGTCCATGGACTCTGCTTGAGTTCCTGCCTCAGATTTCCTGGATGATGGACTGGGACCCTTTCCTCCCCAAGTTGGTTTTGGTCTACGTTTTATCATGGCAACAGATAGCAAACCAGGACAATAGTCATAGGTACTTTTTTTGTTCTCTTTCATATTTTAAGTTAATTTTCTTATTATTGGTCTAACTCTCTGGTTGTATTATTTGTTCGTTTCTTCTTGATGGCCTTAATTGGAGTTGAGTGTAATAAATTTCTTGTTTGCTGGGCAGTGGTGACACATGACTTTAATCCCAGCACTCGAGAGACAGAGCAGGCAGATTTCTGAGTTCAAGGCTGGCCTGGTCTACAGAGTGAGTTCCAGGACAGCCAAGGCTACACAGAGAGACCCTGTTTTGAAAAACCAAAATAAATAAATAAATAAATAAATAAATAAATAAAAAATAAAAAATAAAAATAAAAACAAATTTCTTGTTCATACCAGGGATAATCTTTGTTTGTTTATTTTTCTGGAGCTTTTGTGACTTCATTTTTCTTTAATGACGTCATGGTTCTTGATTCTCCTTTGATGTCTATAGGGTTGATGAGAAGAGATATGTGCATGTTTTCCTTACATGCTCGCTCTCTCCATTGAAGAGGGAGCTTACTCCTGTCTGGGTCTGTCTTAGTCCTGTCTGGGTAGGTCTAGGGCTCATCAGCTGGCAGGCTTCACCTGAGGATGCTTGGGCTGGGCATAGGGAGCTGCTCTTTTGAAACAGTGTGTGCTAAGCTGAAGAACCTGCTCTGGACGTGACCTCTTGCTTTGGAGACAGAAGGTTCATTTTCTTGTCGAAGGACTGTTCATTTGGCTTCTGAAACACCTACTAGTGAAGTGATGTTAGTGCCAAGATTGTGAGGGGCTGAGGTACATAATATACCTGCGGGCCATACAGACTTATGGATCCAGACATTGCACCTCTCTAAAGTCTCTCAGAGTGTAAGCTGAGGCTCTCCCCTCTACTATCTCTATCCATAACCGACGCTAACTCATTCACCTATTCGCTTGTCTTCCTTGTCTTCTGTTCCATGGAATAAAGCAGGACTCCTGGGGAGTGGCAACAGTCCAGGGCTGGTTAACAGAGCCTGATTCCAGTGGCCGTGCCTCAAGCATGGCCCCAGTTTTCCTATGCGTTCTATGTTTCAGTTCTTGCTGCTCAATGGAAACTTTTTAGCCCTTATTATGGTTATTGAAGGGTGATATTTCTGAAAATTTGAATTGACCCATTTTTTATTCTTCCTGGGAAGCGTATTACTGTGTGTTGTGCCAGCTAAATCAAGGGCAGTTGTTGCTTTGGGAGAGGAGCAGAGACTATCTAGAACAAAGAACTCATTACTCTGCCTTGAGTCCCAAAGCTAACTTTCTTGAGTCTCTAGAGAGACTATAGCCGTGAAAAACAGGATTTATTACAACAAGAAAGAAAAGGAATATTGTTACAGAAACTTTCCTTTGTATATCGAGAGCAAAGCTAGAAGGCTTGAAAATGGTTTTATTCGTAAGTCCCATGTTAACAGGATGGAAGATGTGATGGAAGGAAAAGGAACAGAAAGTAGGAAGAAAAGAGAGGAGCCTTCTATTGGATCCAACAGTAGACAGCAGATAGGTAAACAGCCATCAGTGGAGTCCCTTACGCTCTGTGCTCTTCAGGCTATTGCAGAAGCCATGAGGTATCTCATGGGTGGGAGATGCTAAGCCTTCTTCTGCACAGGATAGTAAATATTTTAGGCTTTGTGGGCTGTGGGAGGATTCTGTGGCAACTTTTTACTCTGCTGTTGCAATGAGAAAGCAGCCACAGGCCATGCATAAGCAAACGAATAGCCAACACTCAGTAATACTAGGTGTCAATGCAGCAGGCCAGTGCAGGCAAGTGTCAGAATTTGCGGGCCTCTGGTCAATGGCTCTAGTTCTAAAATTTCTTATGAATTGTATGTACAAGAATAATATCTGGAGTTTCCCATATTGTGTGGGACATGTTGCAGGTAGATTAAACATCATTCTCTAGGGTCTAGCCAGGTGAGTCCACTGACCTTCCCTTCTCCCATCTTCCTCAAGCCACATGATCTAGCCTGGGTCAAACATCCAGTGTTCTTGTCTAGTCTGGCCACCCCTGCCTGTACCACAACGAACTTTTAGACTTCCTCCACGACTAGACCTAACTGCTCCTGCTTAGGCCACTCCCAAGCTACATCCAACCTCTCTGCCCTGTCAGATGTACCACCACACTCTAGGTTTAGAGCAGAATGCACATCTACACATCAGCCCACTCTCCTCTGTCCACATCCTCTCTTCTGCCTCAACCCACTCTCTCCATATCAGATACAGGACTAACAAAAGAAGTCCACATGTCTAGATCTCATCACAAAGATACAAACTATATGAAAGACTAAGCCACAATCCTCTCCAAAGCCCTCTAGTCCCATACAAGTCTTTGCCAATGAGAATTACCTAGATGAAGCCAAAGACACAGAATTTCAAAGAACCATCATGAACTTCAACAAAGAATTCAAAGAGTTTTAAGAAGACACAAAGAAACATTTCAATGAAACGGGAGGGAAAGAACTTGGGGATAGTGAATGCCTGAGTGGTGGTCAAGGAAACACAGACAGAAGGCTGATAGACAGGACAGGCAGTCCGGGATTTGGAAATGGAACTCAGTAGGGATAGAAACAGTGAAGAGGACTCAAGCTGAAATCAAGATGGAACTAAAAAAACCCAAACAAACCAAAAACTCAACATTCAACTAGGAAACTTCAAAGGAAGTACTACAAATAGAATGAATTAAGCAGAAGATATTCTTATCAGGACTCAAAGATAAAGTAGAGGATCTATAACAAATAAACAAGGAATATAAAAACTTAATAAACTTCAGGAAAGGAACACAGGAAATGTGGGACCCCATGAAGATACTAAGACTTCAGAATATAGGCAGGGGTGAGGAAGAAGATCTCAAGTCAACGGCAAAGACCAGACCTCTAACAAGGTCATAGACAAAAACTTCCCCAAGCTAAGCAAGTATACATCATACAGGTACAAGAACCACACAACCACACCAAATAGACAACACCAAGAAAGAAAATCCCTACTGTATCATAGTTAAAACATTAAATATACAGAGCAAAGAAAATATATTGAAAGCTACAAGAGAAAAAAGCACAAGTTACAAATAAAGGCAAACCTATCAGACTAACAACAACTGATTTCTCAGTTGAAACACTGAAAGCCATAGAGCCTGGAACAATGCACTCTAAGTCTTAAACAGCCATGAAGGCCAATCTAGACTAATATGTCTATCAACACTATCTGTTGAAGTTGAAGGAGAAAGAAAAACTCTCCACAAAACCAACAGCCTAAAAAAAATATAGTCAGCAAACCAAACCTGGAGAAAACATAGGAAGCAGTATTTCGGGCTGAAGAGACATAAACATAATAGAGAGTGGAAAGAAATATGAAGCCATAATTATTAAAACAAAAAGTACCACTGAGAACACCACCACCATAACAAAACAAACAAAAAAATAAAACAACAAAAAAGTCCCCCCCCTTACAATGACCACAGTTAACAGAAACATTTTATTAGTAACTTTAATGGCCTCAGTTCAATAATCAAGACACAAACTGACTGAATGGACCAAGAATCAAAAAATTACATCCGTTTTCTACAAGAAATATGTCCTATGAGTTCTGCCTCTCTATCAGGGGTAGCCTGGAGAAGGCAGAGCAAAATCCTGAAAGGGAGTCTACAGCTTGTGTTTCCCTTGGGGCATCAGATGAATGCTGTGGTTCCCAGACTCCTCTGGGTACCCAGGTGCTGCAGGTGCACTGCTTGGAGGTTCAGGGTCCATGTTTCCCCTTGGGGAATCTGTACATCAGGCAGAAAGGGAAAAGCTGAGCCTGAGACAAGCAGGGTCTAGTCTGATTGGGAGTGAGTGCTGAGTACCAGGAAAACCCTTCCTCCAGAATTTTTTAGGGGAAGGCCTTCCCTGTGGCAATCTTAATGAAGCACCTCTCTGAGACAATCCTTGCCTGTTTCATATTGCATTATAGGAAGTGGATGTGAATGCATACATTTTATTTGAGGTGACCCAGGGATTATATACCTCTTGGGGAAGGGTATGAGAATGCCCAGGAAGGGTCATGGGCGGAAGGCTCAAGGCTATCTAGATGCCTCATTAGCATGGAGAAGAAATCCAAGTGCAATGTTACATGACTGAGTACATGTGGTTCCCTCATTGGTGGCCTCAGACTAGGCATTGGAGCCTGGGAGGGGACAGCTCTTACCATCTCAGATCTCACCCCACCAGTTCTTATGCCTTTCTTGTAGCTGGGTCCCACATGCCCTACAGAAATATATCTTAGCTTTAAAGCTAGGCCACCTTAGATAAAAAGATGGATGAAAGCAGTCTAATCAAATGGAACCAGGAAGGAAGCAGGTGACAAAATAGACTTCAAACCAAAACTATGCAGTAGAGATAAAGAGGTTCGCTTCATTCTGATCGAGGGAATAGTGAATCAAGAAGACATTACTGTCCTTAACACATATATGCATTCTGTGTGCCATCTGGTGCACTCAATTTCATAAAAATATCCTATTGGATACAAAGATGCAGACTAACATCAACCCATCAATAGCAGCAATTTCAATACTCCACTTTCTCCAGTAGATAAGTCACCCAGACCAAAAGCAGAAAAACATCAGAATCTGTTGAAATCAGTTCTACCCAGCAGTACGTGGAAGCTTTTTAAAAATAGATCACATCCTGGCACACACACAAAACAAATCCTCACAAATTCGAAAAGATTGAAATAACTCATGTTATCTGAATGCAATGCAATAAAACTTAAAATTGACAGGAAAAACTCCTCTAGTAAATAACACAAACTCATGAAGATTAAACAGCCCATTTTAATGATGAATAGATCAAAGAAGAAATCTGGAAAGGAATAGAAATTTCCTGAACTAAAAATGAGAACACAACACAACATAATCTCTAGGACCCATGAAAGCTGTCCTAGGAGGGAAATTTATAGCTCTAAGTGCTTACATTAAAGAGTCAGAGAGAACACAAATAAATGACTTAATGATGAAACGCAAAACTTTGAAAAAACAAGAACAAACCAAACCCCAATCCACTTGAGATTCAGAAATCATAAAAGCCAGAGCAGAAGTTAATGGTACAGAAACAGAAAAAAGAAAAATACAAAGGATCAATGAATCTCTGAGCGGGGTTCTTGGAGAAGATAAAGAAGATTGACAGACTCTTGGCCCAACTCCAAAAGAAAAGAGAGAGGATACAAATGAGCAGGATCAGAAGAGAACAGGAAAACATTACAACCTACACTGAATTCAGAATGTTATAAGGGAACACCCTTAGAACTTGTGTTCCATTAAATTTAAAAACCTAAAATAAATAAATAAATAAATAAATAAATAAATGTCTAGATTCAAATAAACCACCAAAAATTAAACAAGTAGAATTCAGCAACCTAAATAGACCCATAACAAATGAGACTGAGATAATTATGGAAAGCCTTCTAGCTCAAAAAGTATCCAGGGCCAGATGCAGCAATAACAACCCTTGTATGTTACCTCTTCCTTCTCCTGTGTCTGCCTCACTCCCACACTGGAGCACCCACACATTTCCCATTTCACCTACCAGACCACTAATGCCCTGCGGTTCCCTTCTCTGTTGCTCCCTTACACCAGCAATGGTCCATTCTGACTGTCCTGGCTTCTTTAGATACTCCAGGCTATGAACTCAGGCCTGAAGATTTGGAGGTAGGAGCCTCAGATGAGAAAGAACATGCTACGTTTGTTTTTCTGGCTCAGGGTTACCTCGCCCCATCCGAGCTTTCTGGTTCAATCCATTTATCTGCAAGTTTTGTGATTTCCTTTTTTTTTTTTTTTTTAAACAGGTGAATGGTGTTTCATGGTGTATATGTATCACGTTATCATTATCCGGTCTTCAGGTGAAGGACAGTTTGTTCAGTTATTGTGATTTTAGCAACAATGATCACGGCTGAGCAAGTATCTGGATAGTAGGATGTTGAGTTCTCCAGGCATGTGTCAAGGAGTGATATACTGGGTCATATGGTAGGTTTACTCTTAGCTTGGGGAAATTCTCCACACTGATTTCTATAGTGTCTGCACAAGTGCAATCCCATGGACAGTGAATAAAGGTTCCCCTATCGCCACGCCCCCACCAGCCACCACATGTTTTCATTGTTTGGTTGATCTTTGCCATTCTGATTGGAGTAAAATGAAACCTCAGGTTGTTTTGATTAGCATTTCCTTAATTTCTAGGGAGGATGAACGCTTTTTGAGATAATTCTAAGCCATTTGTTTCCTTGTTTTGAGAACTGCCTGTTCATGTCCCAAACCATTTTTTTTTCAGACGAGTCATTTGTTTCTTTGATTCTTTTTCTCTCTGTGTGCTGCTTCTTTACCCAGTTGACTGTTCCTTCAGCTGCACACAAGCTTTCTAGTTTTGTGAGGTCCTACTTGTCAGTTTTTGGCCTTAATTCTTGAGCAAATGTAGTCCTATTCAGGACTACCCCTATATCATGCAGGGTACCACCTAGCTTGTCTTCTGTCCATTTCAGTGTTTCCAGTTTCACATTTAGGTCTTTGACCCATTTAAAGTGAGCCTTTGTGAAAGGTAAGGGATGTGGGTCTCATGTCACTGTTTTGCATGTGGATATCCAGTTTCTCCAGCACCCTTAGTTGAAGATGCTTTCTTTTTTCCAGTGCACACTTTCAGCATCTTTGTGAGATATTGAGTGGCTAACATTACATGTACTCTTGTTCGGGTCTTCAGTGTTGTTCCATTGGTTGATATGTCTACATTGGTCCACAGTGCTACATTGTTTCTATCAGGCTCTGTAGTATGTCTTAAGATCGTGAATGGCACCTCTCCCCCCTCCTCCCTGCCCATCACTGTTTTGTTGTTGTTGTTCAGGACTGTTTTAGATATTATGGTTTTTTTTTTCCTGGTTTCATGTGAATTTTAGGATAGTTTATTTCTGCAATGAATGAGAGCGGCCTGGATTCTATACATTGGACGATGAGATCAGGGTGACAGGGATGAATGATGAAATGTGGATGTGTGTCCTGTCTGGCAAAGATATTTTGCATATGTGATTAAGTTATGGGTGTTGAAATGGCCAGTTCATGCTGGGTTAGCCAGTAGGCCCAGTGTTGGCACAAGGGAGGGAGGCAGAGCAGGTCTGTGTCAAAAGACATGGCGACTGTCTGGAGAGTAGGATGGCGTGAAGGAAAGTCACATGCCAAAGGATGGCGTGAAGGAAAGTCACATGCCAAAGGATGGCGTGAAGGAAAGTCACATGCCAAAGTCTGCGGGCAGCCGTGGAACCGGAAAGACAGGAGATGAGGGCAGGGCAATGTTTCTCTTTTCAAGACAGGAAAGGGTCTTCTGTTCAAGACTGGGAGAAGGGTTCTCTGTTCATGCCTCAACAAGGAGTGACAGAGGCATCTTGTCACCTTGAACGTACCTGAGTGAGACCTATTTTTAGACTTCTGACTACCAGAACTGTGGTATAAAACAGTTGTGTGACTTTGAAGTAAGTGGGATGATAATTTGTTTGAAGAGCAGTGGGAACGGGATATGGTTGAGAAATCCAGGGGGATACAGGGGAAAACAGAAGACAGGAGGTTTTGTCCTGGTTGCCCAAGCATGAAATATCAACAATCTAGCTATGCTTCAGCCTGGTGGAGCCCAGGGCTGCTGGAATCTGAACAGATCAGGAGATGTCACCACAGTCTTACTTCTAGGGACTGGCTCAGGTGACAGCTAATGCAGCGATGTATCTGGGCGGTCATGGTGTAAGCAAATCAGGACAGACATAAGGCTGATATTGTGTCCTTTGGGACATTGCTCATAGAGACTCACTCATACACATCTTATTCAAACCTTTCAGTAATCCACTGAGGACTGAGTTGGTGCCTTCTGCATGTTGTGAAGGTTAGATGTTGTCAGGTGTATTCCCTCTGGGGAGATCTGTTTGAGGATAGGGTTGTGGGTAGTTGTGAAGAAAATGACAATAGGAGATTTGTGGGGTTGCCTTGGAGTGCTGTAGAGAGCAAGTGTATGCAGACTCGGTGCTGGGCACCTAGCTGGGGCCAGGGCCATGGACACAATCACTAGAGCCTACATGTGTGTTTGGAAATTCATGAGGTGTCAGGTGTTCCTACCTGGTGGTCCTGAATGCTCCAGTAGAAGGGAGGGGTGCCAGCAGTAAAATGAATCACCCTCTGCTCAGCTGTGAGAGTGGAGAGAAGGCTGGCAGTCTGCTGCTTCCCAGGTGTCCCCATCCGCTGTGCCTCATGCTTCTAAGTTGTGTGTGGGTGAATTTACAAGGGGTCGAACACTTGACTCAGGTAAAGAAAGTTCATGGGATGACTGAGAAGGGCTTCTTTGACTTTTCTGAGCCTGTTTTTGTCTTTTGTGGAAAGGAGGGGGTTGAGTCTGTGCTTTCTCCCAAGCAGACTGTACTGAGCACGGTAGAAACCCATCACGTCCCTCATCAAGTATATCCAAATGGCTAACTAACTCGGTACTGTTGTTCTGAGATAAACAGGAGCAGGTGGTACAGGTTTCTCAGAGCACTCTTTTTTTTTAATTTTTTTTTTTGATTCCAGGAGTTCTCACCTGAGGTAATAGCAGGAATTCAGGAACGGTGCAGGCTCCCACCTCTCCATGCAGGGGGTAGAACAAGGTCATGCTAGGTTTTGACATCATGAAGACCCTGAAGGCATGCTAGCCACTCCTTCTTGGCCCCCCAGTGAGTGACATATTTACAGAGTCTCCCAGCTGAGAATCTGAAGGCCAGGTATCAGGTTAGGGAGCTGCCGCTTGAAATTGCCTTGGGTGCCTTGGGTGGAGGAAGAACCTGTGTGGAGATGATTCTAGATGTGAAAGACAAAATCTATAGGATAACCAGGTGGCTCTCCTGGAAGATTTTGCCAGAAAGGCCCAGAGCAAATGCCTTTCCACAACTCTGGGCCAGAGCGCTTACTGACATTGTTCTGGGGATGAAAACACTGAATGAAGCCATGAGATAGGAAGTATTTTCTTTATCTTCCTGTGCTTTGGGAACTTGGGGGAGATCTCTTCCTTGGAGAAGGAGTTAATGGGTGTGTAGCAGAGGCACTGGTGTACAATGGACTGTCCTGTTTGTGTCCAGCTTTGTGTTGGCCCTGAGAGAGCTAAGCTGTAGAAGGGAAGAGGGAGATCAGGAGGGAGAGGGAAGACAGGAGGACAGGGCATCTGTCTGCTCAGCTCTAAACTGACTGGAATGTTTGGCTGGAGCAGCAGATCTGGAAAACAGATGTCTCCGTGTATCCATGGAGATACTATTCAAGGTCCTCAAAGGATGCAGACCCTAATATATACCAAGTGTGTTCACACACACACACACACACACACACACACACACGAGATAAGGCTTAACCTACAGACTAGCCATAGCTAGAGATTAACAACCTCTAAGGTAGCTAAGAATACCCTTGAATTTGTGATGCTCTCGCCTCAGCCTCCAATATCTGTAATTACAGACCTGTGCCACCAGTCCTGACTAAATAGTCATAATATTAGTAAAATGACAAACTAGGGCAACTCTAACACTAAAATAAGTGAATGTGCTCTCTTTCACACCCTGGTAAGAAACCATCTTGGAGGATGCTCCCTTCTGTTTACTGAAGGTCAGGAACCCACAGCCCACCAAGATTCAGGTAAGGGGAATGTATGGGTGACCAGGCAGGGATGGTAGCTTGTGGCCCAGGTAATATACCTCTGCACAGCGTGGAAGTATGTACTAAATTATGGCTCATTGTGGATGCTATATTAGCACAATTTAATATTTTGTTGCTTGAGAGTTTTTTTTTTTTTTTGAGACAAGGTTTCTCTGTGTAGCCCTGGCTGTCCTGGAACTCACTCTGTAGACTAGGCTGGCCTCGAACTCAGAAATCCACCTGCCTCTGCCTCCCAAGTGCCGGGATTAAAGGCGTGCACCACCACTGCCTGGCAAGAGTTTCCTTTCTTAATTTTTTTTTTTGATAGAAAACAAAACAAAACAAAACAAAACACCCCTGCCATTCAGGTACAATGAGTGCAAAATGGAGCCCCAGACTCCAGCAACCACTCTCATCCCTTGCTGGAAATGGCCATACGCTGGTTTCATCCATCCTAGGTGACCCCCCAGGGCATTGAGAAGACAGAGTAATACCTCAACAGCATCTCAGGAGGAAGCCAAGTGATGCTGAGCCATACGATGAAGAGCCAAAGCTCTTCCCTCTGAGGTGTTCCCATAGGAAGAAAGGATTTCCTCAAAATCAATGTGAATATGCTCCCAGACCTAGACTTTTAGAATTGTGTTAGCTATAAGCCACCAACACTCTGGCATGAGCTGAGAGGGTTTCAGGAGCCCAAAGCCCTGAGGAGCTGTGGACAGTTAATGGCTTCTAAGGGCAGGAGAGTCAGTTTTCTTTCAGGATGTGGCTCCTGGTAGGTTGATCAAGCTTCAGTGGGTGAACCCACACCAGGACTATATGGGCAGTAGAAATTGGATTCAATAGGTTATTAAAAAATAAAACCGGCTTGTATTTGGGGGTAGGTGGGTGGAGTGGGTCTGGGAAGAGTTAGGGAGGGGATTTGGTGACTGTGAGCTACATCATATGAAGTTCCCAAAGGGTAAGTTTTTAAAAAGTGAGTTAGAAGACACTATGCCCACCCATGTGTGTGTACCTTTTTACTGCCCGGTGACATTGTGTCTCTCAGCTCACTCTTCTTTAAGTCTTCCTAGCTCTCTGGGAAGATGTCTGTAGTGGCCAGTGGATTGTTCCCCTTTTTACCGTACTGCCCTTGGGAGTGTATCCTGAAAGGTGGTTAGATCAGCTGAGCTCCTCTGAGGTTCCTAGATCAAGGGTTGCTTTTGACGTAGATCGAAACGTCGTTCAGTCCACGTCAGCATGTCTCTACAGTCTGCAGACCAGCAGCAACAGTGGCGAATGAACAACCCCACCCTTACTTACCTCCCGGGATGTGCCTTGCTTAGGTCTTAAGCAGGGCTTTCCGGTCAGTTACTCTAGTTTTGATCTTCTTCCTGAGAAATTACACTACCTGGTTAAATTGTTTGTCTTTCTTACTAATACAAAATCCATACATTCGTAGGTTTTGTATGCTCTTGTGCTAGAATGTCTGTCACCTCAGTATTTGTCAGAGGAAGTGGCAAAGAGACTGATGGGTTGTGTGTGACGTCCTTTCTCCTCTATCCCTCGCGCTCTTTGACATCTCTCCCTCATTCCCTTTTCTCTTTCCCTCCTTTTTCTCCCTCCCCTCTGCCCCCTCTCCCCTTCTCTTCCCACCTTTCAGTTTACTGGGATATTTGCTTCTTCACACACCTCCCAGTTTAAAACTGGCATTTTGTTCTGTTCATGGTTTTGCTAAGGAGGACTTTGGAAAAGCTCTCTAGGTGTTCTTGCCTAGTGTCTCTTGCGATTATGTCTCTGTCAGCTGGGACTGTGATCATCTGAAGTCTCTGGGGTGAAATGACTGATGCCTTCCTTACTGAAGTGACTAGCAGCCCCTATTGGCTAGCTGGCAGCTGGCCTGGGCCTCTCCAGGAGACCCAGGAGTACCAGGCAGAAGGGAAAAGCCTTTTCCAGCCTAGTCTCAGAAGTCCCATGATGTCATTTCTTCTGTTGGCTGAAGCTGCCCACACCTGAGGGGAAGGAACATGGGCCCTCCTCACTCCTGGCCTATGGAGGCAGGTCACAACTAGAGAAGCATCTGGTGGGCCACACTGCCATGGTCATCAACAGAGAACATAGTTGGCCACACATGGTGATTATTACATTCTTTTTACATTACTAACTTAAGAATATTATTTGTATATTGGTATTTTTCCTGCATGCTTGCCCTTGTACCACTTATGTGCCTGGTACACACAGAGGCCAGAAAGGGGTGGTAGATCTTGAACTGGAATTACAGATGGTTGTGAGTTGCAGTGTGGATTCTGGGAATTGAACCTGGGTTGTCTGGAAGAACACCCAATGCTTTTAGATACCGAGCCATCTCTCCAACCCCTAGACTGCTAATTTATTTGCCACAAAACAGTTCCCCAGATCCTCCTCATATTTTAATTGGTTTGCAGTAAATTTATGAGTTAATCTAGGGAGAATTAATAGCTTCATAGTTCTGAACTTTTCTCTAGGAGAATATTATTTTTCATTTAGTTTCACATTTGTCTCCTTCCATTTCTGTAATGAAATATATAACGATGGGTAATCCATAGAAAAAGGTTTATTTAGCGCTCACAGTTTTGAAGGTAGAAGGTCCAAATACTGTGTTGTTCTTTCTGGTGCTATTAATTCTGGTGCAGTTCCCCTGGCTGCCTCACATCATGGTGGATGGTATTGTGGTGCTGTGAGAGGGGATCAAGTGATAGCACAGGAAGTCTGGGGGTGGGCATGGGGGTGGGGTAGGGAGTGAGGAGGTAGGGGGTGTGGTTGACCACTGTAGGTCTTTTGTAATTGCTCTCATAAGTACCAACCCGAGATCCCTGAGGCTAATGACAACCTGCGGCTCTACCAGCAGAAGGTCCCTTGGCCTCCTACCATGACCCCCCTAGGACCCACCTATATTAGTTACTATCCTCCGTGCTGTGACAAAACAAAGGACAAAAGCGCTGGAAGGAAGCAAGGTTTATTCCTACTCACAGCTAAAGAAGGGACACAGCCCATCATGGTAGAGAAGGCATAGTAGAAGTGCGAGGCAGGCTGGTCACGTGGGTCTGGAGCCAGGAAGTAGGTAGCAGACAGGACGTGGAATGGGACCATGACATCTCAGGGACAGTCCCCAGGAACCCACTTTCTCCAGCCAGGCTCTGCCTTCCGAAGATTCCATAGGTTTCCAAACCACGTCACCAACTGGGGACCATGTTTTTTAAGTGTGTGAGCCTGTAGTTCTGAAGAGTGGGATTACTGGGAGTGGGATTTTTTTTTTCAAAAATTCTTTCCTAGTGGGTTTTCTAAGTAGTTTTGCTTGCTTATAGGAGAAAGATAACTTTCACATTTTATAGTCAATTTAATGAAGACTCTTAATTTTTCTAGTAGCTAACTATTTTGCTCTTTTGTGGCTTTTAGGAATGTAATTTGACATTGACCAGGGGTAATAATAATGACCTTTTATCTCCATTTATTTTTTATCACAGATATTTTGGGTTTGTTCTGTTGTCCCATAAATCATCTTTTTTTTTATTGCCTTGTATCTCCATTGTGAGTATATGTAGTGTATGTCTTCTGGTGTTTTAATGGATTAGCCTCTGCCTGTTGTCTTGTGTGCGCGTGTACGTGAACCTAGGTTGTCAGGCTTTTGTGGTAAGCTCTGTTAACCTGCTGAGCTATCACATTGGCCCTATAATTATTTTTCAATTAAAATATGCTTATATTCTGGTGGTCTTAAAGAAAAACAGTTAGGTTATGGCAAGACCAAGGAAGTGACAGTTATCAAGGCATTTCATCTCAGTAAATGTAGTTGTAGCACTTATCTGAGACTATTATTTGCTTTGGTAGCTGTCTGGCTTCAGCACGGCATGCCCAGATAAAAACCTTCCACTAAGCTCCTGGGAGAGCTTCCCTAGTGACTTAAATGATGCTGCTTGGCTGTGGATGGAATAAAGGAACACCTGCTAAGTGAGTTCTCATACCTTGGCTCCTTGGCCTCAGCTGTCTCTGGGAAGGCTTGTTCATTAGCAGTTAAGATGTCTGTCCATTTGCTTTCCTTTAATTTGTTTTTTTCAAGTGTTAGGAGAGAGTGAGGAACAATGATTTTTAATTTGTTCTGATTGACTCAGTGCTGTGATGGCTTTCCCCTCTCTGGAGGAGCTTGTGTGTAGGAAGGAAGTAACGATGTATGTCCTTCCTGTGTCCACTTCCATTTCCCCCTTTTCGTTCTTAGAGTTGATTCTACCCCAGCTCCACACGGGGATCCTGGTGAACTTAAGCCAGTTACTATACCCCACTCAAAGAATGAGCTCACCACCCAGGTTCAGTGGATTTCAAGACCCAGAGGAAGCTTCTAGAACAGGTGCTGCTGTCTTCCATCATACGAGGATTTAGGCTTCGACCATCATAGGTACTTGGTCACAATTAGGAGGGAGCCTCAGGGGACTTGTGTAGACCACCAGACTAGAGGCAGAACAGAAGGTGTAGAAAAATTGCCACTGCAGTGACTCTGAGCTCCTGGTCCAGCCTTGCCCTGACAACAGTTCATATCCAGACTTGTCAACCTGAGAACCAATGGCTTGCTTTTGTTGTATCCATCAAGCTTGATCCACTGTTCTGTGCATGCAAGTTAGTTCAGAGATAAAGATAGAGGTGCCTGATTATGGACTTCCTGGAATGAAAACTACAACTCAGTTTTATCTGCTTCGGAACATAATTGTTTTCCTCCCAAACAAATGGAAGCATAACAGATAGAATTGGGGTCCCTATATGTACCACGGAGCTTCATTATCTTTCCTGTTTAATAACTTCGTTCAGATGGTATAACTGGTCTGGATTTTATTGGCTTTGAATGTGTGATGCATTCTTTCAGTACACATTCTTTCAGTTAATTCAAATTAACATAGTTCTTTTAAAACTGGGCTAGAACACACACAGCACAGAGTCTGTCAAGCACAGTGGAGTTCAGCACTGTTCAGACGGGTTATGTCACCATTTCCCAGGGCCTTTCATCTTGTGGAACTAAAACTCTGTTCCTGTCAAATATTCCCTGTTTCCCTCTCCTCTCAGCCCTCAGACTCGCTGGCGGAGTACCTGTTTCTGGGGCTTGGATCCGTATGCAGCCTGTGCAAGGAGAGTCCTCCAGCCTGTGCAAGGAGAGTCCTCC
>JADRCH010000016.1:3335663-3358244 GCA_019843965.1 Rhynchomys soricoides | reverse complement strand
GGAGAGTCCTCCAGCCTGTGCAAGGAGAGTCCTCCAGCCTGTGCAAGTAGAACCCTGCAGTCTGTGTGCTTTGAGGAATGACTTACTTAGCTCAGTATCCTTGGGGCTCCTCCAGATGGCTGCAGGGGCCAGAGTTCCCTTCCTTCTTGAGGCTCAATGATATTGAAATGCAGGTGTCCCCCAAGCTGTGCCCACTCACAGGTTATCATGAAGGCTGCTGCTGTGTGCACAGATGTCTCTTTGAGAAGCTGATTTCAGTTCTTTTGAGTATATAACAAGAAAGACCTTTTGGATCTCCTGCTAACTTTATTTGTTTATGAGTCTCTAGGTAGCTGTGGCTGGTCTGAAACTTACTATGTAGACTGGGCTGGCCTCAAACTCACTATGCCTTCTGAGTGGTGGGATTAAAGACATGTGCTCCTATACCGGACTTGCTAGTGTTCTTTTACTATTTTGAGGAATATGCATACTGTTTCCCACGGTGGCCACAGCATCTCACATTCCTAGCAGGACTGCTGCATAGTGATGCAAGGTTTTCTCCATCTTTTCACTTACACTTACTTATATGCTCTACAGTCTCTTTCTCTCTGTATGTATGTATACCTGTGTGTGTATGTATGTATGTATGTATGTATGTATGTATGTATATCAATCACTTTCACACCTATGGCTCCTAACAATTGAGCTGCATCCTCAGCCTGTAGCTGTGGGTTTGCTTTGCCTTTCCCTCATTAGGGATGCTGAATCCCTTTTCTTATACCTGGTGGAGATTAGTCCATCTCCTTTCAAGAATGTCTACTCAGGTTGATCATTCACTGTACAAAATGGATTGGTATGTAATTGGAAAGTACCTTTGGAAGCAGCTTCACATGTTACCATTTTGAGTGTCTGGGGTCTTGTCATTGTGCCTATGTTGGACCTTCTTTACCTGTCTTTACCATTTTCTCACAAATGTTCTCTATTTTGTTCAGCGTTGTATTGGTGTGTGTGTGTGTGTGTGTGTGTGTGTGTGTGTGTGTGTGTGCAAGCACTTATGAGTGGGTAAGCTTGCCTGTAGGTTGATTCAGGTATCTTCCTCCATTGCTCTACCCTTTGTGGGACAGTCTCTCATTGAGCTTGGCTCTTCAAATTTTAGCAAAGCTGACTGACCACTGTGTCTCCTAGAGTCACCCATTTCTACCCTTTCAGCCCTGTGGCTATAGGCTTCCCAGCCACATCTGGCTCCTGTGTAGGTGCTGGGGATCTAAACAGGTCCTCATTCTTACGTAACAAGTGCCTTCCCCTGGAGCCGTCTCTCTTCCCCCTGCACTGTTTGTATCACTAAAACCACTGTCCCTTCTGTGTCCTAACATTATCATCTCTTTGTAAATAGAATATATTTCCAGTTTTATTGATTTCCAGCAATCAGTTTTTGTTGTCTGAGAACTTCACATGTGTGTATCTGCACCTGATTTTTCTGTTAGTTTCATAAAGTGGTGATTACTTTGCACATGGGAATTTTGAGATTCACTTGATTTATGTATTTAATATTTTATTTATTTGTTTATTATTTTTATGTGCATTGGTGTTTTGCCTGCATGTCTGTCTCTGTGTGTGAGGTTGTCAGATCCCCCTGGAACTGGAGTTACAGACAGTTGTGAGCTGCCATGTGGGTGCTGGGAATTGAACCCAGGTCCTTTGGAAGAGCTGCAGTGCTCTTAACCGATGAGCCATCTTTTCAGCCCCAATCTGCCACCTTTACAACCCTTATCTAGAGTCCCCATTATTTCCTCTATTACTCTTGTCTGTCCCCAGTTGGCTTCCATTTGTAGTCATTAGTTTTCCAGATCCCTATTGGTGACTCTTAGCATCTTCTGATCCTTTCTTTTATCCTCCTTCCGATGCCGATGTCTCCTACCTTGTGCTTTGACCTCAGAGAAGTTGCTTCTTTTCCTTTACCTTTTAAATGCCAGGGCACAGGGCTTTTCTTTGTGTATTAGAATAGTCAGTTTGGGTACCATTTTAGACATTTTATTTAGAATTTCTCGTATCAAGCCATCTCACAGTGTGTCATATCTGATGTCTACGTTTGTCGAGACAGCATGGTTCTGTGAGAAAGGTGACATCTTCATCAGGTTGTGATTCTTGTGATATGCTAATGTCTGGTAGTCAAGCAGAAATATCACGTGGTTCTTGATTGAGCATATGATTTCTCCTCAGGTAAGCCTGGTTGGCAATATCAGTCTTAAGCATCAACAGTGCTTGGGGTCTACTTAGAATGGAGATTATATTTACAGTGTCCATTTTTGACTATTGCAGAAAAAAACTGTATCTGCATTGGTGGTTTCTCTCTTTGTTTACAGTTACTCGTGGTCAACCACAACCTGAAAACATGAAGTGGAGAGATACAGGAATAAACAGTTTGAATGTTTTATGTTTTATACCATTCTGACTGGTGTGATCTCATGCTGTCTTCCCAGGGCATGAATTGTTCCTTTGTACATGGTATCCACATGGTATATACCATCCACTCTTTAGTCGTCTGGTAGCTGCCTTGCTTAGCACATCAACTATGATGGTACTTTAGTGCTTTGTTCCAGCACCTTCTACAAAGTAACCCGGCACTGAATCACAGTTACCTATGTCATTCATTTCCTCTCATCACATACACATTGTATCTTCTAATGGCAGCACAAGAACAGTGCTTGCAAAGACAGAAGAATGATGGAGAGACCATGTGCACTCAATTTTTATTATAGAGTACTGTAATTTTTCCATTTTATTATTAATTTCTGTTGTTGATCTATTAATGTCTGGTTTACAAATTAAACTTTATTGCAGACATATGTATTTACAAGAAGCAGTACAGAGGACTAGAACAGTAGGTAGTTTGGTGTGAAAGGTGCTTTGAAGTGTCCGCTCTGGACTGGGGAATGTGTGGTCTGATGATAAGGAAGAACTCCTGCACGGTGATGTCATCAGAAGAGTTTGTAGTGCATTAATCATAAAAAGTAGCAGACAAGGTGATCAACAGCTACTGTTTTGTGACAAAAGTCTCTTGGCTCATGGCTGTAGCACTGCACTGTATTGTGATTCACCCTTATATGAAGGCTGCTCTTCTAGGAAGTATTTTAGAAAAGGAAATACCATGGTAAATGTTGCTTGTATGAAAACTCCAGCCATCTGCCTGTGAATTTCATGAAGTCATTGTTTTTAATAGCTGAGTAGTATTCCATCGTGTAAATGTACCACATTTTCTGTATCCATTCCTCTGTTGAGGGACATCTGTGTTGTTTCCAGTTTCTGGCTATTATAAATATGGCTGCTATGAACATAGTGGAACATGTGTCTTTATTACATGTTGGAGCATCTTCTGGGTATATGCCCAGGAGTGGAATAGCTGGGTCCTCAGGTAGTATTATGTCCAATTTTCTGAGGGTCTGCCAAACTGATTTCCAGAGTGGTTGTACCAGCTTACAATCCCACCAGCAATGGAGGAGTGTTCCTCTTTCTCCACATCTTCACCAACATCTGCTGTCACCTGAGTTTTTGATCTTAGCCATTCTGACTGATGTGAGGTGGAATCTCATGGTTATTTTGATTTGCATTTCCCTGATGACTAAGGATGTTGAACATTTCTTTAGGTGCTTCTTGGCCATTCGAGTTTCCTCAGTTAAGAATTCTCTGTTTAGCTCTGTTCTCCATTTTTTAATAGGGTTTTTTGCTTCTCTGGAGTCTAACTTCTTGAGTTCTTTGTATATATTGGATATTAGCCCTCTATCGGACGTAGGATTGGTAAAGATCTTTTCCCAATCCGTTGGTTGCTGTTTTGTCCTTTGCCTTACAGAAGCTTTGCAATTTCATGAGGTCCCATTTGTCAATTCTTGTTCTTAGTGCATAAGCCATTGGTGTTCTGTTCAGGAATTTTTTCCCTGTGCCCATGTATTCGAGACTTCCCCCCACTTTGTCTTCTATTAGATTCAGTATATCTGGTTTTATGTGGAAGTCCTTGATCCACTTGTATTTGAGCTTGGTACAGGGAGATAGGAATGGATCAATTTGCATTCTTCTACATGTAGACCGCCTGTTGAACCAGCACCATTTGTTGAAAATGCTGTCTTTTTTCCACTGTATGGTTTTAGCTCCTTTGTCAAAGATCAAGTGACCATAAGTGTGTGGGTTCATTTCTGGGTCTTCAATTCTATTCCATTGCTCTACCTGCCTGTCACTGTACCAATACCATGCAGTTTTTATCACTACTGCTCTGTAGTACAGCTTGAGGTCAGGGATGCTGATTCCCCCAGAAGTTTTTTTATTGTTGAGAATAGTTTTTGCTATCCTGGGCTTTTTGTTATTTCAGATGAATTTGAGAATTGTTCTTTCTAAGTCTATGAAGAACTGAGTTGGAATTTTGATTGAAATTTGCAGGCAAATGGATGGAACTTGAAAATATCATCCTGAGTGAGGTAACTCAGTCACAAAAGAACACAGTATATACTCACTGATAAGTGGATATTAGCCCAAAAGCTCAGAATACCCAAGATTAATTTTACAGACCATATGAAGCCTAAGAAGAAGGAAGATCAAAATGTGGATGCTTCAGTGTTTCTTAGAAGGGTGAACAAAATACTCACAGGAGAAAATATGGAGACAAAGTGTGGAGCAGAGACTGAAGGAAAGGCCATCCAGAGACTGCTCCACCTGGGGATCCATCCCATATACAGCCATAAAACCCAGACATTCTTGTGGATGCTGGGAAGTGCTTGCTGATGGAAGCATGAAAAGCTGTCTCCTGAGAGGCTCAGGCCGAACCTCACAAATACAGAGGCCGATGCTCATAGCAACCATTGGACTGAGCGTGGGGTTCTAGATGGAGGAGTTGGAGAAGGGACTGAAGGAGCTGAGGGGGTTTGCAGCCCCATGGAGGGAGCAACAGTGTCAACTGGCCAGACCCCCCAGAGCTCCTGGAGACTGGACCACCAACCAAAGAATACACATGGAGGGACCCATGGTGCTGGCCACATGTGGCAGAGTAGGGTCTTGTTGGCCATCAGTGAGAGGAGAGGCCCTTGGGCCTGAGGGCGTTAGATGTCCCAGTGTAGGGGAATGCTAGGGAGGGAAGACAGGAGTGGGTGGGTGGGGGAGCACCCTCATAGAGGCAGGGAGGATGGGAGGATGGGATAGGGAGTTTTCAAAGGGGAAAACATTTGAAGTCTAAATCAAGTAATTATCCAAAAATAATAAATAAATAAATAAATAAATAGATAGATAAATAGTAAAATCCAGCCAATAGAAGTGACATTCGTACCCCTATTTTCTACTTTCTTCTTTAATGCTACACTCTTTTTGAAAAAAATTTAAATAAAAAATTTAAAGACAGAGTCTCTCTACGCAATCTTACTATCCTGGAACTCACTCTGTAGACCAGGCTGGCCTCCAACTCAGAGAGATCCACCTGCCTCTGCTTCTGCCTCCCAAGTGCTGACTAAAGGCGTGACTACCAAACCCAGCAAAGGCTGTTACTCTTTCCATTCATAGAATTCCCTTATGTTCCTGTTAGTGCTTTAGATACTGCTGGTAATCTGTGCTCACTATCTTGACTTTGCCTGCCTTTTCAAAGCATATTGAAAATCACCAGATGCCCTGCCTTTCCTCTTTGGCTAATCTGAGAATTTTACCGCATCTTTAATTGCGTTCTTTGTCTGTGGAAATTAAACAGCTGTTCAGGAAAGCCAGCTGGAACTTAGCGTTGGAAAATGCTAAGTCGGTGATGGTCCTTGCTGTGAATGAGTTGGTCTTAGCAACCTATCCTGACTTAAATGTGTTATGATCGTCCCAAAAGACCTGGCAGCTGATGATTATTTAACTTCAGAACTTAGCCATGTGAAAGGCAGCCTGGCAGCCTTCTGCCCATCCAGTAATACCTAGTCTTAGTGCTTATCGCAGCGTGAGCTTGTTGAAGGTTTTTAATGGGAGAGTCAGATGTTTAAATTGGAGTTCAGATTCCACTCCATGCATCGATGGTGTAGGCAGCTACCTCTCACCAGAACTCTCTTGCCTGGCTAAGCTGGTGCATGCACAAATCTTTCTCAGTTTACTCCTCTGCTTGGCAGATAGCAGATTTCTTTTGACATTGCTTGCACGAGGCACCTCAACATCAGCGTGTTAGCATGTGAAGAGAGGCAGTGTGAGAGGGGAATGCAGAGTGGATCATGGTGTTGCCATCCTGCTTGGAGGAAGATTTCTGTCATTGATCTTCTAAAGGCAAAGCCAAGGATTGACTGCTGCTTTATGTAGCATCTAGAGCAGTCTCCCCCCACTGTCCAGTGACTGTTTTAGCTTGCGTTAGTTGAATAACTATGAACTTCTTATATGAAAGAATGTAATTGCGGTCCAGTGTGCATGTAACTTTTACCTCAATAAATAGTCTGTTCACATTGTTGTGGAGCCATCACAGGCAACTAATTACTCCTAGGATATTTTTTATCTTGCAAATTTGAAACTCTATCTTCCTATACCTCCCCTTCCCCAGACAGCTTCTAGTAACTACCTTCCTACGCCCTGCCTCTGCAGTGTGATTACTGAATTATTTTGTGTCAAGTGCTGATTAGCCCAGAACAAGGGCATGTCCTGCATTAGTATCTAGCTATCCAGTTAAGCATTAAAACTTGTGATTTCTTCTCTTTTCAGTATTACAAAGTTTTGTAAAATTATTACATTTTAAAGTTTTATTTAGCAATACTCATATGTAATATAGGAATAAAATTACTCATAATGACTTTTTTCAGCCCTAGGGATTAAACCCAAGCCCTTGCATATATAAATGGACTACCACCATACCAAAGTGAAATATTATTTATTTATTTTTGTTTCTTCATTTGTTTGTTTTGAGACAAGGTCTTTCAATGTGAAACTAGACCCCAAATGATTGGTCCTTTTGCCTCAGTTTCTCCAGAAATTGTCATAGAGTTGTGAGTCACCATATCTAGCTTCAAAAGACATTTTGAATAAAATATTTTATCAGTACAAATTTATATAAAATAAATAAAAAACAAAACATAAATATTATATACATGGTTATATTTAATAGAATGTGCTTTGTAAATAGGTCTAATTAAGCTCAATCTCATTTGAAGAACCCTCAATTGAAAAAAAAAATCTGAAAATTAGCAAAATATACAGAATGGGCCAAGGAGATGTCTGAGCAAGTCAGAGGGCTTTTGTGTGAGGACTGCATATGGATTCCCAGACCCCACATAAAACGCCGATGGCTGTGAAGGCCCAGCTATAATCCCTGCCTACAAGTAGTGGTGACAGGGAAGCCTGTCTATGCAGACTATAGGAGCTTTGGGTTTGGAGAGAGATCCTGCCCCAACATATTTTGTGGAGATCAAAAGAGATGTACACCCATGAACCCACACGTGTGTGAACATACCACACACACAGTTATTCACCAGTGTTTCCATATTACACATGCGTGAAAACAAGGAGCTTCATATTACACATGCGTGAAAACAAGGAGCGAGGACATAAACTTTGATAGTATCTTAGTGACATAGCCAAAGCCTATTGTATTAGTCATTTTCCATATGATTTAAAGACAGACACATCTGCAAGAGATATGGAGGGATTTTCTGTGTCTTTCTGAGATATACATGCAGTTTCTGAAGCCATAGTTTGAGTTTCCAAAAGACTTAAATAAAGCATTGCTTCCGTGGTATGTAATTTTAGAGGAAAACTGTCCACATCAGGTTCCTGACACCTAATGGTTTGCATGAGCATGGAGATAATGATTTGTGTCTGTGTGTGATCTATCCCTGGGAGCGGGGGTCTATGTCTCTGTCCACAGGCACAGTGGGAGGCCTGTGCCATCCACAAGTGTTAATGGACACAGTCACAACTCACTAGCCTGCTATTGAGTGGACCATTGTGAATCACATATAACTGGTGAATGGGGCTATGACTACCAGCAAGAAATGAACTCACATGTTCATAGTAGCATTGCTCATAATAGAATGGAAACAAGCTATGCCCACCAACAATGCAATAAATAAAATGTGCATGTATACACCCAATAGGCTATCACCCAGCCTTGAAAAGGAAAGATACTCCAACATTCTTTGAAGTAGATAATCCTTGAAGATTTTATGCTAAATGAAACAAACTAAACCCCAAAGGATCAAGCTTGTCTTATTACACTTACTGGTGGTTCCTAGGAGCAAGGCAGAGGCTGGTTGACTGAGACTGAGTTTGTGGACATGTTTTTCTTCACAGGGACAGGCATGCAGGTCAGGAAGATATAGTGTGATGGCATGGATGTTGGTGGCCTCACAGTGGATGTACTTAGTGACTCTGAACTCTTCACTCAATGAGAGGGAAGCATTGCCACTTGATGAGAGGGAAGTCACACCTGTGCTGAAAACCTAGCTAACTACCCATAGCTAGTGAAGTCATGGCTTTGGAGCAGAACCTAACCATCATTTTACTAAGCCACATAATCCCTAGCTACATTCTAAATATTCTTCCTTATGCCCACAGATAATGTTGTCTTCATCCCTCATCAAGGGAACTTCATTTTGCAACAGATAGCAACCATTACAGAAAATCATAAGTGATCAGATGCCAGAGATGTGAAGCCCAATCCCAGGGGATTCATGTACTGTGCACCTCAGACTCAGGAATCATTCCAGAAGAAGGGGCCGAAAAGATTGTAAGATGCAGAGGAACAGGGAATTTGCTGTGAGATGGTGTCTCCTGGAAATGTCAGAGAAGCTATACCTATGGATTCTCACCAACATGACTGTGAAACATGACCTGAATAAGGATAATAACAATGAACATGTTAACTACATGGAAAGGGGAAAGCTCACAAGGCCTCAGCTCTAGACATAGCACTACAGGCAAGCAAGGAATGCTGAGAATGAAGGAAATAGTCTTCCCCCAGGGGATAGTACACCAGTTGATTATCCAATACCAAGTGGTCAAAGAGCATGTGCTGCCCTTAGTTCAGTTCCTAGCACCTACGTTAGGTAGCTCACAATTGCCTGTAACACTAGTTCCAGGGGTGTCCAATGCCTCTGACCTCCATGGGCACCTGTACTCACATGCACACACCCATGTCTAGACACACATGTATGCATGTGATTTAATGTTTTTTTTTTCAAATATTAAAAAAGTTCACTCCCAGTAAATGTTTGTTGCCATGTTTTACTATAGTTTGTAAAGACTGAAAAAAAATACCCAAACCTTCACTATTTTGTTTTTAAGTAAGAACGTTAGAACAGTATTTGGATGGATTAAAACTATGGCCATCTTTCTCATTCAAATGAAACCACAGGAACTGACTCATTGAGACACAGCAAAGATAGGCAAGGCATGTACTGAAATGCCACAGAGGATAACCACATAGGCGGTGCACACATTTTTTCCTATAACATTTATTCTTGTGGTGCCAGGCACTGAACCTGCCACCTTATGTGTGTGAGGTGAATGCTCTGCTGCTGAACTATACCCTGGCCCCATATGCGTATTTTGATGCTTTTACATGTCCATTTAAAAATGGATGTAGTTTTGTTCTTTTTGTGAAGAAAGACCTGCCCTACTTCCAGTCAGTATTGTCATTCTGTTCCATCACCCCAGCAGCTTGAACCCTGTCTCCTTCCTGCTGTTTCTGGATCAAATGCCACTCCCTACCTTTCCACCTCCATGGTTGGTTCTCAGACTCCTGCTCAGGCCCTGGGCTTCCCTGGGGCCCTCTGGCAGGCCTTCAGATCTCTTTTCTTTTTGCGCCCAGCCAGGTGCCTCTCCAGTCACCTCCTATTAGATACAATTCCCTGTCTCTTCTTCCTTCTGCCTAGGACAGTTTTATTCTTTTCTAACACTGAACTTAAGGTCCCTGTAAACGTGTGTGTGTGTGTGTGTGTGTGTGTGTGTGTGTGTGTGTTGATAACATATTCTCATGTAGCCCAGGTTAGCCTCCAGCTAACAATGTCAATGAAGGATGGCTTTGACTCCTAATCCTCTAGTCTTTACCATCCAGGTTCTGGGATTATGGATGTGCACCACAGTAGCATGAAATATTTAAAAATGCAATCCAAAGCTGGGCAGTGGTAGTGCACACCTTTAATCCCAGCACTCTGGAGGCAGAGGCAGGTGGATTTCTGAGTTTGAGGCTAGCCTGGTCTACTGAGTGAGTTCCAGGACAGCCAGGGCTATACAGAGAAACCCTGTCTCAAAAAAACAAAACAAAACAAAACAAAAAAGAGCAATCCAATCCATTCTATCACTGGCAAGGCACTGGCAGGCCTTGTTCTCATCTTTGGTGGACTCTTGACCCAGAGTCACCCTGAAAGTGGCACCTTAACAAGCACTCTGAAAGTGCGCCACCCGGCTTGTTAAGTTCCCATCAGCAGGTTGCTGCCATGCCAGCCCCACACTTCCAAATTCCCGAGGCTGGCTGGGGTGCCCTGCCACATACCTTTTCTCTCTGGAACCCAGTTGAGTGCCCACGTGAAGGAAACCACCTCACAAATTTAGTTAAGAATCAATAGGTAACTCAATCGCTGGGCACAGCTCCTACCATCCTAACTGATAAGCCATTCTAAGGTAAATCCTCCGGTAGCAGATCCAAATGGATCTGCCACCTGAAACAGGGACCTTCGCTACCTACATTTTTGCCTCCATGCCCCAAAGCCTGTTCTTCCCCTCTCCTCTTCTGCCAGACGTACCTCTCGGACCTGGAAGTCCTGCCTACTCACCCAGTGATTCGTTTCCTTGAAATCTTTATTCATTAGAAAGGTCACATGAAGTCCTGAGTATGTGATTCACTCCTTCCCCAGGCAGCCCCTCTTGGGGAAGCAGAATTAGCATCAAAATACAAACAGCACCAGGGCTATCCACAGCACCACTACACCAGGCAATTTATTATATCTTTTTATGTAGTAGGTCTGATCACTTCACTTTCCAAGGAGTTGTTCTATTCTTCTTAGTTGAGGACCCTGTCTTACTCTCACCCTGGCCTTTCTATTCTGGCCTCACCTTGTGTTGTCTTCTGCATAACCATGTGAAAGCACATTTCTCTTGCTATCTGTTTTTCTCCTGGGACACAGGCTTCTTAGCGAGGGGATGGGTGGATGTGTTCACCTCATCTCCAGGCTTACAATTGGCTCAGAGCAGATGCTTAGTGCAGCTTATGGAATGTGAGCCAGAGAACACTCAGTGCTCTGGGCCAGTTTTCTGGGTCTCTGAGGTGGGGCTGGTTGGTTTCTCTCAGCTAGCCATTCCTCTTGCTAAGCAGTTCAACTAGGGATAGGAAGGGTGTCCCCTGGTCAATGCAGACCCTATACATGTCTCGTGGGCTATGATCATTAAGCCCAGAATGGTGCAGGTGACAAAGGACAGCACCAACTCTGTCATCTTGAGATGCCAACTGGGTTTTTAAAAAATGGACTTTTTAATTTAAAAAGATACTTTCCTCATAGCCATGGACAGAGTCTGTTCCAGCTCCACAGTCTGTAGAATGTTGCTCAGGATAACTATTTCAAGCCACAGGATTAACTTGTCTGGTTTCCATTTATTTTGAGGGTAGTTTTTCAACTTCTTGTCTTTAGAGAAAGCTTTTAACAGTTTCCATGTTGCGCTTGTGTACTCCTCAGATCACACTGTGAGGAGAGCTCCCTACAGTGTGCAGTGTAGCTACCTCCTTTTTATAAATGGCATCTTAATGCTTATGACCAAGATGATTAGAGAAATGTCAGGATCTATCATGCCAGTCTATACTGGATAGCCATCAAAGCACAAGGCCTTTGCAATTGCATGTGAAAATGGCTAGACACCAAGCAGTAGGCATAGGTCCACCTGTCTTGGTTTGGTTTCCCCTAGTGATGTGCCCTCTCCTTGTTTCTTTATGGTGCTAAAGAACAATGCCACTGAGCCATGATGGGTACATGCTTGAATGCCTCCACCTATTGACCTCTTCTTGAAGTTTGTGTTCTTTCATTTAAACACAAAAGACAAAGTGGAAAGGTTCTAGAAAGTGTGCAGTGACAGGGGAGTGTGGTCCAAGGAGCTGACCTGCCTCAGCCTCAGCTCTGTGTATAACTCAGACTTTGGAGACCCCGGGCAGCTCAGGTATGGAGAAGCAACTGCTGTGTGTGAGCCCTGTTTGTCTACTCATTCTGGGTATCCAGCCATTCAAGAAAAAGAACATTGGGGATAGCATGTGAGGAGCAAGATGACTTCTAAGGTGGAGTGTGGTGCGTAAACATGAGAATGTCCTTGCCAGCTGTGGGCAGGGCAGACACTATTATCTCTGGCCATGCCCATGTGCCATTAAGCTTTCCTGTAGGCGTAAACTCTTTGCAACCTACTTTTAATAAGGGTTTGATAGCTCCTCTAGCCACCACCAGCACAGGTAGTGGATGAGAACAGTTATTAGGTTATGGGGGAAGTGGATCTGCTCAGCAATAGTTCTTTGGGGGCGAGCTCAATCTTCTTTGGCAGTAGTTCAGTCCTGTAGCAAACATCAAATGTGACTCAGCAGCTGCAGACCAGTCCTCTAGGCAGGCAGACACTAGGCACAAACTAGCAGCTGTAGTTCAATTCTGAAGGAACCACCAGGCTTGCTAACTAACCTAAGGTGAGGCTGTAGAAGCTGCAAGCTGCTGCGGTAACTTCATGAACAGTTCTTGGGCAAGTTTCTCCCTGGTGTCACCACTAGTGGAGATCAACAGCGTTCTGTAAAGCGAACCGATACATGCCTGTCGTTAGCAAAGAATAGCGAAGTGGAGCAAACCAAACTGATGCTCAGTGCTCGTCTCCCTCTGTGGGGTTACATTTATGATCCTTCATCAAGTGTCCCTTCACATGTCTGCTATATCAAAACATCCTTTCTCCTGTGTCTGCTTCAGGAGAACATTATTTCCCGTGTCTGCTTTAGCAAGACACCCTTTCACCTGTGTGCCCCAGCAAACCATCATTTGACATAACAAAGAAATTAGAAGTTTCCACTTAGTTTCTGGTTTCCTTCTTAGGGCTTTTGAAAGTGTTTCCACATTGTTCAGAATAATTCCTTTTCCCATTTCACCCAATTAATATAGAGTCTGATGCCTGCAAGGAAAAATCCAGAATCAGACAGAGTTACACCAAGGAGTGGAGGCAGGTGAAAGGCCCATCAGGAACTGCAAGCTACTGCAACTCTCCAGGTGGACATGATGGTCAGTCAAGTGAGGTAGCTGTACCTCAGAATTTAGCTCCACAAAAGGAGACAGGGCTGTCCCCACGACACCACACACAGGGTTCCCTACATCGTCTTTTCTTTTTCAAGACAGAGTCTTGCTGTGGAACTGGCCAAACTTGTGGTCCTCCTTACTCAGCCTTGTGCCCCAGGCCCTCCCCATGTGTGGATGTCAGGTATGTACCCCTACAATAAGCTCCTCATCTTGATTTTGACAGAGCTCTAGAGGTGGAAAGTGCCAGAGATTTAATACCCTTCCTGCTCATATCCTCAAAAGAATTTTGGAATTTACTTTGTGTCTTCTCATTTTCTTTATGGGAGATTCTTAGGAATCTTACAAATCTGAATTTCCAGTCTGGGCCAGTTAACAGATATTGAAGAAATGTATTTTTGTATTACCTTTGTCTCCTTGCTAAAGCCACCCCCTTTATCCACGTTGACAAAAATCTCTTGATTTTTTTCAGAACCAGGAAGGGTATAAATAAAGTACTTAAGGACAAAATAATTGTGCTGTGTAAGTTCAGCCATTCACACGGGTCACTGGCTACTTACACGGCATATTTCTGAAGTCTTAACCTGGTGTCCTTAAGAACCTCTGTTTGTGTCATTCTCTCAAACACTGAAGATGTATTCCCAATGGTAAGAGTCTTAAGGGAAAAATAAGAGGCAGTTCACTCCAGCTACCCCGTAGGTCCTTTATGGGGAAGGAGACCAAAGCCTGTGTGCTGTCTCTCTGTTTGCTGAGGAGAACATGCATATGTAGCCCACCACTGTGTCATTTGGGTTGACATATGATGTTGATACTTTTGTAGGTCACCTATAGGCTAGTGTGGGTATCAGTATAGGCATCAGTCTGATAAATCTTCTACAGTTCTTGAGTTGTGAGGAATCCTGCGCCTTGCCTGAGTGTACCATGGCCAAAGAGAGAAACCAGCCCAGTGCTATCCTACTCATTTCTTTCTCATTGTTTGAGACATTCCTATGTGTATATTATGCGCTTTGAGAAAGCCCACCTCCATTCCCTCTCCTCCAGCCTCCAATACAACCCCAACACCATTCCCTCTTAATTATACTTCTTAATACTGCTAGTGTATATATGGATGGAGGGCCATTAATTGCATGAGGTGGGGGCTGCATCCTTGAAGGATGAACTCAGCTCAGGGCAGGGCCAGTCAAGTCCTGCCCTTATGGCACTATATAGACAGTTGGTCCTCATATTTAGAAGGTTCTGTGGTATTCCAGTGTGACACCAGTTGGGGATTTTAAACAGGTGAACGCATTATGTATAGTTTTACATTCAACTGTAAGAATTCTGATCCTTGTCATTAAGAAGCATGACTATTTTATTTAGGAGAAAATAAGGAACTGTTTCATGTCTGTAGTTATTCCATCATTTTTCTCATGGTTCAAAGTGCAACAGCTGCATTGCAGAAAGCTGCTTTCTCACCATAACCCTATCACCACCAAAACACACTGTGGTGGTTGGAATAGGTTTGGCTCCCATAGACTCCTGCGTTTGAGTGCTTGGCCCATCAGGAGTAACAATTTTAGTGGGTGTGGCCTTTTTGGAGTGTATATGGTCTTGTAAGTGTGTCACTATGGGGGCAGACTTTGAGGTCTCCTATGCTCAAGCTACACCCAGTGTGGCACACAGTCTCCTTCTGCTGCCTGAAGATCAAGTTGTGGATTCTCAGCTCCTTCTCCAGCACCATGTCTGCCTGCACACTGCCATGTTCCTGCCATGATGAGGCTAAATCTCTGAAACTGTAAGCCAGTCCTAATTAAATGTTTTCCTTTATACAAATTGCCATAGTCATGGTATCTCTTCACAGCCATAAAACTGTAACTAAGACACACACCATTCTATGGAGCCAGTGGCCAAGCAGTTTCTGGAGAACTAAAGTTACATGTGGCATGGCTCTGAGAGTGGGCACGGCACACCAGAAGGCCTAACCTTTTCCAGAGCTCTTTCTGGTTGGGCAGGAGGGTGAATCAGAGACTTGGGTTCTGAGCCTGGAGAGTGGTGGTAAGAAGCCAACCCTTGGGGAAATCAAGATTAGGGAGAGGGGAATGAAATGTCCCACATGTACCTGGCATGGAGTATGGTCTCAGTGTGCTGATCTTTTCCTTCTGTGAAGGCTTGTAGCACAGTAGGGCCTGCTTCCTGTGCATTGTAAATATTTACCAGTTTTCATCTGGGTAGTTGAGAATCTTGGCTGTAAGGGTTATCTTGCTATTTATTGCCTTTTGCTTATTTTCTGTGAAATGTGTATACTTTGCAAGTCTTTTAGTCTGAGGGTTGCTTTTTATTCTTGGGGATGTCTCAGATTCATAGATTTTTAAGTCTGGTAGGGAATAAAGCCAGCTGAATCCACATTTGTTGGTAGAGCATGTACAGATAGGCTGAAAGATGAATGTCTCAGATTTGACTGCTTGTTTACCCGATTTCACATGGCCAGCCCATTTGTCCAAATAAGATTCTGGTTTTCAGTATGCTGTTTGGCACACTGGTGACCAATCTTCAGCCTACACTTGCATCTTCTCTCCATAGTTGCCTGAACAGCTGGTGTTGAACTCACTAAAGCAAGTGTGTGGGAGGCAACACTGTGTGTGAGCCAGTAGGAAGGTATGACCATGTTTTCTGCCCACAATGCTGAATAGAGGCCTAAGTCACCCAGAGAAGTGTTGTTTTGTAGTATGCCTCAGCCATGACTACTCTAAATGAGAATGCTTAGCTTCTTTCTTTATATCATTACATTTTTATCTATGCAGGGTGTCTTAGTTAGGGTTTTACTGCTGTGAACAGACACCATGATCAAGGTAAGTCTTATAAGGGTAACATTAATTGGGCTGGCTTCCAGGTTCAGAGGTTCAGTACATTATCATCAAGGCAGGAGCAGGGCAGCATCTAGGCTGGCATGATGCAGGAGGAGCTGAGAGTTCTACATCTTCATCTGAGGATTGCTAGCAGAATACTATCTTCCAGGCAGCTAGGATGGGGGTCTTAAATCCTACACTTACGGTGACACACCTACTCCAACAGGGCCACACCTTCTAATAGTGCTACTTTCTGGGCCAAGCATATACAAACCATCACAGTATATTTAAGATATATTGGGAAGTTTTAATAAACACAGGTGACTGCTCTAGCTTTGAATTTACTAGTGATGTTTCCCAAGGAGACTATTTCCTTCAGGTTGCAGTCAAGTGAGAGAAGCTCGAATGTTTCCTTTACTGTAGGATGAAAGCTAAAAGTGAGAGAGTGCAAACTTTCAGCTCAATAGGAGTAGGTACAGGAGGCCAGTGTGCAGAACGACAGCTCCAGTTGCCATCTTGGCAGTGTGTTCTGCAGACTTGCTGTACATTTGAAGTGTTGTCAGCATAGAAAAAGAAGTGTGTGAGGTAATGGATCTGTTAATTAGTTCAATTTCGCCTTCCCTCCAGTGTGTACATATTTCAGGCCATGTTGTACAGTTAGAATACTTTTGTTAATTCTTTGAGGATTCCATACAGTGTATTTAGGCCATATTCACCACTGCTTCTCCCAGTAACTCCTGAGTTACCCCGCCACATTTCTGTCTGCTGCCATCTTCCTGTCCTCATTAAAAACACAATCCACTGAGTCCAGTTTTACTGCACATATACTCCCGGTGCAGAACCATCCACTGGAGTGTGGTTGACCTACGAGGGCTCTCATCACTAAAGAAAAGTGACTCTCAGTCTACCAGAAGCCATCCACAGCTTCCTCACACACACACATATCCACAGCTCCTCAGTTAGGAGTGGGCGTTTGTGAACCCTTTTCACTCCGTGATAAAGTGTTGATGGCTTAATCCTGTGCTCATACAAGAGGTGCGATGAGTTCAGTGGTCCTTCCATGTCCACACAACACTGTTTCCATCCAGTCATTTCTGACGTCTGACTCTTACAATCTTTCTCAGCCCTCTCATGAAATGGTCCCTGAGCTTTGGCATGAGCTGTGATGTAGATGGTCCATTTATGGCTGAGCACCACAGGCACATTATCTACACTTCGATAGTTGTTTCTATATTAGCCACCATCCACCACACAGAGAAACTTCTCTAAGGAAATCTGACAGTTAAACTAAACTTTAGGTATACGATGTAAATTTAGAGGGCAGTTTTGATACTTTTTCTACTTATCAGATATTAGTAGGTTGACCCTTAGTGTCTATGAGGTCCCCAACTATAGTTTTTAGCCAGATTTACAGTACCATGTGTTTCTCCTGTGAAGTGGACCCTAAACCTAAGCTTTAAGCAGTTGGTAACCCCCATAATGTTTGTGCTTTTGCTGCACCCATAGGCATGTCTTGCCAGGCTGATCATTCTTGTAGTTCACAACACTGAGACCTAGATAAGACTGTGGCTGACCTTTTCCTTGCAGCAGTCCACATAGCACTTTCTGGTACTGTGAATGGAGGCCAGCAGGGAGGACACTTCTAGTCGGTAACAACTTTACTTCTTCATGTCCTTTGACCAAAGTGTGTGGTATCTTCAGCCTTCAGCCATAGGGTTTTGCTGTCAAATTCTGGCAGGCAGGCTAACAAGAGCCAATAGCCATTGTTTGGAATGGGGGTCTCTGGAAATGTCTTAACAATAAATTGATGAATTAATTGGATGTGTGTGTGTGTGTGTGTGTGTGTGTGTGTGGTGTGTATGTATGTAGGTGTATGTACATATATACATACATGCACCTACATACATACATACATACATACATACATACATACACCAGGTAAAATTAAACAGGAAAAATAAATAAGGGAGTGTCTCAGAGAGCATTTGGTTGCATTCCCCTAGACTCATGTTTGGTTTTTCCCAAATCTAACCTGTGTTTACCTCTCAGGTTGTAGGCTTCAGATGAAGGCTGCTTGTCTTTCTACTATTGAGGTCCACATCACATCTGTACTAGTGAAGACAGGAATAAAGCTGTCATGTAAAATATGGGTGGCAGTTCGGGTTGTAGGTTGGAAACTGCTGATGTCAGGTGAAGGAACAGGCTTTATTAGCTGATGTGTTCTCAGGTCTGTAATTCCCTACTAGACATAAGGATGCTTTTTCTAACTTGTCTTTTTTGCGCTGTTGATAAAGACTTTCTCATATGAGATATGAAGTCATAGCCAGCTTGTCCTTGGGGCCATCGAAGGGTGCCACCTAGCACCAGACAGTTATTATCCTTGTGGCATGGAAGGAGGGAGTAGGGAGGGAGTAGGAATAACATGTCCCATACATTGTTAACAGAGGAGGACTTTGGCTTGGTGGGATGTTCCATACATTGTTAACAAAGGAGGACTTTGGCTTAGTGGGATGTCCCATACATTGTTAACAGAGGAGGACTTTGGTTTAGTGGGTAAAAGATCATGAATTAAGGTTTGAGAATCTGTCCATCCGTTGTCCCCATGAGAGGCCATTTCCTGGGTCACTCTCATGTGCTAAGGTGGAAGGCAGCCATAATAACACACCAGCAAACTCCCCCATCATCAACAGCCTTTACCTTAGAATTTGAAATGTTTGTGAAAAGTCGTTCATGAAATGGAGAGGAGGCATTCAAAGTACGTTTATTGAGTTGTTGGTAGATCAAATTGCAGGTTTTTTCTCCTTCCTCTGTCATAGAAAGAATTTGCAAAGGAAGAAACATTGGAAAAAAGAAGAAAACTGTCAGAAGTAGGCCATGACTGGTTCTTGGTAGAGAGTACATAGGAGCATCCACAGCTCTGCTTATGGCAGGCGATCTGGAGAAGTCCTATGATTCTAAGCCAGTAAGAACACAAAGCCCTTTGTTACAGAGTTTTTGCTATAGGGTTACCACTGTCTGTGAGGTGATTGGTTATGGAGCTCTTGAGGCTACCCAAATCCATGGATTCTTAAGCTTCTATATGAAATAGTGTCTATTCTCCTCCATTCATCCTCTTTATAATTATGAGAGGCTTTAGGGTTTCTCACTACATCACAAAGGCTTCCGGTAGGAACTCGGGTGTACAGAGATCACGTGACAGACCTCATACAAAAGATGAAATGAGAAGACCAAGTTAGTCTTGGCTTCACCTTTCTTTAGTCGGACAAATTACAAGCAGTGGCTAGATCTCTCTGCGCTTCAATGTTCCTCGAATGTAGAGTGCACATAAAATTGCTATGTTTTAGAGCTCTTCTAAGCCTGAGAGAATATGTCTAAATGCTCTGTAAACTGACAGGGAATCTTCATTGTTTCATAAGAACTTTGTTAAATCAGTTTACTTCTGGGCATCATTTTCTGTAGGGGAGAGTTTGGACATATAATGTGACTTTTCTTGGGCCTGTCAGCAGTATAAATAATGACACAGAGACTGATACTAAAGTTTAAAGCTTAGTCTTCTTGCTTGGACCGTCTCCCATCTAGCTCACCCACCTTAACCCAACTATCTGGCCTATAACCTACCATGTGGCTAGCTCTATACTTCTCTACTCTGCTGTCGTCCATGTCTGTTCCTTCTGTGTATACTCTTGATTCTCCCCCTGTTGCTTTTTTCTCCATGTCACTCCTCTGCCTGGAAGTTCCACCCACCACTTCCTGTCTAAGCTATTGTCCATCAGCCTTTATCATAACCAACCAGCAGTAAGTCAAACCCAGAACATAGCATTGGTTGCCTTTTGGCAGGCGAGGAAGGGCAAATATTTACAAGATAGAAAACCTAACGATAGACCACTTCACCTTCACATAGTGTGAAAAAATGCTACACCAACACGATATTAATCATGTCTTCTTATTTTCTATATCTTGATGTTTTTACATTTTTGTTCCTTCCTTGGAGGGTTTGTCCCTTAAAGGGCTACCGAGTTCTCAGAGCTGGTAATGACTGGCCTGCGAGTACATTGTTCAGATGCATTCGATCAGGCTAGATCTGATTTCCTCACCTATTCTCTTCATCAGAAGCTCACAGTTTGCATGACTATCCACCTGCCCTAGTGACCCCAGGTCCAGCTACCAGAAAACTAAGACAGCCTCTGTGCTCTGAAATCTGAAAACTACCACCCTAAACCATTTGTCCTCTCATGAAAACCACAGTAAAGACTTGTTCTTCTCACTGGCTTCAGACCACCCTGCTGCTTCCTGGTAGACTCTGAGCTGTGCCTGTAGCTTCTGGACAACTGCTGAATGGGGTCTCCCTATGAAATTCATTTCTGTGTTGGTGTGTCACACCAATTACAGTAAACCACGAGTACCCTCAAAATGTGGCACATACACGAGGACTGTCCTTGCTAGTTTGTCAGTTTTCAGGGAGGACTCCTGAAAGCACCATCCATGTACACGGAAGCCTCAAAACTGACATGATGGTGAACATGTGTCCTTCTGTAGTCAGTCAGGGGCAGAGCTGGGGATGTTGAGAGTCGATCCTAAGTTCAGTTTGGGATCGTGTTGATAGGACAGTGACTATCACAGTGTGCAAACAAAAGAGACCAATCCCATGTTGCACACAAGACAGGCATGGTGCTTTTGATGAAACCTGGAGACAATAGACTTGGGCCGAAGGGATCTAACAGTAACCCTGAGGTGGCCAGGATGCTCATTTGAACAAAAGGGAAAAGCTGGAGTTTTGTTGGTTTTTGAAAGAAGCAGAGCCAGATTGAGTTTGGTGATTGTCCTGGTCATGGTCATGTTTTTAAAGTTGTTTGCCTTCTTATATACAAAGTATGGATACACAGTGGTTTCATTGTGGAGTGGCTGAGTCCTTCCTGTTGGTGTCTTTACCTCTCATAAACATTCTGATGATATGGGCCTTACGGTAAGTCTGAGGGGCTGGAGGGTATTGAGCTGGTGAGAAGGCCCAAGGGCAGGTAGAAGAAACATGTGTGCTCCAGTGAGGAGGAGGCCAAGCTATCTCAGTGTTATGGTCTTGCACAGGGTGGCTGTCCAGCATGTCTTCATGCATAATGGAGAGGAACCTGAATGAAAGGCCTTGAAAGGACAGATGTGATGTGAAGAAAGATGTCAAGTCTTCTCTCAGTGTTCAGCATGATCGCGTAAAAGCTCTAGTGAGGAAGTGGTGTGCTTGGCCAAAGTGGCCTTCAGGTTTCTCTGAAGAAACTTAGCCACCTGTTATAAGCTTCACTTCAGAAGTGTTGCCTCATGAAATAGCCAGTGGGAAGCTAACAATGTATTGCTCAGCTGTGTGACCTCCACGATTAGTGATTTTAAGTGAAGGAAAGGTAAAGCTAGTGGGCTTATTTCAGTCTTTCTTTGGTGCTAACCCCTCTTGGTTTTGTTTATGATGTGTGTAATATTTCAAACCTCATTAATATTTACCATGTCTCAATTGTACGGATCTCCTAGTGTGTAAACACTCTGGCCTTGTGAAGCTGTTGGTAGAATGCGAGGGTAGTTCAAGCTGTGATATCTGGGTTTCCTTGGGTCAGAGATGGTGGCTAAGCTGTGGGAGAAGATGCTTTTTCCCAATAGTGACTGTATGAGAGAACTCGTGGCTGAGATAGAACCCTGGAGAACAGTGCTAGAGCTAGGACAGAGAATTAGAAGAGGTGGAGGAATGGTCCAAGAAGTGGGAGGAGAAAAGGAAGAAAGAAATGGTGTAGAAGACAGAGAAGGGCATGGCCCTCAGTGTCTACTCTGTAGAGCATCAGTCTGCAGGCCTGGTGTGTAGTCAGTAGGTTTTCTAGGTCTTCATATATTCTGTTAGTTTCTTTGGCACCGCTGTGACCAAAGTAGTTTAAACAAAACAAAACAAAACAGGACAACAACCCAAAACCTTAAGGAAGGTTGCATTTGACTCATGGTCTCAGAGGGCAGCCCTTGGTTGCTTGGCTCCTTGTATTGAGCGAACCATCAAGGCAGTGGGTGTGTGTGATGAGCACATTCATTCATATCATAGGCAACAGGAAGCAGAGACTGATGGGAAAGGGCTAAGGATGATATGCCCTAAGGGTTACTCCCAGTGACATACTTTTTCCTGAATATACTTCCTAAAGCTTCTAGAACAATGGTTCTCAACCTGTGGGTCATGACCCCTTTGGGATCCACTGACCCTTTCACAGGGGTTACCTAAGATTATCTGAAAACACAGATAATTATCACATTATGATTCATAACAGTAGCAAAATTACTGTTCTAAAGTAGCAATGAAAATAATTTTCTGGTTGGGAGTCACCACAACATGAGGAACTGTATTAAAAGTTTGCAACCTTAGGAAGGTTGAGACCCACAGAGTTCTGGGTAGATGTTGAATTTTATGAGGGCGTTGTTGAGGAGAGTTTGTGGGGGAGTGCAGAGATGGGAGATAGATAAGCGGGTGAAGCAGATAGCAAGATTTGGTGGTAGTGGTGATGGTGGTGGTGGTGGTGTTGATGATGGTGGTGATG